>JARHVA010004836.1:1002500-1015000 GCA_037957365.1 Torreya grandis
GGGTTAACTAAAATAATGTAGTTAGTTAAATATCACTAGTTAGGATTTGTCATCATGAAATTTATATGTTAAATATGTGTATTTAATCTTTAAAAATAATTATTGTAATATTTTGGTAAAACCTAGTGGGGTTGTTACATTATGGTATCAAAGTTAAGGATCAAACTCTAGGACTTAATGTCTCCATTAATACAAACATATTATCCTAAAAAATATTAATAATAATGGTGAGAACTATAGTAGGAGGTGAGGGTACTTAAAATATCAAACCCCCTATAGATATAAATCATTTTACAATTGAGAAATTTTTAAATTTGAACCAAATCCTCACAACCATACAAGAGACTAAGGACTGAATTACAACCCTATACTAGGAAGTGCATGACCATGAAAAGGAAAATGATCAAGAAGAACCTAAATAACATATTAATGATTAGGATAATATTAAATAGTAGAGGCATGAGGAGGTGCCATAATATGTGAGAGCTCAACTATCTACAAAGTTAGCACGTGACATGAAAAAGGTGAATCTATCCAAGTTTAATGGAACTATATTAAGGGATGAAGCTGAAATATGGTTAACAAAAATGGAGAAGTATTTCAAGATTCATTATTATTTTAAAGTCTTGAAAGTAGTTTGGGGATCTTATTAGCTTTCTAGGGAAACAACTACTTGGTGGGAAAACAAGAAGCTCAATATGAACCTTGAATCAACCACCACCACTTGGGAATAGTTTGTGACACTGTTTAGGTCATGATGGCTTCCATAGCTAGACTTTGACCAATTTTTTTTGAATTTATATAATCTTAAGCAAGGGAATTTGTTAATGAATTAATACTTGGAGTTTTTCACTAGGATTATTAATTATATACCTCAATATAAATTAGATGAGAGGTTTATAATTATAAATTTCATCATGGGATTGAAACCCCAAATAATCAGTGAAGTAGATATGCAAGGTCAATTTACCATGGATCAAGTGTTCAAGATGGAAGTCAAGCAATAACATAAATAAAATTTCTTGTCCAAGTAAGAGATAAAAAATAAATAAATTATAAGTTCTAAACCAACATTCAATAAGAAGAACTAGAAGAAGAGGAGTAGAGATTCCAAGGGTTAGTTCAGTAATCAAAACACCGAGTTCAACAATGGCTTAGAGAACAAGAAGTCTAGTAATGGTTTCAAGGGAAACGATTAGACTGAGAAGAAAGGACCATTTGGAGGTTTCTTAATTTATGGAGGTAACTATTTTGATTGAGAATGTATTTAAGATAAATTAAATAAAAAGGGTTCAAATTCTCATCAAGGCATGTTTCAACAAAAAATTCATGTATTTGTTGACAATCAATAGGATGAGTCTTAAGCTTCACCCATTAAACTATCATGTATTTTATTTAATCATCTAGTTTCTATTTTAATTGATACAAGAGCTACTTAATGTTTCCTTGCTCCTAGAGTACTTAAACAATTATCTATAAAGGATTGAGTAATGTCAAATGCATGGTCAGTACAATATAAGATTGAGTCAAAGGTCAAGGTTGACAAATGTCTAGTCAAAGCATAGATTAGATTTCCTAAGTTCACTATAGTAGTATATCTTTATGTAACACTATTGGTATCATATGATGTGATCTTATGATTTAATTGGATTATGAAGCATAAATACAATATTGATTATTTTTTAAAGAAGGTAGAGTGTCAAGATGATTTTATAAATTAGACATAATTTTAGTGAGAGAGAAGGGAGTTGAAACTAAGGCATATTTATGTAATTCAACTCAATAAAGGTCAAAGTAAGGGATGCCAAGAATTTATCATTAAGAGAAATGAGATGGAAGAATCTAAGTTACCTTATATCAAATATTATCCTTTTTTAGGAACTTCCATGACATGTTTCTAGAAGAATTAACAAGATTTCTACCTAAGTGTGAGTTTGATTTATCAATTGATATCATACCTAGATTGAAAAAATAGTCTAAGGAACTATATAAGATGAAAAAAATGAATTAGTTGAGTTAAAGGCACAACTTTAGGAGTTATTGTCAAAAATATTGATTCAATCGAGTGTGTCACCATGGTGTGCTCCAATTATCTTCATCAATAAGAAGGATGACACTATTTTTTTGTGCATAGACTATAGGATATTGAATAAATAAATGATAAAAAATAGATATATTTTTCCATGCATTGATTATGTATTTGATAAAATGTGAGGATCTATACTCCTTTCTAATATTGATCTTAGAGCACGGTATCACCAATTGAGGATCCATGAAGAAGATATTCTAAAAATAACATTAAGGACTCTATATGGGCACTAAAAGCTCATATTTCTACCATTTGGATTGATGAATGTTACAAAAACATTCATGAATATTATGAGTAGTGTGTATAGAGATTAATTATATCACTTTGTGTTGGTCTTTATTGATGACATCCACATTTATTCTGAGGCTGAGGAAGAACACTTACAACATATAGAATTGATTTTACAACATTTAAAAAATCATAGGTTATATGGAAATTCGTCTAAGTGTGAAATTTTACAAAAGAAAGTGTAGTATCTAGGACATATTATCTATGTAGATGGTATTTCAGTACATCAAGTAAAGAAAAGATCCATTATGGAGTGGTCAGCACCAAAGAATGTTTATGAGGTAATATGTTTCATGGGATTAGCAGGCTATTATAGAAAATTCATTCCTAATTTTTATAATATAGCTAATCTGATTACCCCTCTTTAGCATAAGAATCAGATTTTTATCTAGTCAGATAAGTGTGAAGTAGCCTTTCAATAACTAAAAAGGAGGCTTACTTCAACACCAATGTTAAGAGTTCCCAATCCTAATGGTTAATTGTCAATGATCATATATGCATCTAGGGATGGATTTGGAGGAGTTATTATGCATAATAATTCAATAGTATCCTATGAGTCTAAGAAATTGAAACATTATCAGGTGAATTATGTAATTATGTTATATCATTATTTAGTAGAGCCAAAGCCTCAAAATTGTGCACATGCACAATAATATCTTAATCGATCAAATTCACATATTTTATTAATCAAAATCCATACATACATATTTTATTTTAATGTTTTTAGGGATCAAACCATCCAAAATTATAAGAAATCTGTCATATATATATATATATATATATATATGAGACATATTTCCTATAATTTTGGATGGTCTGATCCCTAAAAATAGTCCAAAAATAATCTCTCAATTATCTATAAAATCTACACGTATATTATTGTCGTTATTCACAATAATAACATACCAAATAATATAATCTAACTTAGGTAATAGTATAACTACTAGTTACCATAGCAAACTACCTAATGTAAATTTTAATCTTTAACATTCCCTACCTTAGAGTTTACATGGGGAGAGAAGGGACAACTAGACATCACTATATTTCCCTCCCACAAGATTGAAATTTGGATGTTGGGTTTGCCTGAAAATGCATCCAATATAAAATTTATAAAAATTACATAGAAGAGTAAATTATAAAAAAATGTATTTTGAATATAGATTTATTTGATAAATTACCTCTCATGTCGTATTTTAATCTTTTAACTTTAAAAAAAGATTGACACTCACAAGACTAATATGACTCAAGACATAACTATAATGAAATAAAATAAAACATGACAATAGACTATTATCAACAATTAAGATTTTAAAAATATTACATAAGACAATAACTATAAACAAAAAAATAAAAAAAATGATAATAAATTATTGTCAAGAAGTAAAACATAAATAACAATAAAATTAAGATCTAATTAAAAAATAATACTAAACTTGACACTTTAAAAATATCATAAAATTAATAAATCAAAACTCCATGACCATTATAAACAATTTAAAATAAACCATTAAAAATATAACTAGATATAAAACATATTGGTTTTTAAAAAAAACTTATTTCTAAAAAAAACATATCGAATAAGAAAAATGAAATAAAACTAATAAAATAAAACAAAAAAATACATAATAATTAAATAACTAACCAAAAAATATATAAATAAAACCCTAAAAATAATAACAAAATAATATATAAAAAATTGAAATACCTAAAAGAACCCTAAACTTGTCATAATCTTCCATAATCATGTATGGAGATCTAAAGATGTCATGAGGATGGAGGCAAGTTAGTTGTTGCTAAAGAGGATCTAATGAAGGCCTATGGAAAGCCACACATATGGATTTGGATCAATCCAAACTATAGATGAACTCAGTTGAAGGAACTAAAAAGTGATATATAGGTTTTTGTTTGAGGTAGTTGAGATAAGTGAGATTAAATGGAGATAGATCTAGGAGTCTATCATGTGGGGAAGGGTCCCCAGTTATATGTCATGATAGAATTACCTTGAGATTTATGGAGTTAGACTTAACATGCCAAGGTTTTTAGCTAAGTTGGGATGAATTCTACATGTCATTGAATACAAATCTTATGTCAAATATGTAGAGATTTAATAAATGACATTAAGAAGGGGTGGAGATTAAAACCCTTCAAAGTGAATGTGA
This sequence comes from Torreya grandis, assembly GCA_037957365.1. Taxonomy (NCBI): domain Eukaryota; kingdom Viridiplantae; phylum Streptophyta; class Pinopsida; order Cupressales; family Taxaceae; genus Torreya; species Torreya grandis. The sequence continues at coordinate 1,007,037 of JARHVA010004836.1, forward strand.
GATCCATCATTGCCAAATTGATGTTTATGCTAAGGAAAAACACATGCATACATCATTTTCACCTAGGGTAAGATTCAAAATAGGATTTTGATGAAACAAATAACTATATACGTGTTTTGTTTATGTATCTTATTGATATTTTTGTATAGGTATGCTACAAGTAGTGAAAGGAAAGAAAAATATGAGGCTTGTGTCCTGGAGATTATGATTAAACACTAATTCTTTTTCTTACTATTTTTATTCTTTTATAAAATATTCAAACCCTTGATTTTTGTTTCTATTGATTTGAATCCAAGATCAAAACCAATGGGTTTTAAACCAAAGTTAATTTCTATGCAAATGTGATCCTCTTGAAATCAAACCAAAATAGAACTATATGGCCTAATATAAAAGATATGCAATGTATATTCACACATAATAAACTAAATCATATCAAACTATAAAAATATATATTTACAAAAATATTTTAGAATACTAATGGACTTGCAGTGGTCTACACTACATTACCATTGCTGTAAAGAAAGAAGGTCTTTCCAATGGTAAGGCCATTAGATGTGGTCTTCACTCCAATTCTCTTGTGAATAACTAGAACAAATTATAGAGATGTCCCATAAGGATAACCTCTTATGATACCAAATAATGATGTTATTCCATTATTTGGTAGATCTGAAGGCTCAAAATTATGTACAAGCAGAATAATATTTTAGCTAGTTAAATTAACATTTTTTATTAATAAAAAGCTATACATATACATACGAGACATATTTATTATAATTGGGGATACTCTGATCTCTATAAACATTCAACAGACAATCTCTTGATCATCTATAAAATCTACCCATATATTATTATTATTATTTACAATAATAACATACCAAATAATATAATCTAACCTAGGTAATATTATAACTACCAATTACCAAAGTAATCTACCTAATGCAAATTATAATCCTTAACATTGTGCCCTTCATGACCTATAACTTGAGGTAATTATGCATTATTTCTAAGTTTGGAGTATTATGTATTGGGAAAACCATTTGAGTTCAAGATGGATAACTTGGGACTCAAGTATATTTTCACACAGCCAAATCTAAATGATTGTCAAAAGTGATAGTTAGAGTTCTTATCTGACTATGATTTTGACATTAACTATATCAAAGGCAAGGAGAATAGAGTATCTAATGATCTAAGCCATATAAGATACATAATAGTTATGGATACTATTAGGAGTAATTTTAGAGATAAAGTGATCAAATTCTCTCCATAAGATCAATCAAGTTAGGAAAGTGTTGTTTGAGAATGCTCAAAATACTAAGTAGAAGGTATTCATAATAAAGATTAATGATCTTTTATAGTCTAATTGTAGGATATGTGTACCAAATAGGGATAATCTAAGGAGTGTAATACTAAGGGAACTATACAATACCCCATAATTAGGACATCTAAGAGTAACCAATCTCATGGATGAGCTTAGAACACTTTATTTTTAGAAGAGAATCAATAGAGATGAATCATATTTTATGTCTTATTATATATAATGTTATCATATGAAATTTGAACATGTGCATTCGATTGGATTGTTATATCTGCATGATATATTAGAATGGAAGTGGTAGATGATTAGTATGGAATTTGTCCAAGGGTTGTCTTTATCATGAAATAAGCATGACATGATCTTGGTAGTAGTTGACAAATTAACCAAAGTAACTCACTTTATACTAGGTAATTTGATTGATGATGCACCTAAAATTGTGAAGAGATACATAAAGGAAGTGTATCAATTTCATGGTTTTCCAAAGAATGTTACTTTGGATCATGATTTAAATATGACTTCTAGATTTTGGTTGAATATAAATTCAGATCTAGATACTTAATTTAACTTTAGCACTGCATATCACCCATAAATTGATAGATAGAAAAAGTGAGTTAATCATATTTTATAGGTTCTCTTTGGTATGTATTGCATAGATCAGCAACATAAATGAGAAGAGCATCTTTGATTGGTTAAGTTTGCTTACAATAAATCACACCAATTAGCATTGAAGATGACTCTATTTGAGGCATTATATGAAAGGAGGTTTAGAACACTAATATTTTGGGATAGGTTGGAAGATAGGGTTTGTTTCGGACCTAAGATGTTTTTAGAAATAGAAGATCAAGTTAGGCTAATCAGGTAGTAGTTGATCGAGGTTAATGATAGACATAAAAGTTATGTTGATCTAAAGAGAATAGCTAGGCAATTTTTTGTAGGTGATAAAGTGTTTATATAGATTAATCCTAAAAAAAGATCAATTAAATTTAGGAAGTCAGAGAAACTGTTTAAAAAATTTGCAGGACCCTTTGAAGTTTTGGAATTGGTCAACCCTATAGCATATAGACTTGCATTGACACCATCTCTAAATCTTGTGCATAATATATTCCATGTGTCTTATCTTAAAAAGTATATAGTCAATCCTTCACATGTTTTGGATTAGAATGCTTTACATATTCTAGATCCTAGGGTGGTCATAGGATTAATTAACATTCACAAACTTCATTTGCACAATAGAGAAGTGTCATAGTGCAAGGTCATATGGGACCAATACTCTATGGATAGTGCCATTTGGGAGGACTATGATAAGTTTTTTGGGCTATTCCCACATTTGTTTGCTTGATTTTTTATTTTTTATTATATTATTTTTTGCTGAATAATGTTTTAAATTCATCACTTATGTTTCAATAAATGTCATCGAGATGATGACTAAATTTAGGGGGAGGATGTCATCTACCAATTTCTCTCTAAGATAAATAACCTTTTTAATCCATGGATTACTATGGTTAATCAGTTGAATAACTAATATTTGATTAATCTTGATTACATAGGTTGATTATGGGATACTTTATGTTTCTTAATTTACATGATTAGATGCTATGAGTTTATATTACTTTAACGTTCATTATTTTATGATAATTTTTGATTATTTTACAATATTATTTTATGGATATAATGATGTTTTAGGTTAAATACCTTAATTGGTATGAGGTGGATATATGATATATTCTTTCATCATATCATTATGGAGGGAGAGTATCATAAGAGAGGGTGGTTAGATGGAGATGTTGGGGGTCAATAGACAACTAATCTAGAAACCCTTGCACACACCACCTAATATATCATGTTTCATATTTGTTTGATTTGGATTAACATAGATATTTTGTTTACTTTTCCTTTATATGAATTTTAGTATGATTTATGATAGAATATTAATTTTTTATTATGATCATGTTTATTATTTAATTGATTTCACTATTTTGTGATCTTACGTAACTCATCTTGTTTGGCTAAATGAAAGAAACTGTTTGTGTTTACTTATATCATTGCATTATAATGTTCAACTAAATAGTAAAACATTTTGATGTTGTGACACATTACATAATCATTATTTTATATATAATATTTATATAATAATAATTTATTACATATTATTATTATAATAAGTATATTATAATGTCAAAATATAATAACATTATTTTTAAAGAGATTGTATTTTGATTAACTTTTTGTTTTAAGTATTTATATTCATATAAATAAATGGATATATTAACATTCATTACTAAATAATTTTAAAAGTCATTTTAATTGTTATATATATGTTTTGGATAGCATTTACTATAATCTCTAAGTCTTGTTTTACATTATTCCATTGACAAAGTTATATAATTTCATTGTGTTAGTTGTTGCATGGGGAAATACATTAGAATTCAACTATTTAAAGTCTTTCATGGAATATAAGGATTATTTGACATATGTGAATGGGGTGCTCAATGACGGATTGATCATTTTCATGTGAATTTGATAAAGGAATATAATATGACTAATTAAGGATTTGTAGAGAAACATCAAGAATGATTAGGTAATTAATCACTCATTGAGTTTAGTTAACTAATGTTTGATATGAGATTATGGGGTTTACTATTTTTTTCATGAAAGTGGACTACGAGCTATTTGGGCATGTAGATTGGAATGATTATTATCATCTATTAATGATGGAATAATGTAAGAAAATAGAGGATGGAAAATAAATAAAATAGGAGAGTGAAGATGTGAGTAGGGGACACATGACATAGAGCATGACTCACATAATTTTTAGTGGAGAAGGTAGAAGGTGGAGAAGAGGTTAACAATTATGAAGAAGGAATTTCACTCAGTTATCTTGGACATTTATATGTTCACTAGGTTGGTCTTGTAATTCAATTCCTTAATGAAATAATGATTGTTTATTCTCTAAATGTTATGGTTACTAGGATTTTTTGGTTAAATCACTACAAAAATTGGGTTGTATATGGATCCCTATGTAAGGATCACCCTCAACAAAACCACACCTTAAAAGCAAGGTAACCTGGGAGATGGAGTAGAGATGGCCATGATTATTATTGGGTTATTAAATGTTTTTTCTAACACAGCTCTAGCTATATGTAAATATGTGTTCATTATATTAAGATTGTCACGATGCGTATATAAGTAATATGGCTCATAATAGTTTATTTGCACCAGATTATTATATATTCATTTAAGGTATATGAAAATAAATAATGGAATAAGTTGACCTGTATAAAAATTTGACTCTTAAATCAAATCAAACTTTTGGATTTAGGATATGGGTTTTTAGGGGTTTTTGATATATATCATAAATATATAAATGAGTATATATTGAGTTAAAAACCAATTAAATATATAGGTATACTCATATATATATATATATATATATATAACTTATATTTATGCTTGTATGATGAACCATCTGATTTCATTAAATGACTATATGTATGTATACATATATATATATATATATATATATATATATATATATATATATATATATATATATATATATATATATATATATATATATATATATATATATATATATATATATATATATATATATATATATATATATATATATATATATATATATAGACACACACACACATACACATGTATGTGTCTATAGTTAGATTTATAAATGATTGTGTGTCATACAATTTAAAATGAAGTTATTTGGACTCCTATTAAATTTTAGTTGGAATTTAAAGCTCTGTTATGATATCCTAAAAGATTTCATATAGAATTGGGATCATTTTTGAAATCATTTGGTGTTGCCCATGTATGGGTAGATGGATAATTTGATTATAGGATTACTCTTTGGCTTTATAAAAATCTAAAAATTAATGGACTGATAATGTTTATGGCTAAGTTAATTTATTTTATGAACATTTATCATATATAAATGTATATGTGTATATGAACTATGAATATATAATCTGTAGTACATAAAGGGGTTGGGTATGCAGATTCCTATAGCTTCATTTGCATAAAATTATTGTTTACTCATATTTTAGTTGAATTTGTCTTAGTCAACCAAATCTAAGATATTATCATCAATACCTGAGTAGGTATTTTACTTTGTGTTAATTATTTATTTGTTAAAACCTAAATAGGGTAAAGGTAGCAGTGTTTAGTTATATTTGCACTTATAAATTTCATATAATATGCAATACATGAATGATTGTTTTGATTAAAAATGATTGCAATATGTTGAAATATAAATGAGAAATGAGTTTGAATTATAGAAATTATGTGTATCTATTTTATATGAGAAATGGAGTTTCAGAAGTTTAATAAAAAGGTTACGTGGCCTTCTTTATAATTTGAATGTATACTTCATTATACAATACAATCTAAGGCAAAAAATAGTGGATGTCACCTTAGTAGTGTATTGTATAAATGAAGTATGTGTAATGTAATTGTATGTATGCATTAATGTGTGTGTGTGTGTGTGTGTGTGTGTGTGTGTGTGTGTGTGTGTGTGTGTGTGTGTGTGTGTGTGTGTGTGTGTGTGTGTGTGTGTGTGTGTGATATACAACCATGTTATAATTGTTATAACAGAGAATAATAGATAATTCATTATGTTTTGTGTTTATAAAAGCATTTGAATGTTTAAATATAAATTATTCATTATATTTATGAGGTTAAATATAGAACATTATTATATGTATGGGTTGGTTGTTGTTATATGTGGAATATGAACAATTTATTAGATAAGTTTATAGTATTATTTTATGGAGAAATACTACTATAAGTTGCTTAATGGATAAACTAACTAATGACCTAAATATTCATAACATGGATGGTGTGTTATATTGAGTATTGTTTTTATAATTTGTTTATTATTTAGAATAAACTAGATGCCTAAATTCCATTCACTTCATTTGATGGATTAAATGAATGTTTGTGATATTACTATTTTCAACATGGTTTATGATTAGATAAAGTGAAATATTAAGAATGAATATATTGGTTTTTTATTAGTATTTATTTTATTTAATCTCGCATTTATGACCCTAATTAAGCAATGGATGGATTCCACTAGCTTAATTAGCACATCAATACAAGATAAGGAGCAATCAAATCGATGGGTGTATATGAATTTGAAAGATCCTAAAAATCATTTATTATTGAAAACTTTGGTCAGAGTAATGTTTGATAGACATTGTCATTTCATATGTTCATATAGTTTTCATATTTGTGCAATATCATATTAGAATGGATTTATTTATGGTACACATTACGTATTAGATATTTTCAACACACAAGTTCTAGTTTATTACTCTAGATTCTTGCACCATCATTATCTAACCATTCATGAAGAGAGAGACATACCCTTATTTTTGAGATAGTGTGGGGATCTATGGTCTTTGGTTGGTGTGTAAAAGTGCTTAGATGATGCTCTCCCTCCTAGTTGAAGTGTTATACTTGAGACTACACTTGAGATTACATATTGATACTTGAGTCACAGATACTCTTTCATCATGGAGACTCTACTAAGAGGAAATTTGTATCACATTTTATTATTTGAGATATTTTAGGTATTTTTGAAAACTAGAATATTTTTACATTGTACTTATATAGCAGAGGCTATAATATTTTATCAGTTGTGGTTAAATTTTTAATATATCATTTATCTTGAGACTTATTTATATGGTTATTCAATATTGTTCATGATTTCTATATATGTTCATGGTTATCCTTAGATAAGTAAATTATCTATAACCTTTAGGGTTAACAAAAATAATTCATTTAGTTAGAGATCACTAGTTAGGATTTGTCATGGTGAAATCTATATATTGAATATGTGTATTTTTTGTCTCTAAATATTAAAATATTATTGTAAAATATAATGGGGTTTTTATATTTATTAGTAAATCCTATATCTATTGAATATTAAAAGTGGAGGTAGAGTATCATCTAAATAATTTTCCACACCAACCATGGACTATTGATCCCTTACACAATATCTTAACAAGGGAATATGCCTCCCTTCATAGACCGACAAATAATGATGGTGTGGGAATCAAGAATATCTACTAGAACTCAAGTAATTCAAGATAACTATCACATGTAACATAACATAAATAAATACATTATAAAATGATATCATGAAAAACATGTAAACTAAATCAAATAGATGAATTGATAATGTACCAAACTCAAACATTACATTGGCTAAAGTTTAAATATAGTTTTCTAGATTTCAAGGTCTTGGAAATTCACACTCACAATTGATTTGGATTTCCTCAACTATTTATATTAACGGAACTAAGTAAGCATGTGATGTACATCTCACATACTTGATTAGAGTCAATAATATTAGATTAAATCAAAAATAAATAATAATAAATCAACACATTTAACTAATATATTTCCATATAAAAATGCCATAACACGTATGATTACAAGGAAATCACATAACCTCATGTTCACCATCATATGCATCTAAATTGTATAAATCTTCTAACTAATTATAAATAGAGACTTTTTAAATTAAAAAACTAATTTATCATAATCATATGTTTTTAACTAAAACAACTAATTTATTCATGACATGAATAATTGAAATAGTCAAAAGATTCATATTACAATA
>JARHVA010004836.1:1020000-1035000 GCA_037957365.1 Torreya grandis
GCTAGTTAGATGCACATTCTTATTTTGAACTCAATGACATTCTAAATATCATGAAACAAAATATATTGCATCTTTCTTAATTCCCTTCTAGAAGTATAATGGCCCTATCTCTACTAAGAGATTATTCACATGTAGATGACTTGAATATCGAACATTGTGATGTTATTTGAGTAATACACTCTTTAAATTATTCTTTTTTGGTACACAAATCCTCCCTTTGTACCTAAGAAAACCATCATTATTAAAATTTAATCCATCATGCTTAGGATTTGAACATTATATGATAAATCTACCTTTACCTACTCATAAAATTCATCTTTTGGAGAGAAATTAGCTACCTACTCATGAAAGTTACTCTTGATGGTATCCAAAGCTACTATATAACTTATATGACTAATGTCATATTCAACCCTATTTTCTTTACCTTTTATCTAATTAATAACAAAATCATAATCTAACAAGAACTCTAACCATCACCTTTATTGTGCATTCAGGTTATGTTGAGTGAAGATATACCTAAGTCACAAGTTTTGAGTCTGAAGCTCAAATGATTTTCCTAATAAATAATTCCTCCAAACATATAATCCATGAACTATTATAGCCAATTATAGGTCATGTGGGGCATAATTTGCCTCATATGGCTTCAAACTTATAGACTCATAAGCTACAATATAACCTTTTTGAATAATAACTCCTCCAATACCATCTCTTGAAGCATCAGTTATTACTGAGAATTGGCCATTTGGATCAAGAACTCTTAATACTAGTGCCAAGGTAAGCCTTATTTTTAGTTCTTGAAAATCTTCCTCATACTTTTCCAACCACATAAACCTATGATTTTTACACTAAAGGGAGGTAATAGGATTTGATATCTTTGAAATGTTTGGCACAAATCTCCTATAGTATCTAGCTAAACCCATGAAACTCCTAACTTTATGAACATTTTTAGGTGTTTACCACTCTATAATGGATTTTATATTTGAAGGATCTATGGATATTACTTCTATAGATATAATATTCCCAAGATATTACACATTTATATGAAATAATTCACACATTGACAACTTTTTAAAAAGTGTATTTTTTTACAACCATTTTAGAACTAACTTCAAATATTCTAAATTATCCTCCTCAGATTGTGAATAGATGAGGATATCATCTAGAAATACTAATACAAAATAAGATAGATAATCCTTGAACACACTATTCATGAGATTAATGAATGCTTTAGGTGTATTCATTAGCCTAAAAGGAAGAAATGTGAACTCATAATTTCCATAAAGAGTCCTTATAAATATTTTCAAAATGACTTCCTTATGAATCCTTAACTGATGATATCCTACTCAAAGATCAATCTTTAATACCATTGAATCTCCATGCATTTGATCAAAAATATCATCAATGTGACCTATAGGATAACTAGTTTTTATTTTTGCCTTATTTAATATCATATAATCAATAGATAGGCAAAGGGTTCCATCCTATTCTTTTAAATCAAAACTAATACAACCCATGGTGACATGCTTCATCGAATCATCCCTTTAGACAACAACTCTGTAGTTGAGCCTTCAAATCTACTAATTCAGTTCTTGTCATTCTATATAAGGATTTAAACTATGATATGGACCCTAGAATGATATAAATTGAGAAATAAAACTCCATCTCAAGGTTGATAATAATAATAATTTTAGAAAAACATCCCACAAATCTTGGAGAAAATGAAAATTCTCAATGAAAGGTTCCCTTGATTCTTCCATATCATTTATCTTAACAATAAATGTTTGACACCCTTTTATCTATGATTTTTTTAACTGAACTATAGAAATTTGTCTAATTTTTAGCTCCCTTTTTAATCCCTAGATTTGGGTCTACTTTACCCAAATCATCTAGACATTTAACTTTTTTTTAAAAATAATCCACCTTAGCTTTATGTTAAGCTAACCAATTTACTCCTAGTATCACATAATATGACCTTAGTGGTGTTATAGATAGATCCAATACTGTAATGAATTTAAGTTGTTTAATCTTAGCTTTGACCAAACATATATTAACCGTAACCTTAGATTCATTCTTGTATTGAACTAGCCATGCATTTGCCATTATTATAAATTTTTTAGACAACTTGTTAACCATTTAAGGAGCACTAAAACCATCAATAGATCCTATTTCAATCAAAATTAAAATTGGAAGACCTAATAAATTACCTAACAACCTAATAGGAGAAGCCTAAAACTTAGCTTGATAGTTGTAAATAATTGCCTAAATTCTCTACCAAAAAGATTCTTATTGAAAATTGGAACCTTTATTTCTAACATATGACTTCCATTAAGTACATTCACTAGTGTAATGATCACCTCCACCAATGAATCATCCGCTAGGTGTTACTTTCCTTATCATATTATTGATTTCTCTTGAAACCTCCTTTAAAACCATTTCCTAGTTTCCTATTCCTTCAATCACTACTAAACTTTGCATTCAAATTATTGAATTGATTTTTTAGAGTTTTCACTCATTTTCCAATTCTTCTTATTGAAAGTATCTTAGGACATATAAACATTTTCTTGAATTTCTCTATGACGTTAGCAAGTGACTTTAGTTTCTATGCCTACTTTTATTCCTTTTCTAAGACTTGATCCATAGTGATGGCCCATGGATATCCACCTCACATTTTATCTAGGCTTTTAATCTCATAATTAATTTCTTGATGAAAAACCTCTCATCTTCTTGATATCGAGGAACATATTTTAGGTGTTTGGTAAATTTCTCTCAATATTCATTCACTAAAAGGTCCACTTGATTTAGATTATAAAAATATATCAACTTATAGTCAAAATAGAGCTGGGGAAACCATCATGATATGAATAAGGTTACAAACTATTCCCATATGGTAGTACTAGATTCGATATTCATCTCCAACTTCTTGTTTACCCATGATGTTGTTGTTTCACTTGCTAACTAGTAAGCTACCCTAAATTATTTTATGACTTTAGAGTAATTTATTATCTCAAAATAATTATCCACCTTAGTTATCCATTATTATACTCCATCTCTCAAAATAGTTCCATTTAACTTGTGTGGATTATCTTTTTTAATGTCTCATGCAAGCTCTAAAGCTACACAAGCTGTTTAATTTTGTGGCACCTCCTCTTTTCTAGTTTATTGAGGAACATCTTGCTCATTAAGATGATATTTAGGTTCACACTAATTATTGTCCTCTACATGGACATGAATTCCTATTCAACGGTAGCTATTCAGTCCATAGTCTCATTCATGACTTCAAGAATTTGATCAAGCTTTATAGTTTGTCTAGTGACAAACTAATTTGGGTCAACTGGAGGGTTATTATTATTGACATTGGATGTACCCTCACTTGGTATTTAATGAAAAATTATTATTTATGATAATATAAGAATAATAATATGTTAATAGAATCATTAATTTCAAGATTTTGAGCCTCAACTTTGATACCAAAATTTAGTAATCCCTCAAAGTTAAACTAGAATTAGCTAAAAAAATTATAAAGTGATTAACTCATTAACACATTATCTTACTAATTACAAGTAATAATTATATTTAATTAAATGCATCAATAATTAAACTATTATTTAACCATCAAGTTAATCATATGATTCATTAAGTTAATGATGACTATAATGAAATACTGATTTGATTTTGCAAGTAAAACATATAATAGTACTAGAATACCCAAATTAAAAAATCATCCACTACTGGTTTAAATATCATAACAAATACAAATATAAATAACCACCTATGTCAATTATACATTTACCATTAAATATTATAAGTATACAATATTACATATATGATTATTATATGAAAATTAATATAATGTTCCACATAACATACGAGTTTAAATAAACTTATTAATATACAAATGTATTTACGAGTAAATAATTTATTTGGTTGATTATTGGAAGGAGAGGGAGGGTATGACTTGAGTGATTTTCCATATCAACCTGGTCCATTAATCCCCCACACAATCTCCCAACAAGGCAATGGCCCTCCCTTCATATAAAGATTAATGATAATGCATGAATCGAGAATGTCAACTAGAACCTGTGTGTTGTGAGATAATTATCACATGAATCATATAATAAATAAATATGTTCTAACATGATATAAAGAAAAAAATAAAAAATAAATCAAACAAGTGAATTGAAAATATCCTAATCATAAACATTACTTTGGCCATTATAGATCTTAAGATCAGTCAAATTTACACACAAAACTCATTTGGATTTCCTCAACTCTATATATTAGTGACACTAAGGAAGTATGTGAAGTCCATCTCACCTACTTACTTAGAGTCAATAATATCAAATTAAATCAAAGATAGATATTACCAAATCAAAATATTTAACAAATAGATTTCCATATAATAAAATACCACAACAATATGAATACAACAAAATCACATAACCTCATGTTCTCTATCATATGCATCTAAATTGTATAATTAGCTGATTATAAATATAGCATTTTTAAATAAAATAAAAAAAATTATCATAATCATAGATTTTTATCTAAAACAACTAATTTATTCATGACATATGAATAATTGAAATAGTCAAAAGATTCATTTTATGATATTACTTCATTGTTGTATGTTTCCACATATAACTCATTAATGACCAAATTCCTTTAATTCCATGCACATATAAAATAGGTACTATCCAAATGCACATACTTGTATAAATATTACTTCACAAAATATCAATTAGAAATATATGACAAAATATTTTCTCATTAAACAAATGTGTATCCTCAGTCAGAATAATATAGTTAATATTCATTGTTAAACATACAATCCATAATAAATAAAGCATATTAAAACTAATTGTACTATATTAATATAAATTTAATAGGTTTGAGCATGAAATCTTCAAATAGTTCATCATTATTCATTGTTAAACATACAATCCATAGTAAATAAAGCTTATTAAAACTAATTGTACTATATTAATATAAATTTAATAGGTTTAAGCATGAAAGCTTCAAATAGTTCATCATTAATAGGTATAAATATCCATACTCATATGTCATGTGTGTGTGTGTGTGTGTGTGTGTGTGTGTGTGTGTGTGTGTGTGTGTGTGTGTGTGTGTGTGTGTGTGTGTGTGTGTGTGTGTGTGTGTGTGTGTGTGTGTGTGTGTGTGTGTGTGTGTGTGTGTGTGTGTACATGGGTATCATAAAGTTCATCCACTGACCATTGTACACACACACACACACACACACACATCTATGTGTGTGTACACAGGTCTTATAAAGTTCATCCACTAAAACTTGTTTATAAAATTATACAATTATAAATATTATATTATTTAATTAACTAAATAAAAATAACAAATTCAAAATAGGGTCTAATATTTCTCGATTAACCTAAAATTTCATTTATAACCACTGTTATAAATTAAACTCCCAAAATTTTGACTTAAGAATAAAATCATGCCTGGGTTCAAATATTATAAACCTACCAAATTCATCCATGATTATGGGTTTATATTAACTATCAAGATTCAAATATATTTCCTTAACCCATTTATAGTAGAAAAATACTTAAACAAATTTGAATAGTTTAAAAGTATACTATGCTATCAAACACCTATAGCTCGTCACCCAAATTATGAATTAAAATAGAACCCACTCAAAAACATACCCAAACCTATCAAAATTTCAACTAAAATAAAGAATTACATTCCATCCTTTATATTTTTCCTTCAAATTTGACTCATACATAGGCAAACTAAAGAAAAACTATGCTTATTTTTTTATCTCATTGTTATTCATATACTTAAAGCATAGGTATGTATATATACTAAGATAAGTGGATGGGTCATACCCATATCTAGGGTCATTTACATATACATTTATACATATTGTCATTCTAATAAATATTTCCAAAAATCATCTTTAAAAATAAGACCTATCTTGAAACACAAAAATTTTAAAATAAATACTTGAAACCAAAATCCCAAGAGACCATAACGTCAAATCTTTATGCACAAAAGTTAATTTAAACCAAAATTGAGTTGACTCCTTTTGATATCACATTTATAATGACCAAAATCATGTAAAGCATAATTGTATCAAGTAAGACCTAGTGGATAATAGAATCTACAACTCATTGTAAATAGTTTTCAAAGCCTCCTTTATAACTAAGCCCAAAAATGAAAACCCTAGTGTTGACCATTTTTTGCCCAACAGGCCAAAAATTAGTTCCCTCCTATCCTTGCTATTCAAGGCCATTTCATTTTTTTGATTTTGCATGAATCTGTCCATTTCTATGGACTCTACAGGTTTTGGATTTCTACAGACTCTACAGGTTAGTCCTTTGGCATGTGGAGAATCAGTTCAAAGAGTTATGGGTTTTACAAAGCTTCTTTGGGCTCTATTCTAAATAAAATCATAAGAAAATTCAGCGTCTTTGAACCATTGAACCCGTTCAATCGATTCAAGTTCAACGCTTTGTTTAATCAGTTCAAGTTTAACGGCTTAAGTTCAACATTTAGTTTAATGCAAAGAGTTCATCGGGCTTGGCTTTTGGTTCATTGGCATGCTCCTTCGAACCTTGAACCATTGAACCAAATTTGGGTTCAATGGCTTTGGTTTAATGGAAAAGATTCAATGTCAATGGTTCAATAGAGTCTATTGGCCTTCATAACTATCAGTGTGCTTAGGTGAACCGTTGAACCAAATTTTGGTTCAACAGATTTAGTTCAATGGTTTAGTTCAATGAAAAAGTTCAATGAAAGGGTTTAAAGGTTCATCAGTACACTCGATTGAACCATTGAACCGTTGAACCAAATTTGGGTTCAATGGCTTGGTTCAACAAGACGATTCAACGCATGGTTCAAGGGTATGCCCTTGAACTGAAGGGCAGTCATAGTCAAATGACCTTTTCAAAAGGCTAGCACTTCAGGGAATTTTCAAAGATTTAGGCATGATTCAATTCATTTCAAAGGTTCATCAACTTTTGTTCACTCCCCATCGACACGCAATGGTTGAACTTTGAACTGTTAAACCAAATTTTGGTTCAATGGGTTTGGTTCAAGGGTCTACCCCAAGCCGAAGGGGATCTTAAAGTCCAAAGAACCCTTTTGGAGGGCAAAAACTGCATATTTCAAAAGATTTGGGTGTGCCTCAAAGTAACAAAGGGAAGAAAAGGGAAAGAATTTCCATGGACAATTTGTCTGTGGAAATGCACAGCCAAAATGCAAAGTCAAAGCAGAAGAATTTCTGCAGACATTTTGTCTGCAAAAAATACAGTGAAGCCACAAGACGTAGGGAAATTATTCATGGACAATTTACCAATGGGAGCCCAGGAGGACTTAACGAAGGTATAAAAGCTGCAGGTGCCCGAGGAGATGCCACGTGGACCTGATGATGGCTACGAGGTTGTTAAATTTAAAGGAATAGAATAGTTGTTGATATTCAAAGTATGACGGCTGCAGAAACATCAAATTTAGTGAAATGGAGTAGCTATTGGGTTTTTAATCTAAAAGAATGCTAAATGGAAAAAGAGGAGCCAGAATGTAGTGACCCACTAGTATGTTCACCCAAGGAGCTAGGTGGCCAAAAAAGACAAATTTCAAGTGATAAGGCAGGGAGCAGTCAAGCAATCCAAGTGGCATAAACAAGGTAATTTATTGCCTGATGGTGTGAATGACAAACAAGTAGAGCGATAGGTAGGTGATGAGTGAGCAGTTAAGTCTGACTGGCGCAAATTAGAGAAGCATCTTTGTTAGGTGAAATAGTGCCAGCAAATTGATCATTTGGAATGATAGTGACCAGCAATGCAACCACTTTCTCTATTTCAAAATAAATTGGAAGGCAAACCATGTAAGTCACCCAAGCAGGAAATATAAGTTTTAAACAGGCAAAAATAAATAGTCCATTTAATTCCTTGAGTGACTTGCTATCTTCATGAAAGGACACGTATGCCACTTGTAAAAGGAGTGCCAAATGGGCCTCTTTGCTTCTCATATATATTGTATACTTATTCATTTGTAATCATCTTCCACATTTGTAAGGCATAGCCCTAGAAAAATTTCACTTGAATCAAATAAACGCAGTTTTTTACCTCCATTTGGATAGATATTTCAGATTATGTCTTGAGTGTTTGTCTGTGTCCAGTCATTGTTTCTTGATGCTCTCACAGGTTCAACACCAGCAGACCTGTTATCTACAAGGTGCCATTTTTATAGCTAAAAGGAGAAGAGCTGACATTTGAGAAGACCAAAATAGGACTTACTTAAAGTGTGCATTTCATAGTGCCTCAGTGATTTTTTGTTTCTTGTGTTTTCATGAAACCCTCCCTGTCAGTATTTTGCAGCCTGGTCCTTCTTCCAAGTGTGTAGTGTATGTATGTATTTGTCTACTTTTGAGAGTGGATGTGTGAAGGTCAACTTATTTTGGTGCATCACCTCTTTTAGAGTAGGTTTGTTTTTCCTACATCTCTCTCCCTTTTCATCCCCCCCTTTATTTTATGTGTGTGTGTGTGTGTGTGTGTGTGTGTGTTTTGCACTTGATAGAATAAACATGATGCATCAAAGGGAGCTAGCCCTTATCTAGAGACTCTCCTCTCTAGCTTCACCATCCCACAGGTGAGAGAGGAGTTTCCATGTTACGAGGAGAAGGAAGGAGTTCAACCTCCTTATCCAAGGTGCAATTTCTTGTGTCAACAGTTCTGGCACACCTAGTGGGACACAAGTTTTCAATGAAGTAAAGTTTTAGGATTGATGTTGGTCCTATTACAATAAATTGAATACCTTCAGCATCTGGTGACTCTGAGTTAAATCTACTGGTTAAGCAGCCTGGTACCATTAGAAAATCTTACTTTTATATGTATAATTCTATTGCAAAAAATCATGGACCTTGTATTCCTTCATATGACTATGATTAGGCTCCATATATTTATGCAATCCCCTCAAGTAGCTTTCTTAGTTGCCCTGCAACGATAAGGGAGGTGGCATCAGAGTTTGAGAGGTAGACAATAGAGATTGACATACTAGAAGAGTAGTACGGGTATCAGTAAGAGCTGATTTATAAAGAGGAGTGTTTGTTTAGGCAAGCACAAGCCTTGTAATCCATGGAGGAGGAGGTAGCAAAATGGAGAAATACATTTATTCAAGGTAGTCAACCTTGTGTGCCTCCTCCTATCTTGAAGAAAACCCCCTCTTTTGCACCAAATCCATTTTATCAGATTGCACTTGCTCACTCCAGTTTATCAAATACAAATGCTCCCAATCCCGTGCACCTAGCTTTCCAACACCAGATGACATCAGAATAGCCTCCCTTGGAAATGAACCTTCTGAGCTCCTTAAATCATGAATTCTCCATGGAAAAGAGTACCACCAGCCAACACATCCCTCTTTAAAAGGCTCCTCCACTGCACCAACAGTGTTTTTCTTACATTCCCCAACCTCCCCAAGTCCTTCAGCATAATGTGTAGATTCTGAGTTAGAGGAAGGAATGCCAAGAACCAGCTCTGAGCTTTGGAGAGGATCATGCTGGAGACCTCAAAGAAAGACTCTTTCAGGACCATCTAGCCAAGAAAATTGAAGATTTAGAGGTTAGGATGAAGCTGCTCCTTGATAAAGAGATAAAATTTCTAGACCTTATGGAGGAGCCCTGGGACCTTGGAGAAAATCAAAGTTGCTACCTATTCACAGGAGCAAAATTCTAATTTTGAGATCCTGAATTGGGGGAAAATAGTGGAATCATGGGACAACAAGGAAAAAGAGAAGCAAGTTTTTTCTCAAAACCTTGAAGAAGTTGAAACAACTCCTACTGATGATTATGTTGGTGACCTCTAGGAGAAGCTTTTCCAAGAAGATCTAGCCAGGAGAATTGTAGAGTTGGAATCTAGAGAGAGATTCCTCAGCCAATGTGTGATGGATGGTTTAGACCAAATAACACATTCCATGTTTAAACACACCCCATCCACACACTTCCAAGAGAAATATCAGGTCACACCTGATATAGCTGAAGTGCTGACCAAGTGGAAAGAGGAGAATCATTCGATTCTAGCTCAAGGACTACCTTCTCTTCCACATGGTTGTCCCACTTCACCCCTTCTCAAAGAAGAACCTTTTCTGTAGGAGGTGAGTGAGGAGCAGAAGATCCAATCTACAATTATTCAAGATGCTATCATGGGTGATAACGAAGAAGAAATCATCATCAATTGCTCCTTGTGAAGACCTCATCAGTAATGGAGAAGACTCAGGGCATGCATATATGTAGATGTTCCAGCAATATGAAGAGGAACAAAATCATAGTGACCTCTCTCCCCACTTATTCGATGAACTCCCTTGTTGCTTCAATGAGGAGTATGACTATGTTGAGGAACTAGACTTAGAGGAGGATCAGGAGGATACCTTTAAACATCTAGAGATCCTGATCTTTGAGGAGGAAAAGGAGAGGTTTTTCTTCCTAGAGGAAGGCCTTAAAGAAGAAAGCTTTGAATAAAGAGGCGATGTTCTGTGGGATGAGAAATCATTTTGTGAGTCCATTTTAGACATCACCACAGTCCCCCTTCTTCAAAAAGGCCAAAAGGAAGTAGAGGATGAGTTTGACAGGATCTTCAATGAGGCAGAAGGAAATGGGTCAGACCATGATGCATTGCAAAGGAAATGTGCATATCAAAGGGCTTATGGTGATGAACTAGCAGCCATTGATTTCTTGGTGAGGAGCACCTATATAAGGGACCAGCATTCAATAGGATTTCGAGGACAAGCAGAATACGTATATGTCAGAAGCATGTTTGATTCTGATTCACTCAGATACTAGTGAAACCAAGTGACAGGCAAGAGGAGCAAGTTAGCAAATCTCCTTTTCATTCAGCTACTTTCTTGGCACCATAAGTCTTCTTGCTAGGAAGGGGATGTTAGAAGTTTTCCCTTTGATCCAGGAGGGAATCAAAAACACCTAGTTAGCTGTACATAATAGTTTATTTTCAGTTTCTTTTCCTATTTTCCCTAAGTGCAGTTTGCACAAGTAGTGTTTTTAGCCTTGTGTGTTTCCCTTTGCATGTGGGGTAAAGCTTCATGTTTGATTCTTGAATCTTTTAGGGCTGTTGATTAACTTTTCATAGCTGCATCTGACTCTGTACCCAATGGATTTACAAGGCAACTAGGTTCTAAGCATGGCAGGCATGCTTTCCCCTGTGAGTCACCAATATGTTGACCATTTTTTGCCCAACAGGCCAAAAATTAGTCCCTTCCTATCCCTCTTATTCAAGGCTATTTCATTTTTTTGATTTTGCATGAATCTTTTCATTTATATGGACTCTACAGAATTTCTATGGACTCTATAGGTATAAATCTATAGACTTTGCAGGTTTTGGATTTGTACAGACTCTGTAGGTTAGTCCTTTAGCACACAGAGAATTAGTTCAAAGAGTTCAAGGTTTTACAAAGATTATTTGGGCTCTGGTCTGAATAAAATTGCAAGAAAAGTTAGTGTCTTTGAACTATTGAACCCGTTCAATCAGTTCAAGTTCAACACTTCGTTTGATCGGTTCAAGTTCAACGGCTTAAGTTCAACGTTCAGTTAAATGCAAAGAGTTCATCGGGCTTGGCTTTTGGTTCATCAGCATGCTCCTTTGAACCTTGAACCATTGAACCAAATTTGGGTTTAATGGCTTCAGTTCAATGGAAAAGGTTCAATGTCAATGGTTCAATAGAGTCCATCAGCCTTCATAACTATCGGTGCACTTAGGTGAACCGTTGAACCAAATTTTGGTTCAACACGTTCAGTTCAATGGTTTAGTTCAATGAAAAAGTTCAATAAAAAGTTCAATGGAAGGGTTCAAAGGTTCATCAGCATGCTTAGTTAAACCATTGAACCATTGAACCAAATTTGGGTTCAATGGCTTGATTTAACAGGACAGTTCAACACATGGTTCAAGGGTATGCCCTTGAACCGAAGGGCAGTCATAGTCAAATGACCTTTTCAGAGGGCTAACACTTCAAGGAATTTTCAAAGATTTGGGCATGGTTCAATTCATTTCAAAGGTTCATTAGCTTTTGTTCACTCGCCATCGGCATGCAATGGTTGAACATTGAATCGTTGAACCAAATTTTGGTTCAACGGGTTTGGTTGAAGGGTCTACCCCAAGCCAAAGGGGATCTTCAAGTCTAAATCACCCTTTTGGAGGGTGGACACTTCATATTTCAAAATATTTGGGTGTGCCTCAAAGTAAAAAAGGGAAGAAAAGGGAAAGAATTTATGTGGACAATTTGTCTATAGAAATGCACAGCCAAAATCCAAAGTCAAAGCGAAAGAATTTCCACAGACATTTTGTCTGTGGAAAATACAGTGAAGCCACAAGACCTAGGGAAATTGACCCAGGGAAATTTTCTATGGACAATTTACCTGTGGGAGCCTAAGAGGACTTAATGAAGGCAGAAAAGCCACAGGTGCCCGAGGAGATGCCACGTGGACCCGATGATGGCCATGAGGCCATCAAATTTAAAGGAATAGAATAGCTGTTGATATTCAAAGTATGACAGCTACAAAAATATCAAATTTAGTGAAATGGAGTAGCCATTGGGTTTGTAATCTAGAAGAATGCTAAATGAAAAAGAAAAGGAGCCAGAATGTAGTGACCCACTAGTATGTTTGCCTAAGGAGCCAGGTGGCCTGAAAAGACAAATTTCAAGTGACAAGGCAGGGAGCAGTCAAGTAGTCCAAGTGGCATAAATAAGGTAATTTATTGCCTGATGGTGTGAATGACAAATAAGTAGAGTGACAGGCAGGTGATGAGTGAGCAGTTAAGTCTGACTGGTGCAAATTAGAGAAGCATCTTTGGCAAGTGAAATAGTGCCAACAAATTGATCGTTTGGAATGATAGTGGCCAGCAGTGCAACCACTTTCTCTATTTCACATTAAATTGGAAGGCAAATTGTGTAAGTTAGCCAAGTAGGAAATGTAAGCTGAACAGTCCATTTAATTTCTTGAGTGACTTGTTCTCTTCATGAAAGGACATGTATGCCACTTGTAAAATAAGGAGTGCCAAATAGGCCTCTTTGCTTCTCATATATATTGTAGACTTTTTCATTTGTAATCATCTTCCACATTTGTAAGGCATAGCCCTGGCAAAATTTCACTTGAATCAAATAAATGCAATTTTTTATCTCCATTTGGATAGATATTTTAGAGTATGTCTTGAGTGTTTGTCTATGTCCAGTCATTGTTTCTTGATGCTCTCACAGGTTCAACACCAACAAACATGTTATCTACAAGGCACCAATTTTATAGCTAAAAGCAGAAGAGCTGACATTTGATAAGACAAGAATAGGAGTTACTTACAGTGTGCATTTCACAATGCCTCAGTGATTTTCTATTTCCTATGTTTTCATGAAACCCTCGCTACCAGTCTTTTGAAGCCTAGTCCTTCTACCAAGTGTGTAGAGAATGTTTGTATTTATCTGATTCTGAGAGTGGATGTGTGAAGGTTGACTTATTTTTGGCATCACCTCTTTTAGAGTAGGTTTGTTTTTCATGCATCTCTCTCCCTTTCCATCCCCCCCTTTATTATGTGTGTGTGTGTGTGTGTGTGTGTGTGTTTTGCACTTGCTAGAATAAACATAATGCATCAAAGGGATCTATCTGTTATCTAGAGACTCTCCTCTCCAGCTTTGCCATCCCACATGTGAGAGAGGATTTTCCATGTTGCAAGAAGGTAGGAGTTCAACCTCCTTATCTAGGGTGCAATTTCCTGCGTCAACACCTAGTCTTATCAAATTATCACAATAATCTTAAAATAATAAATCATTTAGACAATGGGTAGGGTTATATTTATTATACCTTATGGATGGGTTGTACCAATCCTCAGGGTTGATTATATATACCCTAGATGTTTTCTTTTAAAATTCCAGTCAAAATAGAACTACCTATTTCAATAAAATTAACAACATATACTAGAACATTATATAAGTCATTTCCCAATGAAAAAACCAACAATTTATATCAACAAACCCTACCTAAATACACATTTTAGGTTCAAACATTTGATTCTTTCTTCGAAAAACTCTCATCATCCACCATACACTCCTTTGAAGCACTTATCCTCCATATATATTCAACTACTCATGTTATGCATGCCAAAACCCACAAATAACCCCCACAAAATTATGTCTTTAATTGATGAATATCTAATTTTGGAATTATTATCCATAATTTTTGCATGGTTGTTGTCCAAAACCCTACTCATAGTCAACTTCTTTCAATAGATAATTCAATCATAGCAAAACCATACAGTTCTATAAAGTCTCCCATTTGATTCCAAAAATCATTGATTCAAAATATATTGAATCCAAGTAGTTTGAAGCCATAGATTCTAAATAATATTCCTTTTTCATAATAATTATAACATTATGGTTAAAATATTACATTTTAATTATAACAAAACAATATTGCCTTTTAATTAAACAACTTCCTAGAAAATTAAACATACGTATCTAAATTAGTCCATCAACTTCCTCATATACAAATATACCATTTAATTAATTAATTAATTAATTAATTAACTATTTCTTAAAAATGCCCCATATTTGACCATTAGGTGTTCAACATTATAAATTATCAAAGAGTTTCAATCAATCGAAAGACATGAGACTAAGACAATCCTATAAGATCAAATCTAAGAAGTTATCGTTACAAAAAACATTTCATTTTTTACTCTACACACCCATAGGAACATAAAATAATATTACTGTAAAAGTTTTGATAATCTAATTATGTAAAATTGTAACCAATGAAATAGTAGAATTATGAAAACTTATATAAACCCATAAATGTAAATATTTAAGTAATATGTAACATAATCAATGAAATATTGAAACAAACATAACCAAACATTATTTGTATTCTATTATGGTGTGTGTAAGGTTTTAGTCTCATTCTTTCATTTCCTTTCATCTCCATCTATTCTATCATCTCTGATGATACCCTCTAATAGTAATCATGTATATGGAGGA
>JARHVA010004836.1:1040000-1417816 GCA_037957365.1 Torreya grandis
TATGGAATAATAATCATGGACATACATAGAGGTCAAATAATAAAAATATGAAACCTAAAAAAAACTCAACCAATAGACTAGCCAAGGCACAACAAGAAGACACAGAAGTAGTTATAGAAGTAACAAATTTAAAATAAATTAATAAGTAGAAATCTAAAGAAAAAAAATGGAAAAATAAAATAAATAAAACATAAAATGATAAAAAGAATCAAATAAGAGGGGTAAATAAAATAAGGAGGAAGAAGAGGCTATGATAAAACAAAAGATAGACGCTGACAAAAGAGCAAAAGAATATGCCCTTATCAAACATAAATTAGTTAATTCAGTAGTGGTAAATTAAAATAAATAAAATTAAGAGGGATTAAAATTATAAGGAAGAGAAAGATAAAAAGGAGAGATAATATAATCATAAAAATGAGAAAGAAAATAAGGTTAAAATGAGAAAGATGAGAAGGATAAAAGGAGGAAGATATGGATAAAAAGTGGAAAGAAGAAATAGATAAAAAGGAGAAGGAAGATAAGGATAAAAATTATAATACAAATGAAGATAAAAATAAAATTTTTGAAATATAAGTGACCTAAAATTTTGGGGAAGAGAAAAATATGGTGGGGATTAAGGAAGCCACCAAACAATCAAAAAAAATATGATGAAGTTCTAAGTAAGCAACCACTAAAAATAAAGATATTCAAATTCATCCACCACCACCATCCATCCCTAAAGAACTAATTTATAATAAAAATTCCATCTCTAATTAACAAAATATCACCACTTATACCTCTCAATCCACTCCATTTACACTAAGTCTTCCACCATAATATTCCTTTGCTCAAATCAAAACCATTCTCACCAAGCTCTAGAAAAGTAACACCATGTTTCTTTCTTCTATTGTAACTGAAGCAATGTCATAGGGAAAGAATATAATTTTTCATGCATTAACTACTTTTATGAAGCAAAACATTGGAAATATATTCCAATAAAGTGAAAAATTTGATTAGATGTAGATATGTAAAGTGTTAAAAGAAATAATAGAAGATGTCATCTATTAGATGACAAAGGTTAGTCCAAAATTTGAAACAAATCAAAATATACCTTTGCATGGTGGTTCATATTGAAATTTCAAAATTTTATTAAACAATAATAAATATCATATGAAAAGATATAAATCATTAGGTAAACTACCATAGAATCATACAAGCATGAACAAAATGCAAATCCCTTACATGAGAACATATAACACCACAAAATAGTGAAAATGTATATTGATTCTATTCATAAATTAATATTAGATACCAATACATTTTTTATTTCACACTGGGGTGGTTGGAAGAAACACTATAGGAAAATAAATCCTTAGACATCCTTAAAGAAGAGTTAAATCAAGTAGAGGCCCAATATGATATTTCCAAGGATCAAATAGGAACCAAAAGGATGTAGATGTTTAACCTTAGTGAGAAATTTTAGGAATAATAAAAATAAAGGGAATAACTAATCATATACCTCAAATAATAAGGTGACCTCATAAATTAATTCATTGCTAAGCTAAATAAAGCAACAAAGTAAATTGATACTTCTTTTAGTGTTCTTTGTAACCATCCTACCCCTAATAATATAATCAAATTGATCTAATAAAATATATTGTCTGAGTAGAAAGACTAGAGAGCCACTATCTCACATAGTGGAAATCATTTGAGACCAAGATCTTTGATAAACATATGAAATTTTTACCTCAAAGACTAGGTACATAAATTTTTTTTGGGATTCTTAATTTTGGGTTGTCTCATGGAATAAACAAATGATTAATTACAGGATTGATGTTGGCACATTTTTTAAGGGAAATTAGTTAATAGCCAAAAATATGCCAGATTCAATGGTTATACCATGACATATATTAGATGCATATGTCTATCATGACATAATCTATTTTTATGGCATTCTATGAAACTACACTAGAACAAAAAGATGTACTGAACATATATGACTATTGGAATATATCATTTTATTTAGACTTATTAAATTAGATAGATATAATCATATCTAATGATATATACCATTCAATCATAGATATCTGTCTTGAGAAATAGTTTATAGGATATATTATGTAACCAATTTTTATATATTAATGAAGAATACATCTAGAGTTTTGAGTCTCTATAACCATTATATATGTTTAATGTTCCATTATGATTAACAATACATACTTATTAAAATGTAACATAATAGTTTCTCTATACATTAGTATAGACTATAAAAATGAACTATGAATTCAAAATTTGATTATGTTTAATTTTCAACATACATAAGATATTATCAAGAATATTATCAATTAATCCCATTCTACACAAGACAATGATATTTGACATGTAGATTGGACAACTTTTCATTGTACATGACATCAAGATAAAAATATTTCCCTCTTAAAAGTAATTTGATATTATTATCTTACATATAATGGGGACATTTTTATTCTTATAGACTTGTGCGAAATGAAATTAATTGATAATATTATAAAAATATTGTTCAGAATGGGCATGTACCCATTGTACACAAGATATAATTTAAAAAATAAATCAGTTAATCCCATTTTACAAAAGACAAAGATATTTGACATGTAGATTTGGAAGATTCTCATTCTAAATTGCATCAAGATAATAAGATTATAATTTTAAAAATAATCCAATATATTCAAAGGGTGTAGAAGTTAGGGAAAATGGTTTAGATTTTTTGTTTAGAATAAATTCTATTTAAAACTAGGAGACATTTTGATACATAGGAAGAATAATTGATAATATTATTTATATCTTATTCATAATGGGAATGTTTTCATTATACACATAAATTTAAAAATACTATTAATTAATCCCATTATACATAAGATAAAGGTATTTGATAATTGATAATGTTCCTATCTTGAGTATTATGGGCACATGCTCATTCTAAACAAGATAATAAAAATATAAACTTTTACATTCTAACCAATATTCAATCATTTTAGTTGATAATATTCTATGGAATATAAATATAATAATATTCTCAATTAATCCCAATCTACATAATATAATAATATTTGATAGATTATAATATTCTTATCTTGTGTAAAATGGGCACATACCCATTCTGAACAAGAGAAGAATAATATGAACATACACATTCTAACCAATTTTCAACCAATTATATTAATAATATTATAAAACAATATTAAGTTAAAAATATTACCAATATATCCCATTCTATATAAGATAAATATATCTGATAGTGGATAATATTCATATCTTATGTATAATGGGCACATGTTCATTTTGAACCAAATAAGATTGTTATGAACATCCGCATTCTAACAATTGATAATATTCCTATCAGACATGTTTAAAATATCCTACATGACATCAAGATAAATATTATTGGCCTCTTATAAAGAATTAAATATTATTCCCTCATGTATAATGGGCACATGCCCATGATATTAATAATATTGTAAATTAATCACATTTTATACCAAAAGATAGGAATATTGAATATCATAAATTAATCCCAACATATAGGATAATCTAGGATTATTGAATAATATTGATTATACACATCTTTTAATTCAAGGTAGGAACACTATTGTTATGGGTGTATATAATGGCCACATGCCCATTCTACTTAAGATATTAATAATGTTAACTATTATTCCCATTATGTAACATAAGATTGGGAGGATTGTCTAGTGAAGTATTAAGCATAAAAGTATATTATGGAACCTTACAATGGTACCATGATATTAGAAATATACATACACCATTCATGGTATGGATTATATTTCCTAACATATCATACATAATTATACCAAAAATGTACATTCACAAGGACAAGATGTGTATGTTGATATTTTGTATTGTATCTAGTCTTAACAATGAATTGTAATAATGGATATGACATCGATATATAAATTGAGCATGATATAGACATATATAATATAATTTATTCATTGATATATTAATGAGAATTGAATTACCATCATCATTATTATGTAATTCATGGAATTCCTTAGATAATTAGATCATAAATGTATAATAAAGAGGGAAAGATGTGTTTGTTGAGATTTTGTGTTATATTTGGTCTTAATAGTAAATTTTAATAATGGATATGATACCAATATATCAAACTAAGAATGATAGACATATACTCTAGAATTTATTCAATGATGTATTAATGAGAATTGAATTACACTTCATTATTATGTGATTCATTACATCTCAGAGAAATATACTAGAAATGTATATATGCATTAGGATATGATGTGTATGTTAATAATAAAATTGTAGAGTTTATTTGGTCTTAATTATAAATTGTAATAACATAGATGATACTGATAATTTTAACAAAGTAGGATACAAACATATATAATAGATGTGCTTGAATAGTGTTTTATTTTATAGGTATAATTACTAAAGGGGGGGTGAATCAGTGAACCCAAATAAGCAAACTTTAATTTCAATATTTATAAACATGTAATTAATTATCACAAGCATTCATGAAGCATACACATCATTCATTAAAATGAGAAAGAGAGACAATACAAGATTAATCACATAACACATGACATACGTGGGAAACCCTCTTAGGGGAGAAAACCCACTAGAACATATAATTTAAATATTGTCTTATAATAATAAGATCCAATTTAGACTAGTTTCAATTGATCAAGGAACTACAATCCCTATTTAGTGATACTACAATCCCACATGGTGCTTCAACGCCTATATAGTTGAGCTTCAATAAAAACCTAACTCTTAGCAAGTTTTCTCCTTAAATGGAGGCTACAACCACCTTAGATTTTGAGATGACATAATAACACCTATGAACACATCAACCTTTGGACTAATGTCTACAACACCTAATGATGTACCTCTACTTATCACTCTTCAACTTTTCTCACACTCAATCTACAAGAACACTATTATACCAAAAGAAGTATGACATATAAGTCATATAAATAGTCCTCAATCTATTCTTCTCTTCAACTCATCCTCAAGGAACTCTACCCCTCATTATCTTCCCAATTTATACACATAAACCTCTATCAAATATCTCCCAAGTCTCTCTCTCAAATTCTAGAAACCAACACATTTGGTTCCACTATTTATAGAACAAACATGATAATCACTACTTTGGTCAGCCATTAGGCATGCCTTAACACCTAATGTAGCTATTTCATTGACAAATCTCAATTAAATATTCATAGATTGACCATAACATATATGGGTTACCCTTAAGTAGCCAAAAAAATTAATAAGGCACTTATACCTCTTATAGGTCTCATGGAGACCTATCCCCCATTTAGAACATCATCAAACAAATAAAGAACATAGGACCATTTCCAAATGTATAGGTCAACACTATGTGACCCCTTAGTCATCCCCAAATGCTTATAATCATCATTTCACTCATTTGTGCAAGCTTAATCAACATTTTATGCACATAGTCACCATGAAGGAAAACATAGTCACCATAAAAACCTTTATTCATATTTTATATGATTGGTCAATCCTTCATAATGTACATAGATAATTCTCATGGAGTCTACAACACTCCCCAATATCCAATTCACCAAGAGATATCCAAAAACATGAATACAAGATAAAATATCCATCTTGAGTCACTTGCACAACATATACAAAAATATAGTCAACTTTGGAGCTCAATATCTTTGTATGTACACACTTCTAGATCTTCAAATCTATATTTTCATATGTGCATTGGATTCCTCTACCACTTTGATTTTTACTACATGGTAAAATTTGTTGTGGATCAAAATATATGACTCAAAAATCAAATATTAGTTTTTCCCTTATTAAATTCAAATATTTAAATGTCAACGGTCACAGTTAAACTTCAAACACAAATCTCACATCTCGTGTCCTCATTGCTCAGATAAAATATGTGACATCGATCTCTTCCAAAATTTAAAACATAGGTGCCAATGTTCAATTATTAAACCTCAGTCACTTTAAACTCATTTTTTTCACCCTTGAAATGTTGACACAATACACACCATCGATCTTTCTGGATCAACCACGGCTTTAAATAAAAACACTCACCATTTGATCAATCTATATAAACACTTTCTCACCATTTGATCCTTATCCTTTACCTTTATTCAGTTGTTAAACAACATGCACTTATTTCCATCTTTATACTTCCTAACATCTTGGAGTATATGTGTTCCATTGATCTCCTTGAGACTTGATCAAACTTTACCTCTTGCATATTTCACTAAGTATGGGGACCATTGCAATATGCTTGGAAGGCCAACTTTGCATAGTCATAAATTTTTCCTCGCTTACTTGCATGTTATCAAATTTAGTGAAAATAAACTATGAATAAAAATAAATAAACCCATATGATCACTTTATCCTGAAACTTCTACATGTGTGAGATATCCCACCATCAAAATGCTTAAATGGCTCTTCTTGTCATTTTACAAATTTAGCTATGGGAAAACACTATCAAAATATTTGGGAGCCCAACTTTGCATCCTCATATATTCAATCATGATTCATCACATGAATTGATATTTAGCACATAATAACTAGGGACTAATGATATCAAAACCATATGACCATCTCCACTTGACTCATTCCCACATGACAATGGTGACATCATCAAACTGCCTACTTAGATTTTTTGCCACTAGACCCAAATTGTTTAAATAATAATAATGATCAACTAGATGAAATCCACTCATTCACACAATCAATCAAAGCTTATAAAAAAATTAGGAAAGTATTTCACATCCTCAAATTTTCATACTCATCCTTGAACATCTCTAACCATGCCAAAATATAAGATCAACCAATCATACTTCAAACATACTAGGACAAACACATTACATACTTTGTCATTGTTACTTAGTCTATCAAAAAACTTCATCCACTCACCAAGACACCTCCATGACAACCTAGTGAAATCAATAAAAAATATATAAAATCTCTTCCTTTGTCATTGATGTCAAAAACCATCATGTATAGCAATATTTAACTCACCTTCTCTCTCTCTTCAAGCACTTTCTCCCCCTTTGACACAATGACAAAGTGGGCACAAACTGATCTTGAGGACCTTAAAATACCATAAATAGTAAAGGATCATCATATAAATATGATACAAACTCCCCCTTACCTTGAGCCTACTTATTATTACCTTGACAACTTCCTCTTGATCCATGCCAAAACTCTTCTTCAACCATGCACTACAACCAATGAAGAAAGAACACATAAAAACCACTAAAATTTGATGGAACTCACAAAGAAACATCAAAAAAGGACTCCCCATAATAAATATAAGCCATTTCACAAACAAAAATTCATGCCACTCACCAAATAAGAAACATTCACTAAACCAACTTGAGAACTCACCTTGAAATATGCATTCCTTACTTTTTTGGATAAACTGAGTGAAAATCACTCTTCTTCAAACTAGGCCTATCTAGCCTTCTTCTACCCCTTCCTAAAACATGTATATCCCATAATTTCTAGTAGAAACATCTTCAAGACCTAAAACTTCATATCTAGATCACTCTCATATGCCCCTTCAAATACACCAATTTGCATTTCTAGGCTCATCATCTACAACATATCTACTTCACAAACCAACTACCCAATTAGGCCTCCAATTTGACAAATACTTGAGTATATTGAAAACCACAAACATAGTTATTCTTGTTATTATTCTTATTTGGTTTAAGAGAAAAAAATTCCTCATTTACTAGAACATTCTCCTTTTCTTATATAATTGGATTGAAAATACATGAAGACAACAAAGATTCATGATATACATTTTCATCAGAAGATCTCCTTGCAGCTTGAAACCTCATCATTAGGTGCAAATAATTGATTTTATTTTCACAATACATGCTTAAAAAAATATATGTTAAATTAGATCCATAAATACCTCAGAAATAACCACAACTAGTATCTTGGTCTTTTCTTTGAGATGGATCTCTTCATTCTCAACATGATTAGATAATGAGAACCCTTGGCACTCTTAAAATTTTGAAGCATTCTCCACCATAGTAGATAGATTACTTGGACCTAAAGTCTCATCATGAATCATACTTTTCACCTTTGGATTTGATGTGTTAACATTCCTTCTTTCTTACACTTTAGGATCCTGATTAAACCTATTCAAATTTCTATACCTTTCCTTGTAGAACCTAGCAATGTGACCTCTCTATTCATAAATATATCACACCATACCTTTCATAATAAATGTATCCTTCCATACCTTATTTGGAAAAAAAATTGTCATGTGTCCTATATCATAACAATTAAATCACTTAAATCTATTCATACCTTTTAACTAATGACCCCCATCATAGTTCTATGCAAACTCATATATAACAGGTCTCTTGCATTCTCTAACCATATGATCAAATTTATTACATGTGTAATAGTAACCATTGAATCTTACATACCTCATGGTATTTGGCAATATAATCTAATTTTTCTTTATTATACCATCACCTTCATTCCCTGTCTGATGATTTGTATTTAAAGTATGATTGTGTTAGTTCACATTAGTCTTCATGTTGTCTTAAGGTAAACTCTTTTGATCTTATTCATATCTAAGACCAGTTCTATCACTAGCATGCTTTTGACCACTCATAATATTATCAAGATCACATGATATCTTTTCAAATCTCACATTTGTCTTCACCTTACTATATGTATTTTCTAACTCATATTTCAAAGCCTCATTTTTAGAAACACACCTTAAACATTCATATTCTTTAGCTTTTAGGCTTGTTGATAGAGTTTCTAATTGAAAAATGAGATTCTTGATCATATATTCATTCTCCTTGGTGTATTAATTCATTCTATCCTTAAACACACTAAATTTTTCCTCATAGTCCTTGAATTTATACTTCATCTTCTTATTGATCTTCTTATCAATATTTAGTTCTTCAAGAGCATTCATCAATACAGTCTCATAGTCCACCTCACCTTCATCATCTTCTGAATCACTCCAATTAGACTCCTTATAATGTGAATAAATTATTTCCTTAGCCATGAACATGGCTTCATCTTTAGCAAGACCATTTTTATGATCATATTCTAAGTCACTATCTTCACTTTCATATGATCAACTATAATCTTATTTGGTGTAGAGACTATTTTTTTTCTTGAAGGACTTCTTGTTGTTATAATTTCTAAATAATTTCTTCTTGTAAGTCTTCATATATTTATCTTGACCTTCATCATTTTCTTCATTATCATTATTTTCATGTTTATGAGGGCACTTACAAGTAAAATGTCCTATCTCTCCATAGCTAAAACAATTGAAGGGTAGTTTACCCTTATACTTCCCTAAGCCAATGTTCAATTTATTAGTAATCAAATAAATTAGTTTATCCTCATCAATATAAAATATCTCATCCTATTTTGATTTCTTACCTTGGATCTTATTCTTATTCTTCATCTCTATCTTGAAATTTGATTCCTTCTTTGGTGGTATATCATCATTTACTCTCATCTCATATGCGGTAAGGGTGTCATGCAATTGATCCATATTCAACTGAGTAATATCGTGAATCTCTTATATATTAGATACTTTTAGCTCAAACTTGAGATAAATAGACCTTAATAATTTTGTACTATATTATCCTCTTCAAGGTTCTCTATAATACCCATGATGATTTTCATAGTCTCATTAACTTTTTGTTAAAAGGGATGCCATAGAATCTTCTTCCTTCATCTTGAGACTTTCAAATTTCATTCTATGAGTCTATAACTTAGCAAGTTTGTCCTTTGAATCACCTTACAAAATTATCTACATTTTTTCCCATATTTCTTTAGCAAATTTACAATGGATTATCTTGGTGCATTCAATCTCTAAAAGACCACAAGTGATAGCATTTATTTCCTTAGAATTGTTCTCAAACAAATTCCTATTTATGACACTAGATGGATGAATAATAAGAGAAATGTAACCATTTATAATATTTTTCCATACATCAAACCCTAGGGACATAATGTATGTCCTCATCCTTACATACCAAAAATAATAATTAGATCCATTGAACATTGGTGCTTGCTTAGTAGAGAAACCTCCTTGATGACTACCCATATTGTACCTTGGATCACCTTCAAGCTATCAAGATTTTACCATAGGACCTGATCTGATACCAATTATTAGAGGTATAATCACTAAGAGTGGTGGAATCAATGAGCCCAAATAATCCAACTTCAATTTCAATCCTTAGAAACACTTAATCAATTACCACAAACATTCATGAAGCATACACATTATTCATAGAAATGAGCAAGAGAGATAATGCAAGATTAATTACATAACATATGGCATATGTGGGAAACCCTATTGTGGATGAAAAACATTAAAACATAAAAATTGGACTATTGTATAATAATAACAAGATCTAATTTAGACCAATTACAACTGATCAAAGAACTACAATCCCTATTTAGTGAAGCTATAATCCCACAAAGTGCTTCAACACCTGTCTAGCTAAGCTACAATAACAACTAGACTTTTAGAAAGTTTTCACCTTGAAAATATGATACAACCACCTTACATGATGATATGCCACAACACCTATGAAAACATCCACCTTTGGACTAATATCTACAACACTAAATGATGGACCTCTACTTATCACTCTTCACCTTCACTCATACTCAATCTATAAGAGCACTATTATACCAATAAAATTATAACTTAAAAGTCATATAAATAATCCTTAATATATTACTATATTAAAATCATCCTTTGGGCACTCTAATCCTCCTTATCTCCCCAATTCACACACATAATCCTCTCTCAATGTCTAGAAACCAACACATTTGGTTCCACTATTTATAGAGAGAACATGATAAACACTACCTTGGTTAGCCATTAGGCATGCCTTAAAACTTAATGCATTTATCTAATTAATACATATCTCAATAAAATATTCATATATTTATCATATCATTTATGGGTCACCCTTAAGCAACAATACCTTTTAATAAAGCCCTTGTAGCTCTTATAGGTCTCATAGAGACCTATTCACCCATTTAACACATCATCAAACAAAGGAAGAACATATGACCACTTTCAAATGTATAAGCATATACTAAATTACCCCTTATTCATCCCAAAATTCTTATGATCATAACTAAACTCTTCTATGAAAGTTCAATAAACATTATGTGCACATAGTGACTACGAGTGAACACACAGTCACCATCTAAACCTTTGTTCATACTTTATGAAATTGGTTAATAATTCATAATGCACACATAACATCTTTATGGAGTATAAAACACTCCCCAATATCCAATTCACCAAGAGATATCAAAACAAAATCAACACAAGCTCAAATATCCTTCTCAAGTCACTTGTAGAATATATGCAAAAACATAGTCAACTTTAGAGCTCAATATATTTGTCTGTTCACACTATCAAATCTTCAAATCCATATTTATATATGTGCCTTGGAGTCTTATACCACTTTAATTTTTACTATATTTTCAAATTAATTTTAGATCAAAAGATATGACTCAAAAACGAAACACTAGTTTTTCCCTTATTAAATTCAAATATTTAAATGTCAAAGGTCATAGTTAAACTTCAAACACAAAGCTCACATCTCATGTCCTCAATGCTCAAATCAAATATGCACCATCAATATATTCCAAATTTTAAAACATAGGTACGAATCCTCAAACATTAAACCTTAGTCACTTTCACCTCATTTTGTGTACCATTATAGTTTTGACTCAATAAGCACCATCGATTTTTATGGATTAACTAGTATTTAACTAGCAATGCTCACCATTCAATCAATTTGTATGAACAACCACTCATTTTTGGATCCTTATCATTTACCTTTACTCATTCATTAAACAACATGAACTTCTTTCTATCTCACTACTTCTTGATATCTTATAGCAAATGTGTTTTGTGGATCTCCTTAATACTTGTTCAAACTTTACCTCTTGCATATTTTGACTAAGTATGGGGACCACTACAATATACTTGGAAGGCCAAATTTGCATAGTAATAACTTTTACCTCACTTACTCAGATGTTCTAAAATTTAGCATAAACTAACTATGCACAAAAATTAACAAACCCATATGATCATCTTTTCCTAAAACATCCACACATGTGATATATGCCACCATCAAAATGCTTACTCAGTTCTTCTTGCCACATTCCAAATTTGGCTAAGTATGGGAAAACATTGTCAAAATACCTAGGAGCCCAACTTAGCATCCTCATATATTTGATTTTGCTTCATCACATGACTTGAGATCTGGCACATAAAAACTAGGGGACAATGTGATCAAAACCATATGACTAAATCCCTTTTATTCATTCCCACATGGCAATGCTGACATCATCAAACTGCCTACTCAATATTCTACCACTATACCCAAAATGTATAGATAACAAAAATGATCAACCAGATGAAATCCCCTCATGGACACAAACACTCAATCTTATAAAACATATTAAGAACCTCTTTCACATCTTCAAATTACTATACTCATCCCTTAACATATCTAACCATGGCAAAATAAAAGATCAACCAATCATACTTCAAGAATACTAGGAAAAACACATTGCACACTTTGTCATTATTACTTAGGCTATCAAATCACTTCATCCACTCACCAAGACACATCCATGACATCGCTATAAACATTCTAACATATTAATGAGCATTATTAAAAATACTATTTATTTTATTTATATTTAAAAGGTAATTCAAAATAATATCTAAACTTCAATTGATTCTAAAATGTATTAAGTTAAATTTATTTTCCACCTTACATTTATTAAATAATAATAATTAAATTTTATAATTAAAAAATAATAATCTATCCACATCTATCCAAATGAAAACAATGTCAAATTTTAAAATCTTCCCGCAATCGAGGATAGAAAGTTCATTGGTGTCACCATATATTCAAATTATGTAATTATTCAAATAAAATCAAGTTTAATTTATTTATACATTTCAAAACAAGATGAGATTTTAATCTTA
This sequence comes from Torreya grandis, assembly GCA_037957365.1. NCBI lineage: Eukaryota > Viridiplantae > Streptophyta > Pinopsida > Cupressales > Taxaceae > Torreya > Torreya grandis. The sequence continues at coordinate 1,053,031 of JARHVA010004836.1, forward strand.
ATTTCCTTTCATGGTTCACTTTTTCTTAGTACACCTTATAATATTTCACATTGGCATATTTTATTTAAATTCCATAAATTAAGTCTAAATCCCAGTAATATTTTATGCACATGAAGAGCATTACTATTTAATTATAATGCTAATAAAATTGTTAATTTTACTAGAATGCAATGGTTAAGTACTCAATATATCATTATTATTAACTTTTTATTTAATATATTAAAGGTATGCTTTAAAAAAATTCCAATATTAGTTTAATTTATAGTCATATCAATCTTATTTAGTTTATTGAGTATTGAAATTGAAAATATTCTATTAGGATAATGATCATGACTATATTTGAGTAATTTTTGGACATTTTGAATAGATTTAATTCAATTAATACACTATATATTCAAATAATGTATATCACATCTCAAAAAGGTACAATTGTCAAATTATGTCATATTGACAAACCCTCTTAAACTGACTAAGATAATGAAAATCTAACATAAATGCCACTAAATTCCATATGTTTAATAGTTTTGAAATCATGATGTATTTCATAAGTTTGTGGTGGGGTATTTTTTAAATTTAAAAATTAGCATGGTAGTTAATGGATTAGGTATATATTTTTTTTATAATTTCATGCTCAGATTTAGGGTGACATTTGTTTATAGTCAGATGCATTATAAACTTTTTATTACTGAAAGAATCATGTTTAGTTCATTATCTTTTTCTAGATAAAGTAATAAAACCATATGAAAAAATAAAAATAGAGGTGAAGCTATGCAAAACTTGGTGACAATACCACAAGGAATAAGAGCATAATAGTATCAACACTACAAACATATAGTGATGTTAAGGTTTTAGGGATACCAAAATTCATTTAGGAGCCTATTAACACAATGTATAGATAGATATAGTCATGTTTTATGGATACTAGTATCCATATGAGAGCCTAGTAAAACCACACTAAATGACATAGGAAAAATATAATAGCCAAACCACATATATATGAAGAAATACAACATCAAAGTTTTTTCTTTAATTAGAAAGAAGACAAAACAAAATATCAAGTTTTGTGGACATAGAGAACAAGAACTACAACATCTACAACCAAGATTTAACTATTTTTATTATATCATTTTCCTTATTCTTTTAAAATTCCTTATATTTTCTTATTTATATATACAATATGTAAATTGCATTTTATTCTTAGATTCAAATGTCAATTTTAGTTGGACACACTTAAATGTTGGTTTAGTTTTTAGAGTTAAAACTGAGTGCAAAATTTCCATAAGAATTTAAAATGATAAATACATGTATAGACTCTTTGTAAAATCTTTGTGTAATCTCCATGTAGATTTAATAGTATGTAGCTATCTATAAATGTAGTTTTGCATTAAAAAGTCAGAAATTGATACCTTGTATGATCATGTTGTATATCCTTTCCTCACTTTCATCTTTATTTTCCAAGTATAGCTTGACTCTTATCTATTTACAGATGTAGTTTTCATGTAAAAACATGTAATCACATAATTTAATGAGTCATTGTGTAATATAATTGTAAATTCTTGCTCAAATTTCAATGTTATTTTCCATCAACTTGACTTTATCTATATGTAATTATCACATCACATAATTTATTATCAAAAAATAGTTCATTTTATGCTTGGTAAAGACTTTTTCCTCCTTTAAAAATTGACTATAAAATTTTAAAATCATTACTATTGTATTCAACACACCCCCACTCTCTTTATTTTTCCATGAAAAGGGACCTATTATGGCATGGAACTGTACTCTTTGACAGGGTTATTTAGGATCTCCTACTCTTAGACACACAATATGATCAACCCCAAGTTGTGGGTATCCTATGATGGGTTTGAACCTCTAGAGAAGGCTAGTTCCTCTTAGTAGATCACCTAAACTACTGATTTTGATTGGGAAAGGCATAGAAGAACTGCATAAAATGACTAAAAGCATAAAAAAGAGTGATACACTATACTAAATGACACTCTCAATTACTCAAAAACAAACATAGGGGTAGATCAAATATCTCTCACTCAGACAATCTCTTACACTGGCTAGTTTTACATAAATGATTCCAAGTAAGGCATCCTAGATAAGGGTAAAGCATAAAATAATGGTAAAATCCACAATACAACCCCACCTATTACTGAAAAACATAAACTAAGACCTGAAAACAACTTAAACCACTTGAAAAATGGAAATAAATAGAGTATAAATGTTAAGGAATAAGACCTCTTCATAAAGCAATCATGCACAAACTATGTAGAATACAAACTACAGTAAAAGAGATAGGTAAAATAGATGATCTTATTGCTTTAAAGGATGTTTATTAAAAAAATTGATAGGGTTTTTACCATGTAAAATAAGTGTGTCACTTAAAAATATAATAAAGAGCTATATAAATAAAAAGAGAAGAGAAAAAAGAGGAGAAAGCTTTCAATCTTCAATAAATGTGTTCCAACCACCATCTTTGGCCATCCAACATATAGGAGGAGGATTAAAGTCTTTGAAAAAACTTCAATGTCACTTAGGGACTGATCATTCTTTATCTATTAATATTATTTGATAAAAAGAGGTTATAGAGATTTGATTGGCCTATAAAGGCACTTGAGGAAAAAAGGCATTGAATTCTATAGACTTGTCAAATCAAAACACCATTCCAACTATGACATTGAACAATTTTAATTATATATTTATCCAACTTTAAATCAATATTGTTACAAAGAGGGAGAAATAAAATTTTGAATGCAACTATAAGAATACAAAATAAAATTTATGTCATAAGATATGGCTAATAAAATGACACATAGTCACACACAGTTGCATCAATACCTTCAAAACATGGAAAAATGGAAAATCATAGAGCAAGATATGAATAAAATCGATTATATATTATATTCCAAAAATATATTGAAAAGACAATCAAAAAGGTATTTTTATTTTTTTTAAATGATAAAAATAACCCCTATAACCTAACCTCTGAGTGTTTTCTCATGAAAAGTTGGCTAAGTGATAAATCTTCCTACGAGGGTCACTTCACACCATCTTAATGTTTCGTTGAAAACTCCAACTATGAAACCAAATGCATTAACTTTTAATATAATCAGTGTATGAAAAAAAATAAAAAAATATACTCTATTTATTCCTTATAAAATGGGATCTAAAAGTTCTCACTAGGTAGATTTAGCAACTAGGAGATGTAGAAAATGAGCAAGTAAAAATCAATGTAGAAGCTGATTTTTATAGTTGCACATTCCACACATTATATCTAATATGTACACACTATATTTTACATTACAATATAATGATATTTATCAATCATGATGATAAATTTAAAAAATATTTGACATATGTTACCCTTAAAATTTGATCCTGAAATGTACACCATAACTAAAAATTGGAAAAACAAAAAATTGGCCAAGTAAAAAACACCATAGAAGCTTATTTTTATAGTTGTGCATTCCATATATTATATCTAATATATGCACACTATATTTAACACTAAATTATATTGAAATTTATATATCATCATGATAAATTTTAATTATATTTTACCTCTTTTACTGATGTGAAAATGATCTTGAAACATGTGCACTAGCTAGATCTGAAAACTAGAAACAAAAAATTGACCAAGTAAAAATAAGCTTGGAAGCCAATTTTTAACCCCACATATTTTTCACATGGGAATGAATTTTATATTAATATTTTTTAACCTAACATTATTAAAAAAATTAATACCATAAATTAAAATTTTAAGGTGATTATACTTCATTTGTCTATGTGAAATGGTGTTTGAAAAGTGATATGTAGGCTGATTAGACAATTGCAAACACAAAAAACTACACACTGGGCAGTTTTCATGACTACCATATTTTAAAGTGAAGAATAATTATCTAATACCACCTTAAAAATTATATTTATATGAATTTTTAATACCATAATACAAGTTTTTTATATAAATTAACATGATTTAGCCCTAAGAAATTGCTCTTGAAAAGCACTGTACAGGTTGATTTAGCAACTACAAACACATCATTTTGCACACTACTTTTTACATAAACAATCAAGGTGACTTTAATAATAAAAATTAACCTTTATATATATTATTAAAAAATTTATCATTCCAAAAAAATCTCAATCCATAATATTGAAGCTTCATTTATGGTGAAAACTAGGTTGGTCACCTCTGAGTGGGTATAAGCTTCTTAAGTCTATCAAGGGGTTTGGATCTTCTACAATTTATTGAGGCCTTAAATGGATTATTTTATTACTAAATAGTAATTATATAATTTTATTATATAATTTTTAATACATTTAGACCTTTATATCAACCATTTATTCTTGGAATTAGCTTTGGTAAACCTGCAACACATTCAAAAAGTGAGAACCAAGAAACATGGGAAGAGAGAATTAGGAATATATTGAGATTTATGAGGTATAAAAACCTAATTTTTTTTTAATTTATAAATGTAATGACCCCTAAAAATATTTTAATAATTATATATAATCACCTAATCCTTTAAATCTCTCAAAAACACATTTTCCTATTGTCCCCACTTACATGCTAAAACTCTAAAACTTGCAAATTTCAACGTCTCCAATTTTTTATTATAAACTTTGATTGATGAATATGTATAAAATTAATATAAAATTAAAAATATCATTGTATGGTTTGTTATAAATTCCATATATTCAAAAAAAATCATGTAGGCCAAATTTGGCCAACATTGTCTTGCCTCCTAGGATTGCATGTCTATCTATGTAATAGACTAGTTGTCTTATACTATCCATTAGGATTATGGAGTTTCCAAAATATTATTAAACTGATAAAAAATATTCCAACCTCTAGAATATACTCTTGAAACAATAAAAACAATGATAAATAAAACAACAATGTGCTCAAAGCACTTAGGGAAGGGAAACACACAATACAAGAGGAAATGTGTGCAAGGCACTTGGAGGAAGGGGGATAACATCTAATATAATACATAAAAGGATTAAAACCTATTATAATAAAAATGTTTCATATGTATCCCATTGACTTGGATAGGTAATACCTCACCATTCACCCTGGCAAGATAAAAGGCATTGTATTGTTTGCATTCATGAATTAGGTAGGGTCCACTCCACAAGCTATCAAACTTTATATGGTTGCCTGGTTTGGCCTTATTAGCATCCCACTTTAATATTATATCACCTTCCTTAAATTTAATTGAAATGTATATTTTTTCAAAATCCTTATTTAATTGATCTTGATGTTATTATATTATCTTCATTGTAAGGTCTCTTATTTCTTCTAACTCTATGAGTTATTCCATACTCACACCTGGGCCCACTTTCCATCAACTCAAGTTGATGATCTATCTCCAAATTAGGTATTTCAATATTTATGAGTAGTTTGTATTCTCTCCCATACATAATTAAAGATGGTTATTTGCCAATGGCACTATTGGGAGTCACCCTATCAACCCATAAGGTTGTTCTTAAATTGGTATGCCATACCTTCTGGTTCTCCTCCATGGTCCTCTTAATTATCATAATCAATTTCTTATTTGTTGGATTAGGAATCCCATTGCCCTGGGGGTAGCAGTTGGATGACATGATATGTTAGATACCCAACTAAATATCCCATTCAATTATTTTCATACTAAAAAATGCTAAAGCATTATTTGAGATGATAGTAGCCAGTACCCCAAACCTTGTCACAATATTGTCATAAAAATACAACATTGTTGTTACATTAGACTCATTTATAGAAATAACCTCCACCCACCAAGTGAAGTAGTCAATGTAAAGGAGTACCCAGTTTTTCCCTACACTATAAGGTGTATTTATCATACCTATGAATTCAAGGCCCCACTTCATGAAGGATTACTCTACCTGAATATGGTTAAGAGGAAGGGTTTCTATTATTTGTTTACCAATGAAAATAACACACTTTTTGGAACTTCCTAAACCATGTGTAGGAATATTTTAAAATATTGGGCCAATAGTAACCAACCCTCATAATTTTTTTTGATTTTGTCCTTAGAAAAAAGTGGCCTCCTACAAGTCCATCATGGAACTGCTCCAAGAGTATGTTTAACTGATCAAAATTTATGCACCTAAGTAACACTCCTTTGAGGTCTTTCCTAAATAGTACCCCATCAACTAAGGCATAAGGTATGGACTGAAATCTGAAGTATCTTATTTTAGTCTTATTTATTCATTGAAGAAACTCACTTTCCATTAAGAATATAATATTTTTTTACATCCAATCAGTGGAGGGTAGAGGTACAACTACTTATAGGCCATATGGTATCATTAGTGAAGCATCTTTTTATTCCTTTAGGTTAGAAACCAAGTACTCACACAAACCCTTACCTCTCACTAACTTAGTAACCTTGATCTCAACATCATACTCCATGACTCCAGTGATCCAACTATCCCTCTTCTCATTTAGATCTATACTCAAGAGGAAATATTTCATACCTAGATAGGAGACCATGAGATGAATCTTATTGTTTGACACCATATGACTAATTTTTTTCAATGATATCACAATAGATATCACTTTATTCTCAACAAAAGTATATTTCTCTTCTTAACCTTTAAGTCCCTAACTAAAGAAAGCTATGGGATTATCAAAACCTTCTAGATTTTGTTGCATGAGCATAGTTGATATGTTATCCATAATATAAAATGCATATAGGTATAAATATATTGATAAATTAGGATTCAAGATAGTTGGTTCTTGTGCAATGGCTAAATTGATAGCCTCAAAACCTACCTTGCCTTGTCTTGACTGATAGAAGACATGATTGTTATTCAAAAATATTATTATAGGCTTAAATAAATGTGAAAAACTAGGTATGAATATTATCAAAAAAAAATCCCAAGGAATATTTGAATTCCTTTCTTGTGTTAAGGGAAATACAAAGCCAAGAGGGAACTTATCCTCTTAGGTTTAAGGGCTAGTCTTGCTTTAGAGACAACATGCCCCAATAGTTTTCCTAAAATCCCTACACCTTTCAAACATTATTCTTAAATGGTCTAAGTGGTCACTTTCCTTCTTGGATAAAACTATGATATCATCTAAGTACACAAGCACCATCTGATTAAGTAGACCTTGGAAAGACATTTCCATGGCTCTTTGTAGTGTGACACCAGAATTAGAGAAACCAAAAGTCATATTATTATAATAATAACTCCCCTAACTTATGGTGAAGGTTACATTGTACTAGTCTTCCTCTTTGACTAGCACCTGGTTATAACCTAAATACCCATATAAGTGAGTGAAACATTCTGAACCATCCACCATTTGGAAGAGATTATCCATTGATGGAAAAATATATTGATCCTTTAAGGAGACCTTATTCAAATCCTTGAAGTTAACACACAATTAAATTTCACCACTTTTCATCCTTATAAGTACCTATTTGGCCACCCATGAATAATATTTAATCATAAAGATAATGTTTGACTTAATAATCTTGGTTAAATCTCTTATTCATGAGCACCTCTACCTTTTGATTGATAGGCCTCTAATTTTACCTTACATTCTTTGCATTTTCGTCTAACTAAATGGTGTGTTAAGCAAGTTGAGGGTTAAAACCCTTAAGATCGGTGTACTCCCAAGCAAACACATCTACAAACTCCCTAAAAACTACAATGAATTCAAATTTCTTAGCCTCAGTATTGACCTTCCTTAGATTAAGAATTTTACCTTAGAATTTGAGAACTCTTTGATGGTTCTCTTCACTAGTGTACATTCCTACCTTTTCCTTGCTTAGAAAATCTCCCTTATGAAAATTCATCCTCTTATTTCAAAAAGAAAGTAATCTAATTGTCACTATCAGAAACATACCAATTGGCCTCATTGTCAGAAATGGATGGTTTTGAAACCACCTTAACATGTGACTGATTTTTAGATTTACTCAAATCAATTGGTATATCAAATGGGGACCCCACTGATGCTAATTTATCTACATTCTTGTTGCTCTCTAAGCATAATTTTGATGTTGAAGGCTTCAAAATCCTCTGATAGATCCTACACCCTATTTTTTTAAGATTTAAAAAAGGGGTTCTTGGTTTTATTTTGGTTTCTTATATAATTGATAATGATTTCATTTTCTCCATATACCTAACCTTTCTTGATTTTCCATTTTTATCACATTGGAAGCCATAAATAAGACCTTTATATTTATATACATTTCAAGAATAACTAAACTAAAACCTATAAGTTGAGTATTACTTGTCATTAGAGGGAGAAACCAACATAATGCCTACCCCTACTCCATGTTTTCTCCTTAATCCATCAAAGAATATTTTATAGATTCTATTAGTCTCCTCTTTTGGCCTGGTAAGGGATGGTATAAACTCATTCTCCTCATGAGAGTAGTAGACTCTATTATATGTTTCTTAAATGCCTCCAAAAGGATCAAGTTCTTTATTCTCATTCCATAACTCATCCAATAATACATTAGGTATCACATCAACATGAGTGTCTAGCTCTTAACCTATAGGGTGGTCTTCTTCATCTAGTACTATCTTATTGATTAAAAGTATAACACTCCTCTAATTAGTATTTCACCAATGTAGCATCAAAATATTTTGGTCCCTCATTATCCCCTTTGATTATTTGAGGATCTTATGGTTTATTCATCATAGGTACTTTTGTATCATGTGTCATTAAAGATTGGTTTAACTGATAACTAGTATCTTAATACCATTGGTCATTGAAGCCTTGGTTAAACTCTACATTTGGAGTGATATCTTGATTATAAGATTTATTCCAAGGTAGAGAACACTCACCTTATTCTAAAAGGTTGTTTTGAATAGGGATGAAGGTCTTTTAATTACTTCCATCATTAGAATTGTAGTTGTTACTTGGTTTAACATCGGTGAGCTGCCCTTGCCCTTGAGAATTACCCTTAAAGGCTGGCCTATTGGCTTAATAGGGTTGTTTGGCATAATATGAGGGATTGAATGGTATATTAAACTAAGTTTTCTAACTCTTAACATTGACTAACTCATTTCCAAATGTTTGTAACATGTTCTTGAGTTATTAGAGTTCATTATATTGACTAATTAAAGTTTTGTCTTAGCTTCATACAAACATGATAACAAGTGTTAGAAAAGGAATAATGGTAGAAAGAGGATAAATAATAGTAGGTGGTGGTTTAATATCAAGGAAAAATGGAATAAGAGGCCTATGATTGACATTTATAGATTGTATTAGGTTATTATCTACCCTGATTGCTACCTCATAAACATCTAGTAATGTGTCTCCCCCCATTGACTGTGTCATAATTATAATGTCACTATTGAGGGACTTTATATAATAGAGGAAATAATAATTAGGACTAGGATTTACAAGGATTATAATCATTTCCCATGTTTTCTAAAACCTATTTTAAAATTCCCACATGACATCTTAAGGATCTCTCTTGATTGTTGTCAATTACTTTGTTAGTGACAAGTTGTCACTCTTATCTTCAAGCCTATTGTATAGTTTCTATCCTAAATGGAATCATGTTGTGATGGAAATAATATTTATGTTACTATACTAATCTATGGCCTTTCCCTTAAAAGAGATGGCCAACAACTTGATAGCAACATTCTCTCTAGTGATTCCATGAATGTTGTAAAAATTAGCTATCTCTAATGTGCTCATAAGGAGTTGTAGAGTTGTCTCCTATGTAGTAATCCAAACTCTTAAAGGATGTCACTAGGATATGATAATATTTTTTTAGGTCCAAAGTCAAATAATTAATTAAATCCATAAAATTTAAAGCTCTAGGGGCAACCATGATAGTGAGAAGGGATAACAAGGATCTTCTAGCAAAGGTAGACTTGAAAATTGGATTAGGAGGAAAGCTTCTCAAGTAGGGATCAATTTTATCAAAACTCAAAAAATTTGATGAGTTAAAATTTAATTCATAAAATTCAAAAGGAATACCTCTAGATCCTAATATTTTAGTCACATTTGGCATGAAAAATAGGCACTATTTTTCCACTAGAAAGATGAATATTTGTTGGAGTCACTAGATGGTGAGAGTATGGATACTATAATTGTTGAAAATGGATCAAGACAAACATAAATCCTAATTAATATTATTTAAATATGTACCATTGAACATGCCCAAAACTATTATGGTGTGAAATATAGGCATTGTTATGACCCCAAAAATTTGAGTGTTCATTGGATTCACCAGATGCTAAGAGTGTGGATACTATAGATGATAAAATATATAAAGACCAAGATCAATCCTAATCAATATTATTCAAATATGTCCCATAAATCATGTCAAAAACTATTTTGGAATGAAATTTCACCCTTTTAGAGGGCTCCTTATATTCTCTAACTCCTAGCCACATAATCTGATCAATCCCAAGCTATGGGTATCCTATGATAAAGTTGAACTCCATAGAATATTGGTTCCTCTTGGTAGATCACCTAAACCACTAAGTTTTCTTTAGAAATGGGTAGAAGAGCTACATAAAATGACTAAAAACATAAAATGGGTGATATAAATGACACTCTTAATTTCTAAAAAATAAACACATGTCATAAGGGAAGCTCAAAGATCTCTCAATCACATAATCACTTACACTAAGTAGTTTTACATAAATGATTCCAAGAAAGGAATCTTAGACAAGGGTAAAACATAGAGGAATGGAAAAATCCACACTATAACCCCACTTATGATTGAAAAACACAAAATCAAACCTCAAAACACCTTAAACCACCTACCAGGGAAAGAAAGAGAGGACAAACACCAAGGAGGAATACCTCTCCATAACACAATCATACACAAACTATCTAGAACATAAAGTGCAGTCAAAGAGATAAGTAAAATAGATGATCTTATTACTTCAAAGTCTATTTCTTATAGATTTTATAGGGTTCTTTCCTTCTCAAATGAGCGTGTCCCTTATAATGAGGATAAATATCTATATATAAAGATAAGATAAGATAAAGAGGAAGATAACTTTTTCAATCTTCAATAAATGTGTTCTAACCACCATCTTTGGCCATCCAAGGTAAAGGTGGAGGGTTAAAGTCTTTTTAAAAACTTCTATGTCACTTTGGGACTGATCATGCCTTGTATGATAATATTTTTTAATTGAAAGGGGATTAAAGATATTTTATTGGCCTAGAAAGGCACTTGAGGACAAAAATCATGGAAGTCTTTAGACTTGTCAAAATAATACACCGTTCTAGCTGTGACATTGACTAATCTTAAATATATATTTCTCCAATTTGAAATCAACATTGATAAAAAGAGGGAGAAATAATATATTCAATGAAACTAGTCACATCAAAAATAGGGCTGAAGATAAAAATATATATCTAAAAATTAACACTCAATCTCATAGAGACGCACTAACACCTTTAGAACATGGAAACATAGAAATTATAAAGCAAGATATGAGCAAAACCCATCATATATTATATTTACAAAAATATATTGAAAATACACTCAAAATGGTATTTTTAGTTTTTTTAAATGATTAATTTAACCCCTATGACATTCACTCTGAGTGTTTTCTAGTGAAAAGTTGGTTGAGTGATAAATCTTCCCAAAAGGGTCACTTTGTACCATCATAACTTTTCACTAGAAATTTCAATAGGTAAAAAAATAAATGAATTACATTTTAATACCATTAAGGTATAATAATAAAAAATTAATGTAATTTATAATACATTTGATCTTACAAAAATGGGATTTAAAACTGATCACTATGCAGATTTAGTAAATGGGAAATCTAGAAAATGATCAAGTAAAAATCAGTGCAAACGCTAATTTTCATAGTTGCACATTCCACACATTATATATAATATGTACAAACTATATTTTATATTTAAATATAATAATATTTATCTATAATAATTATTAATTTAAAAAATATTTTACTTCATTTACCCCTTAAAAAAATATCTTGAAATGTTCGTACTAGCCATATCTAAAAACTTGAAACACTAAAAATTGACTAAGTAAAACTCAAAGCAGAAGCTAATTTTCACAGCCATACATTCCACATATTATATATAATATATGCACACTATATTTATAATTAAATTTATATATCACCATGATTAATTTAAATAACATTTGACTTCCTTTACCATTATGAAAGTGATCTTGAGATGTGCATACTAGCTAGGTCAAACTAAGTAAAAATCAACTTGGAAGCTAATTTTTAAATTTTTACATTTCACACATGGGAGTGAATTTTATATGAAACATTTTATCCACACATTTTAAAATTATAATTTTAATTTTAAATGTTATTTTATATCATTTTTATCTTCAAAATGGTGTTTGAAAAGTGATGTTCAGGCTAATTTGAGAACTTAAAACACACAAAAAGCTAAAAAATAGGTAATTCTCATGACTTTGAAATTTACAAGTGAATAATAATTATATAATAATACCTTAAGAATTATATTATAATAAATTTTTACCACCATAATAAAATTTTTGGATAATAAATGATCATGATTTATCTCTGGGAAATTATCCCTGAGAAGCGCTGCACAGATTGATTTGGTAATTAGAAACATAGAAATTTACACACTAATTTTTTAATAAGGGATAAAGGTGAGTTTAAGAATAAAAATTAACATTTATAGGTATTATTAACACATTTATCATGCATTAAATATCTCACTCCATGATTTGGAAGATTCACTTATGGCAAAAACTAGTTTGGTCCCCTGTGAGTGGGTATAGGCTTCTTATGTCCTAGAATGGGTTTGTCTCATCTAAAACTGATTGAGGCCTTAAATGGATCATTTTATTACTAAAAAATAATTTAATAATGTTCTTGGATAATTTTAAACCCATTTCAACCTATGTATCTACCATTTCTTCTTGTTATTAGCTTTGGTAGACTGGTAAGACACTTAGAAAGTGATAACCAAGAAACCTAGGAAGAGATAATTAGGCATATATTGATATTTATGAGGTATAATGACCTAATTAATTTTTAATTGGGAAATTTAAGGATGCATAAAACTATTCCAATTATTATATAACATAATCCAATCCATTAAAACTCTCAAAAACACCTTTTTCAACTATCCCCACTTGCATGCTAAAACCTTGAAACTTGCAAATTTAAAATTCTTTATTTTTTACCTTAAAAAATTGATCTAGGAAGGTGTATAAAGTTAATATATTGTTAAAAATTTCAATTAATGTTTTTTTATAATGGCATATTCCATATAGGCAAAAATTTTGTATGTGGGACAATTTTGGCCACCAAGACCCATTAGAAGTTTGAAAGGTTTGGTTATATTTTAATAAGGATTTCCATCAGAATTTATATAGGCACTCATAAATATCAATATTTAAAATTTATTATTCTTTATGTGGATGAATATTTTTCTATATAAATATAATTATATTTTCATTATAATTTGGGTTCTTATTATGTGACTTATTCAGACTAACCTATTGATGGTCTTTGAAAGTTTTGCATATATAGGTTTTTGCATTCATAATTCACACATTTTACACTTCATAGGTTATACATTTCATGTTTTGGGTCTTTAGAATTTCTATCCTTGGATTTTATCCATCCCAACATTTGTCATTTACTTTGACATATCCAAAATTCCTATCCCTCATGCCTGCATAGCTTACTTTGCCTTTGCATATTTTACATTTAGTATGATGTGTTCACAACTTTTAGTTTTTTCTAATCATAGACTTTGGTATTTTTTATTATTTACATATTTTGTTTGGAATTTTATTTGGGAAGTTGGTTTTTTTCCTCTATATTATTTCACCTTTGGTTTTCAAATATATTTTTTGGAACTTTTATTGTAACTTTGGCTTTGTATATTTTACATTTTGTAAGTTTTGTTTCTGAATTTGCATTTCGTAAGTTGTGTTTAGAATTTGGTCTTAAGATAAAGTGTTTTGAAATTGTGTTCACTAAAAGTGTTCTTCATAATTTTTATTCACATGATTTGGTATTTATATATTTTGTTTTTAACTTTTATCCATCACATATTTCACCTTTGCATTTCACATATTCATAGCATCACAAAAATTGGTCAGCTTAGTCTCAACATAAAACCTAACACCTAACTTCTAAAGCCATGCTATGTGACATAATTGATTTTTCATAAAATTAATGACAAGATGAAACTTTTCCATAATTTTAATGTGTAATTTATCTAATTTATATAAATCCTATGTAACATACCCATCAAAGTAAAGTGGCAAAGTTTTAATTAAATGACTAAAAAAAGCTTGGAAACATTAGATATTAATGGCCCATGAATTGGAATTAAAGTAATATATTCAATGTTATATGAGTGAATTCTAAAATGAAATCATGCCTATTGATTATTGAAGAGATCAAGCAAATTTTCATTCATAATATAATTAGAATCCATAACTATATGTGTTCCTACATGTTTTAATTCCATATAATGAGAAAGTAGTTTAATTGAAGAGTAGAACTATGTAATTAAACTAAGCAGCAATGGATTTTTCATCTAACATATTCATGGGAGTCTTTTCACCTAATAAATTATATATCAAAGACTCCAAAAAATATGCATATACCATCTTTGATTCTACTATTTTAAATGATGAATATGACAATTATTAATCTCTTTAAGATGGGATCAAGGATGTGGACACCCATTCACATGAAGATATTCTGAAAGCCCCACCATAGAAATTGGTATCATAATTATTGTAATTAAATAATCAAAATATATATTTTATAGTGGTTAAGCTTGAGGTGATGCCTTGTATTGACTTTCTAAGGGAATTATTCTTCACAAGGAAGGTGATGTGCAATGGTTTTTAACACCATAGAAGCCACAATCTAGTTGTTGCTTGCATTTTAAAGCACACTTTCTATGAGTAACAATGGCTACCCATTATAGATTCCAAATTTTATAGACATCAATTTTAGGTGTGTAATAATATGACCACAATTGAGAACACATTAGGGAAATGAATTATTCTTGGATAAGCGGTAACCCTCAAAACCAATGACCTAGTCCCTATCACTAAGTTTTAGATGGGAGTCTAAATTGGGATGGCCTTATTAAATAGGGTATATGTTCACCCTAGTATCCACTTACTCCATCTATAATGGGTGCCATTATTTGATTTATTGATGACCTTAGATATGATCTTCTCCTAGGAGAGATAATCAGTGAAAAACTATGGGAGTAAATGTTAAACAAGGATAAGAGGCCCATGTATAACTATTTATATATGTCATATTTGTTAGATGTTATCATTAGTACTATCTACAAGCACAATGGATCTCTCTAGAGCCTATTACTATATTTTATTAAAAATTATGTATGTGACTTCATTACCTTCCTCTAAATATATCCATATATGAGAAATATAATCATAATTACTTAGAACATTTCCTCTCAAGTCTAGAGGGTAATTCATGAGAAAACCTTGCTTATATTATCAAAAATCATAGGAAAAATACTAGGGATTAAAGGGGGTTATTGTATCTATCATGACTACATAGTAGTCATGGTGATGGTAAACAAGGTTTCCCCTTTTCATCTCCCAAAGTATGTTCATGACAAATGGTTGAACATGAGATTTATTACTAGTTATGTTATAGCATTAATGAGGATTTGAGAATAATAATAAGGTTATGTTTCATGGATCATATTTTATGATTGGATGAATGTTTTATACTAATAAAAAACATTTTTGAGAATCTAGAAAAGTTAGTGAATATTATTCATTGATGAATTTACAACATAGGCATTGGGATCCTCATGATCTAATCCAAAAGTACATCTAAGGTTTCATTATCTCATAACAAAATGAACCGTTTCAGCATGATTTCATATTTTTAATGTGAAGGATGAGGTTGAGGTTATAGAAAAAAAAATCAATTTGACTGATGGAGGACATTTTGAGAGATATCTAGTAGGAGCCCTCTCTTATAATTATAAAGTCACATACTAGACTCCCACCTCCCAATAAGTGGTCAACTATATACTACTAGACCTCTCAACATTCCAAGAGGCCACAATAACAATGAAAATCCTCCAAGACACCACCCATTATGATCACAGTGTTTAAGTAGGAGTAGGTTATGGAGGAGGACGTTGTAGTGTTATGGTCCTTCAAGGAAGGTACATCTCAGCCATCACTAATTGCAATGAAAGTGTTGAGTTAGAATAAGAGGTGAAATAAATTATGTCTACCATAAGTTCATTTTAGAGAATTGAAGAACTAATTTTCATTGATTTTTTTATTCTTAATATTATAGCCTCCTTGTTGCATCCTTGGCTACAAATATGACAAATATGGATGTCACACTAGATTTCACTCAGTAGGATCATTCCTTAACTAAAAGGTCAATAGTTTAATACAAAATTAAGCTGAGAGTTCTCAAGAATCATATAAAACTAGTTGATGAAACATTAATTTAATAAGAGATTGAGCTTGAAGATGACAATGAGGAGATACAAAAGGCCAAAATATTGAGTCTTCAAGGAATAAAATAGAAATCACCAATAAAGGTAGAAACAAAAGGTGGTCATATTGCTCTTATGACTACCTCAGTCTCTATTATTTCCTCAATGCTAATTATTTACTCATTGTCTATTAGTTATTTAGCCCTCATGGTTTATTTAGTTATTACTACTTTCATCTCATTATCTCCTCTTGTTCCTAGTGTTTCTTTGGAATTTTCAATCCCTATTGCTTATAGTTTTATTTTTTTTCTCACTAGCCCCATTTCTTCTATTGTTGGGAGTGTTTCTTTAGCTCCTATGATTTATATTACTTATATTATTTTTTCTTCCCCTACTATTACTTCAATTTTAGTTTCCCCTATTTATGCTAAGTCTAAAAAAGTGCATTCTAAGATAACTAGGGGATCCCTCACAAGTGCCCAAGTGCACATATCTTATACTTAATTGGGATTGCATATGTATTTGAACACTAATACCCCAAAGTATCTCTATTACTCCCTCTACCAAATCTAGTAAGAATAATCCCACATATGTTGTTCATATAATGCCTCAATTTGGAAACATAGACTAGTCTCAAATCATCTAGCCATCATTACTAGACCCATTGCATGTAGAGACCTTAACGTAATCCTTAAGAGATGTTCTAACAATGACCAATACTAAGGACACCTAGTAACTATATCCCACACAACTAGTAATTTCATATTGGGATATGGACCTAGAATTCCGAGCTTCCTAGAGACCTGAGCTAACAATAACTAAGCTCTTGATTGTGGTCTCTATTCTTGACAAATCAATGACTATAATACATAGGGTCAAAAAGATGAAGCTACAATATGACACTAGCAAAGGCTTGGTCCTAAAGGAAAGGTAGTATGTGTTCTCATTATCAAGGATAAAGACAAGGAAACTTAGATAGTCTCTCTATAATTAGGAACTCAAATACTACCTTTAGGAAAATACAAAGGAAACACTATAAATTCAAAAGGGCATAAATCAAGATAGAAAAGAGTTACAATAAGAATTGTAGTAGGTAAGGGAATAGTATAAAATTATTCTTGTTCCTACATATATTGAAGGAGTTGTACAAAATATTGCACTTAGTCTTTACAATATTTTAGAGACTATTATTAAAATGAGGGATGAATTGACCCCCAACATAGTTGAAATAATCAAATTATTTAATTATTTAAAAGAAGATGAAAATATGTTTAATTTCATTATATTGTATACAACCAATCATGGTTTTAGTTATCTTGATTTCATGACACCATTAGAATCATCTAAATCTATCAATATAGTGGTCATTAGGACATCAAAATTTAGAGAGGGGGTATTTAGAGTGAAAGCCTTGATTCCTAAATTGACATAATAGGAAAATCAAGTCCTACAAATTTTATATGAATTGAAACTTTACCAATCCTAGAATCTCTCATGTAAATTAGTAAGTAGGGAAAATTTTGAACAATTTCTATAGTAAAAGTCATCCCATTCTAATAAAAGTCTCCAAGGATGTAAAATATAATAAATTTAATAAAATATAGGATTTTCTAGAAATTAGGTCATAGAGGTTGAGATATTTTAGGTGGAATTTAAGGCCACCAAGATAGAACATGCCCGTTTGATATCACAGGTCACTAGGGGACATAGATCCTCCCTTGTAAACATGGGAATAATAAGGTTACAATAAAACATTAGATAAATCACTAATAAGATTTAGAAGTGAATAAATATTCTATTTCTAGGTCTTCTAGTTCATCTACATCTTCCATTATAGTCCCTCCAATGACTATTAGTTCAACCATGCAGGCTCCATAGACTAGTAAACCTTAGTTTACATGGTTATTTTTATATGTATTTTGCATGTAAATTGAATATGTAACTATTTTACCCAACATCCCCCTTTCTTTAACAATAAATGGGGACCCACTTTTTTATATTTTGGTCTTAATATCGAGCCCCTCTTTTCATATGTCTATGTAAATTATCAAAAATCTAAGTTCACTTTTGGCAGGATGATATTGGCATTGCATTTTATGAGACTATCTTTTGTACTATAGAGGCTATTCTTTGGGTTTATAATTTTAAGGCTAATTTTTTATCCTTGCACATTTTGTCCTTTTAGATTTTATGTTTTGGGTATTCTTGGGACTATATTATTTTAGACTTGTCACAAAGCCTTATTTTTTTAAGGAAATTATTGTGGACTTTTTGTCTAAAATAATTACCTCAAAGGAATTTAGCCTGTAGGCTCTTTTACTAATGAAATTTTAGACTATGGATATTTCACCCAAAATAAATCCCTAATTTATTATCCAGTCAACACTACTAAATCTACCCTATGGAAATTTTTAAATGACCCCTAGCCGTACAAGAGTACCCTTGAAGAAAATCAAAAGTAGCCTTCAAATTTTATGAAGTAAACCCTTCAATAAAGTTTTACCATGAGGTAATCCCTTCATTTTTTTCCCACATACCCTTCAATAATTTTGTACTAGCCCTTGGGCCTTTTTGAAAATTTCCTTTGTACTTTGAACTAGCCCTTTGGCCTTTCCAAAATTGACCACTTGCTCCTTTCCCTCAAAGTCTTTTAATGCACATACCTTTTCATGTTTTGTGTAAATGACCCTTCAAGAATTTTTTCCCAAGTCCTTTACACTATGGGACTTATCCTTCGATATATCCTTTTCAACCCCTTCACGCCATGAAATGTGTCATTCAACCTTTATGTTTTGGACCCTTTTTTACATGGACATACACTTTGGTATTTTTGTCTCACACCCTTGACCCTTTTTGAAGTGGCCACTTACCCTTCTAAATAATTACCACAACCATTTTTTCCATCAAAAGACCCTTCAGACCCAAATTACATACCCTTCAAGTTTTTTTTAACCTACCCTTTAAGACTTTTGAAATTACCCTTAGTTGTACGAAAGTACCCTTTGAGAAAATCAAAAGTGTCCTTTAGCCTTTATGAAGTAGATCCTCAGGGACATTTGTCATGGATAAAATGCCCTATGAAGTGAACCATTCAGGGAAATTGAAATTACCTTCTATACTTTTGAAATAGCCCTCTGGGATAATTACTTCATGACTTTTGACCAAATGAAATATTTAGATAAATTGTTGTGGAAATTTTATCCAAAACAATTCCCCCCAAATGAATTAATATACATGTGTTGACCTAGTTTTTTTTTTGATGTAGACGCTCAGAGCCTTATTATTAATAATATTACTAGTCTCACCATACTTAGCCAAAATAAAAGCAAAAGTATTTCCTACCAATACTTTAAAGACCCCCAAAAACCTGAGCTAACAAGTTTGAATTATATAGTAAAATAAAAGACAAGTGAACATTGCAAATTTATATCACATGAACTGATAATTAATATAGGATTATATATAGATGATACATCATGATTTAAAATCATCCATTAAATTCCATCTATCTTGCATTTGATGTCTTTTGATTTCTTACAATGACGAAGAGCCCTATTTTTCACTTCATGAGTACTATGAGTAAAACAATGACTGAGCTAGAGTTATCTAATTTTCACCAACATGCATAACACATAAAATAGAAGCATAAATCATCTAATAATGGCATATACATCTATGACATTTTTTGGTACCAATCCACCATCCCCTTATTTGATTAAGGACTCCATAGAATTCATGGATACAACCTTTGATGCCATAATGTTTGGAGATAAGTATAGGAATTATTTAGCACTATGGAATGTCATTGATTTAGTGGATGTTTTTTCACTTGAAGATGATATGACACTAGAAAATAGACTATTTGTTATGGAGTTACTAGTATTCAAATTCTAAATATTACACTTCACTATAGCCAAGCTAGAAGTAATGGCATGTATCTACCTCTTAAGGGAATTATTTTTCTCTGGCAAGATATTGTGGGATGGATTCATACATCATTATAGTAACAACACAGTGGTTTATTTTATTTTAGGGGTAGATTTATATATATATATTTGTCATTGAATATACATAATTCTTAATTCCATAAGCACACCTTCATGAAATTTAATGCAGAGACATTAATGGAGAAGGTGTTATCTTCATAGACACTCCTAGACAAGACTATCACATGGAAAGGGAAGAAGTCAAAGGGAGAAATACCAATTGATAGGTTCAAAATGGGTATTCACATTGTTATGGCTCTTTTTAACCAATTATATGGTATGCTTAACATTTATTTTGTTAATTCAGATTGGGTGTTCTTACAATATATAATGCTTACAAATGATGTTGCATATGCCCTGGGAAATATAATAAGCCTTTCATTGATGGAGCATATTATTCATAAATATAGGTGCCCCACACACACAAGAGATTTATTCATGATGTCATATTTATTGAACATAGTAATGGGTACATATTATAGAGACCTTGGTGCATTGTGGGCTCTGGCCATAGACTATGAGAAGAATAGGATTTATGATCATTAATAGTTCATGTATGTCTACTATTATACCAAACATATGGTAAGGATATTATAGTATGTTTATCCTAATGTGTGACAAGCTATTCATAGCTCTCCCATGTTATAAATTGGACATAATATTATGAATAACTTGGGTGGGAAAGGTGATTATGTCCTTTACCCAAATTTCATTGTCATTATGGTTTTGGAAAATAAGGTTAGCCCCATATGTATTCCAAGTTTTGTAATAGATAATCTAGATGAACAAGAGATTACCTTCCAATTATGGAAGAGCATTAAAGAGGATTTGTCGAGGAAAAAGAAGGCCTTATATTTTGGTCATTCTATAACTATTAGAATAATGGTGTATATAATGAGGAAGCATCTTGGGGAGGTAGGTGGAGAATATAGGAGTTATTATTTCCCTACACTTGCACATAGAGAGAAGGATCTACATGGGTTGATCCAAAATCATATTCATGGATTCAACATCCCATATAGTCATGAGCCTTATGACTATGAATTCCTATTTTTGTATACCAAGTTTGATTATGAAGTATTAGAGTGGGCATAGATTTTTGGGCTATAATAGGATCATTTTAAAATGATCTAGGATGATCTTTGAGTTTTCACCAAGGAGGTGGATAACAAGAAGACATTCTACAAAGGGTGGAAACATTCAAATTTCTAGAGGGGATAGTCCAAGGAGTAATCCAAGGACCAAGATTCTTCCTCCTCCCAAGGAATTACTTTTAAGTTGAATTTGAAATCAATGGAGACTAGGCTACTCATTCCTAGTTCAACTAGGGGAGGACAAGAAGGGGACCACATTAGCCTTCACTCTAATTAGGAAGAGAGAACACATGAAGTGCCTTTTATAAGTTCAAACCAAGTGTCCATCATTATGCCCCAAATACACACTAATATATCCATTGGGATAGTAACTATATAAGTAGAAACATAATCACCTTAAGACTCTCCCACACAATTAAAGACCCCCTTGGTTTATAAGATAAAGCCTAAGACTCCTACATGCAATCATACAGTGGAGGCATCTAGATTTGGCCTACTCAACCTCCACATTTAGAACTAGATAGGGGAGATGTAGTGATCATTAAATATATTTAAGATTATTTAGATAAAGAAGTTGAGTTAGAGATAACCAAGGCTATGAGCCTCCAAACCAAGCCTGTGGAGCTTACTTTTCTAGGTAATCAACCTTTTTTTATTTTTCCTTTATCTTCTATACCCATATTTTGGTAGGTTACCTCTATGGAAGTTCCCACATCTATCCCCTCTACTTACACTACTACCATTTATCCCTCCATCTCCATTTCCATCCCACTCACCACATAAGCCCCTTCTATTCCTAATGGCACATCCATTGTTACAGACCTCAAGAAAAAGAAAGTGTCTAGGAAGGTGTAGATAGCTTTGGCCACCTCATAAATCCATGTTTAATTCAATCAAATCACCCTTTCACTAACATCTACGACTTTCATATAGGATACCAAAGTAATAAGTACTGGTAGGGGAAGGAAGACCAAGCCCCTTATAATCATGGTCCATCTGCTTCCTCTATTTGGAGGAGTAGATTGGTACAAAATCATATGGCCTTACCTTTTTGATGTCTTGACTAAAGCCCATAAGAAAAAAATATAAATCTCAAGAAGAGGTATATGAAGAGGTTGTGGTCACAACGTCTAATGCATCCTAATTAGATATTCCTCCATGGGTAGTAGATCTAAGAACCAAGGCATCCCAATGGCCAAACTTCAAAATCACTAAGCTTCCATTGTTTGATACTCCAATTGGAAGTGTTTAAAGGGTGAAGAAAAGGAAATTGGAAGATGACAAAGATAACCAGATCATCCTTGAAGAAAGGAAAGAGGTGTTATCCCTTACCAAAAGGTAGAATAGATATCTATGACATTCTTTATATGAGGAAAATCTAGCAGACCTAGCACAAGCCCACAAGGATTCCATAGTTGTAATATATGAGGGAATTAAACTATATTGATAGGAGTTAGAGGAATAAGTATAGGTATTAGGGGCTAAAGTAGAGAAACTCAAGGAGAAGGCCAAAATAATGAATATTCCTCTAAACATTGAAGTTGAAGTTTAGGAAGCAACTTTGAGGTGTTATAACTCCTTGGAAGCCATGGAGTTTATGAGGGCTAAGATGGCCCCTCATGTGAGCTAGGCCAATAAATTTTTAAATTCCTTGAGAGATGATAGCATGAAACTAAATTTTTTTGTTTTCTATATAAGAAACTCCCTATATAGTCATCTCGACCTAATGACTATGTTAGAGGCATCTAATGCCTTAAATCTAGTAGTCATTTAGTAGGAGGCAAGATATTGGTTATAAAATGTTGGGGTTTTAGTCCCAATATATCATATACATGAGGACCATATTATTCAAATTTTACATGAGCTAAATTTATCAAAGGTTAAATACCCCATTGGTAAGTTGATTAGCAAAATCAATTTTAAAAAGCTTATCTAGGAAGCAATTAATGAGTTTAAATAGAGATTTTAAGGTTTGAAGCTTGATGAAATTGATTAAAAATTAATCAAGGATTACAAAAAGGTCACTGAAGTTGAAATATTCAAGATAAAATTTTAATTAACCAAGGATGATCATGCAAAGCTCTTTGGATAGACTAAACAAATCCATTGGCCATCGCTTCTAAATTTAGACATTATATGAAGGTAGCATGGAGTGGCATAAAATTTATATGTAGATAATGAATTGAATAAGAAGTAGGCTTTTATCGGTATAACCACATCTTCAACTACCACATCAACTTCTACACCAACTAAGGTACATGCAACACTTTAAACGAGTAAGCCCTGATAGGCTAAAATTTTATTCATGTACAGTTTTGTAATAGCCAATGCACTTATATTTTAAATGGATAATTATATAAATTTACTTTATGTTTGATGTACATGAACATTTTTCATAATTTTAGAAAATTCAATTTATTTATTTTCAACTCAGATGATTTTATAGTGCAGTTAGAACTACATGTTCTAACTGATATTTGTAACCACCTTGTATGAAATTGAGGATGAGGTGACCCCTTCCCCAAGTATATATATACAATTATAACTTGGCCTAGTTTTTTGGGGTTAGAATATTTTGGAATACAGAGTAGCAAAATAATTTTGATCATCAACAAAGTGTTTTAAGTATTTTCTTTCCAATTTTGCCCAATTAGTTATTATTTTCATGGTTGTTTGCTTCAATAATATTTAGTGTTGTATAACTATGAATAGATTACTAATTTATTTATTAATATACTAATCATATATGTGCAATATATATTTAAATGTTAGTGAATATATTGATTTAGTCAAGTTAATTAAATTATATTTTTGAGTGTGCACTTATGCTTTCTTTGGTGGAGTTTTCTAAGTATGTGCAACATTTACCTTAGATAATTCATTTACTTGAGTCATAATATATTGATTAAGAGTGTGAAATAACTTCCATAAAAGGAAAAACCTTTTTATGAGGTGTGTGAATTCCCCACATCTTTTTTCCCTAGATTTCTTAGCTGTGTCTGACTACATGTGTGATATTGTTGCTGGCAACATGAATAAGTTTTGGAAAGCATGAGTCAATTCAGAAACCAACTAAATAATTAATTCCCAAGAACCATAAATCCTTATTTTCTTCCCTACCTTACCCTCATTTTTTATTTTATAATTAAAACCTACCCACTTTATATTAGAAACTAACTACCCATGTAGCTCACATAGATTCACTTTTTTAGAAGGCCACACCTCCATCCAAAATCCTTGTCAACAACCTATATGCCCTACCTCTATTCGATCAATAGGTTGAAATACACTGAATACCTAAAAATCATGATCTAGAGTGTAATTTACCTCCATTAAGATCCTAAAATGTTAGAGGTTACCTCATTCAACTATGGTGTGCATAAAAATAAAGGTTAATATTTATGTAGAGTTGCACTGGAGTTAGTTAGAAATGTGACCAGATCTAATTCTTGATATGGTTTATTGGTGTCATCCTTGACAATTCATAATAGACCTATAGTTGTGCCAACAAGCCTAGTTCAGAATAATCCATCACCTCCACTAGGGCATCCCCTACCCATAAGGAACCCTTTACTTGTTAAGTAAATAATGGATCAATAAAAACCCTTGTTATTTGGATATGATATCACCATTCTAGGAGACATGTATGATTTACCTCAAAATATCAAAAAATATCTGGCATCCTTTTTTCCTTCTAGACCAAGGACAATAAAAGATCATATTAAATCTGTTAAAGTTTTTTTAAGATTAATGAATGTAGTTGATGAAGATATTGCATTTCAATTATTCCCTTTTACTTTAATAAATGTTTCTTATGATTTGTATTTGAATATAATATAATAATCAATTACCAATTGGGAGGAATGTCAAATGTATTTTCTTGTGTAGTTTGGATAGGTCACCAATCCTAGATTGGTATATCAACACTTCACCAATATGAAGAGGGAGCTTAATGAGTCCCTCCATGATTTCAATACAAGGTATAAAAATATGTACAACTAATTAACCCCAAGGTATAAACTATTATCAACATTAGCATTAGAGATGTACAGGAATGCCTTAGACCCTACCACCACCATATTCCTAACAAGATTACCTACCACCAATACTTTGGTGTTGGCATTTAAAGAGGCTTAGCATTGATAGAAAAATAAACCTATAGACACCTAGGAAACCTAACATAAATAATGGATTTATGATGCTTAATCTAATACCTTGTGTAAAGTAAAAAAAGTTAGCATAAAATCAAAATCAATTGTACACATTGTCTCCATTGACATTGATGACATGGCCAAACATTGGCTACTTGAATAATTATGTGATAGGAAATAGTTACCAAAAAACCAACACTTAGCTACACTTTCCATGGCTGTTATATAAGTTATATATCCCATAAAAGATGAATTGGATTTTATTCAAAATATGGTCAAAATGTTTAGCAACAATTTCCTTAATATGCAACAAAATATGGGAAACACCAATGCCCCAACTAGAAACCAAAAAAATCAATTTTAGTGATATAATAAACCATTTAATAGGCCTAAAAACAACATAGAGTAGCCTAGAAAGCTCCCAAAAATTAACATAGCTGAAATAACTCTCCCTGATTAGTGTAGGATACATAATACACCCCAACACATTGAGCTCAATTGCATCAAGTTCTATCCAATGTTTGAGATATTTTAGAGTGAAGTAATTAGAAAATATTAGATGAATAATCAACTAAAATCCCATTTGGATCTTGTATCTTTGAGCATAGCCATGTTATTCAAAACTCACAAGTTTCCCTTTTTAAGTGAAAATGAAAATGAACTAGAAGATAATATGGATGAATTTCATGATTTCTAATAGTTATATAGAGGTGTATACAACTTAAGGAACAAACAACCACTTAACACCTTGACTCCTACAAATACCATGATGAATCTTCCAAATCCCAAAGTAGACAATAATCTACCCCCTCTAAAGGGGAATGATCAGCCACTAAGCAAGGAAGAACTGAGTAAAGGAGGATATAACATCATAAAAGATATAAATAAAATTAAGGAAAATATAGCTCTTCATAAGTTATCCCAAATTACTAAACAAAAGGAGCTATTATATAAGTTTATTACTATAAAATACCCTATATAAAGAATTAGAATGACTAAAAATAATGAAAAAGTTGATAATTTCAATGTCATTTACAAGAGAAAGCTGAAAATGCCACCATTTATTTTGACTATTAGATCATTTAGTAAGAAAATTAATAACTATTTGGTTGATTCTAGAGAATTTGTAACTAACATTTGATTATTTGGTTTCATTCCTAGTCTTTCAAAGAGATTGATCTCTCAACTAGATAAAACCTTAGTACTAGTAGTTAGAGAACTGAGTAACATACATATTCAAGTAGAATTTGAACCAAGAGTCTAGATGACCATAAATATTTTGGTAGTGTACATACCAAAAGGTTATGGGTTATTTTTAAGCATAAATTGGTCCAAAACACTTAATGTATATCTTTCCACAAACTTCTCTCATATCTAGCTTCTATGGACAGGAATTGAGAACCCTATCAAAATTGATAGAGAGCCAATAATGAAATACCTCATCATATAATGTGATGTCAAAAAGGAAGAGGTAAATTATGAATCTCCTACTCTTGGTATTTATAATTTTACCTCATAAAATCCAACACAAAACCTGGAACTTGAAGGTTCAAATTAGTTATGGACTATGAATTTTGATAGATCCAGGTCCAAATAAGTATTGGGTGTAGGAATTGATCTAATTGATCCTCAAGGTAAGAATTTATTGGAAACTTATAGATTGAAATTTCCATACACTAACAATGGAGCTAATTATGAAGCTCTAATTATAGGACTATAGTTTCTACTAAAGAAAAATGTAAAGTAAAATTATTTGGTGACTCAGAGCTAGTAGTTCATCAAGTGAGAAATAAATATTAGTGAAAATTATCTTATTTAAAGAGATATAAGAATAGATCATGGGATTTAATTAAAATATTTTAATATTTTAACATAGTATCACTCTCAAAGAGAAAAATCAAGCCACCAATTCACTAGTTCCTACTACTGCCAATCTTGAGCCATTACAAGTGTTTGAGGTAAAGAAACTTTGTATTAAATTAGTTCCTTGTCCCTCTATTCTATATAATGTATAAAATTTCTAGGTCTTTAATGATGATCAATAAATTATTCAATTCCTAACTAATTCAAGGGATTTCAAGTCCCATATCATTGATGACATGGACATTAACCACTTCTATCAAGAAGAAATAGATAAAAAAGGCATTCTCCAACTCAAGGAAAATTGCATTCTAGTCAGCTTAGTCTCCTTAGAAAGACCCTTCAACTTAGACCCTTAGGCACATCAGCTTAGGTATCCCAAGGTTGATGAATCATACTTTAATAGGTAAAATCTAGGATATGATCATAACCCATGTTATGTGAACATTGGTCTCAGTTCTACTAAGGATGAAAGATAGCTAGTCAAGGATTTGATCACTAAATACAAGGATGTTATTGCCTCAACCTATGAGGACTTGAAGGTGTATAACCCATAGGTCATCACTCACATGATTCCCTTGAAGCAAGACCATAAACTATTTAAATAGAGGTAAAGAACAATAAATCCTAATCTATAGCCTCTTACTTAAAGGGAAGTGGAGAAGCTATTAAGTGCCAAAATCATCTTCCCAATATGACATTCTACTTGTGTGGCTAATTTGGTCTTGATTAGAAAGAAGAGAAGTGAGATCAAATTATGTGTAAACTTGAAAAATATGAACAAAGATTATGAGAAAGACAATTATTTTTTGCCTTCTCTAAATGAGGTAATATAGATTGTGAGTGGTTCTAAAAATATGTACTTTTTGTATGGATTTTTAGGTGATAATTAAGTACTAGTACAATCTGAAGACAAAATGAAAATAACATTTACTACAAAATGGGGTACCTATGTGTACAAAAGGATGTCATTTATCCTAATCAATGTAGGAGCTACCTTTGAACGTGTCATGGATCAAGCCTTTAAAGGAATAATAGGAAAATGCATAACCATTTATATGGATGATCTTAAGTATTTTCAAATAATATAAATGATCACATAAGTCAACTAGGGTCCATATTTGAGAGATACAAAAAATTCAAGAATTCATTGAACCCAAATAAAAATAATATTTGGAGTCATTAAGGGAAAACTCTTGGCACATATTATCATAAAATATGGTATCTCCATTGATCCATATAGAATCCAGGCAATTTAAAAAATTTAGTAACCAGACAAGAAGAAAGTTCTCAAGTCATTCTTTGGTAAAATCAACTTCTTAGGGAAGTTCCTCTCAATATTCATAGAAATTGTTAAGCCTCTAAATGTTATGCTCAAACAAGATTCTAAGATTGAGTGGATAAATAAGGCTAAAAATTCTTTTTAAGACATTAAGGATGCCATATTATAGGCTCTAGTTTTAATTAGTCTAGACTTTACAAAAGATTTCTATCTATATTCATCCACTTTAGAACACACTATTGTTGAATTTATCACACAAACTAAAGATGAAATTGAGTATCTGATTGCCTTCATGAGCACAAATCTAAAGGATGAAAATATTAAGTATTCTATGATTGACAAGAAATTGTTTGCTCTTGTCAAATTAGTGAAAAAATATAGACATTACATATTAAGGAACAAAACCATTTTTATTTTACCGCACCCTACTATTAAGCTCACCCTATCATCAAACAAGTTGGGAGAATGTAGATTCAAATGGATGGATAAGCTCCAAGAATTTAACATAGAGATTAGGCCTCCAAATATCATCAATGTTAAAGGCATTGTCCAACTCATGATTGAGCCTAATCCATGAATCACTATTGAAGAGGTATGTGTAGCACAAGTTTCTAAAGGAGAATGGTATATAAATATAATCTAGTATTTAGATATATAAAAGTGTCCCTTAGAGATTAATAGAGAAAGAAGGAGAGTTTTAAGGCTCAAATATTCTCATTTCATGATAAAAAAGGGAGTCTTTTATAGAAATTACTATGAAGGTATTTATCTTAGATGTGTATCTATAGAGAAGGGTAAAGAAATCTTGGAGAACTTGCATCAAAATATAAGCAGTGGTCACCCTACTAGGAATACCACAACCCATAAAATCTTGAGGTTGGGCTACTATTGGCCAACCATATTTAAGGATTCTCATATGCACATCAAGAGATAACATGAATTTCAAGTATTATCCAAGAGAGAAGTACATGCAATAATTTCTCTATATCCAGTTATTGAGGGAAGACCATTTGACCAATGGGGTTTCGATTTCATTGGAGTAATCAACACAAATTCCTCAGTAGGCCATAAATTTGTATGAACAACTACATATTATTATACTAGATGGATGGAAGACATAGCCACAAAGAATATTAGATCACAAGATATGATTCATTTTTTGGAGGAACACATAACAACTAGATTTCGAACACCCATCTCTCTGGTGTATGAAAATGGACCAAATTTTATATTAATAGAATTCACTGAATGGGCACATGATAATTAGATGATAATCAGATCAACTTCTACCCACTACCCATAGGGAAATGGACTAGTAGAGCTGAAAAATAAAAATCTAATTGATGTAATCAAGAAATCAGTAAGGGACAAGCTGAGGGATTGGCATAATTTACTAAAGTATGCTCTTTGGGTAGATCAAAAGAGACACAAACAATCCTTAAAAGCTTCACCCTCCCTACTGGTATATGGGCACAAACCAGTTTTCCCAATCATGTTAAAGCTACCCACTTATTAGTTCATGAAAGACTACATGGAAATAAATGACAAAGCAAAATAAAGGCTACTTGATATAATATAAATGGAGGATTGAAGGACTAAAGACTTGTAGACATTCAACAAACATCAGGATGTAGTCAAAAGGTGGTTTGATAAAAGAGTGAAATTTAAAGAATTACAGATTTTAGATCTAGTGCTATTATGGGATAAATCCCATGAAAAAAAGGACAACACAATAAGTTTACCCCATTAGAGGTTAGACCCTATTAGATTTTAGAGATCATGGGTGATAATGTATTTTTTTTGAAGGACCTCTAAGGTAACAAGACTACATATCTAGGTAATGTATATTTCCTAAATCTTTATTTTATAACTATTTCATCTATAGATATTACTAATTGAGAGGATTCAGATAAGTTTAGATGTAGGAATAGTGTAAATTTCCATCCTTTATATTTTAATTTCTTGATTTATAGTTTAGTTTTCAATGATTTTTAGTATTATGTTTTCTTAGATTAAGTTTCCATGTTTTCTAATTTTTTTTCATCCTTTCTAGAATAGTGGCTATAGAATTTGTCTTTTCTAAATTTATTTCAAACTAGAATCCAAAACAACTAATTTTATGACTTATAGAAAAGGGGACAATTAAAATATTGACACATCAGAGACTAGTTTATAGGTTGGGTGCATTTCTGTGTTTTTGAGTCTTTAAGATGAAGGAAGGTAATCAAAGGATTATTCTAAAATATGTCATAGATGAATACTTTTACTAGTCATTTGGAAGTTGTTCTTGGGTACTTCATAAAAATTTAGAAAGTTTTCTTATTCTATTATATCAAATACACTTATCATATTAAGTACTTGTTGAAGGTGATAATTCTGGGTGTAGATTTCGTTGGTAGGGATATTATAGTACCAATTTGTTCTATAATTACACAAAATCACTAGGGTTTCATCTCTTCTCTTTTCCATTAATCAGAACAAGAAAAGGAACAAGAAAAGATTATAAAAGAACCTATGAGTTCTAAAGAGTAGAAGATAATTTAAAGAAAACTAAAATGCTCACATGATGAAATAAGGTCAATGCACCATGCATCATGGTTAAAAGAAAATAATGGAAGGAGAAGAGAAGGATCCCAAGGTATCTTTGTTAGGGACATGGATGCATGACTAGTATTAGAGTAATGCCTGAGCTTCCAATGATTTAATGAGATTTAATAAATACTATAATGAAACCTACAACCTCATCAAAACTTATGAAAAACTCATCACAATAAGGGTTAAATAAACTACATTTTTAACACATAGAGATCTGACAAATTAGAAGGCAAGTATGTTGTGTGAATTAACATAAGAAACTTTTTCATGTTTCTAATTTAAGTATTCTTCTGTGACATGCTTCAAAATTTATCTAAATATTGTGAAAGAAGAGTTTTGAGTTATCAAATACTCTGCAGTATTCCCCTTGTAAGTCATCATTTATTGTACCCAACATACCCCTTTTCTTTAAGAAGAAATGGAAACCCACTTTTTCAGATATTGGTATTGATATTGAGCCCCTCTTTTCATATTTCTATGTAAATTATAGAAAATCTATGTTTACTTTGGGCAAGATGATATTGGCATTGTGCTTTATAAGACTAAATTTTGTATTGTAGATACTATTCTTCAAGTTTATATTTTTTAGGAAATTTTTTTCTCCCTTGCATATTATTTCCTTTCAATATTTATGTTTTGTGTATTATTGGTACTATATTATTTTAGACTTAGTGTTATCAAATCCTTATTTTGTTGGGGAAATTACTGTGGATATTTTTTCCAAAATAATTCCACCAAAGGAATTCAGCCTATAAGGTCTTTGCCTTATGGAATTTTAGAATGTAGACATTTCACCTGAAATAACTTCCCAATAGATTATCCCTTCAACCTTACCAAACCTATCCTATATAAATTTTAAATGAACCCTATCCATATGAAAGTACCTTTCTAGAAAGTCAATAGTACCCTTCAGCCTTTATGAAGTAGACCCTTCAAGAAACTTTTACCATAAAGTAGACCATTTAAATTTTTTCCACATACCCTTCAAGACTTTTGAATTAGCGCTTGGGCCTTTTTGAAAATGTCCTTTGTCCTTTGAACTATCCCTTTGTCCTTTCCCAATTTTACCACTTCACCCTTTCCAACCATATCTTTTAAATCACATACCCTTTGGGTTTTGTGTAAATTACCCTTCAAGACTTTTGTCCCAAATCCTTTACCCTATGGGACTTATCCTTTGGGATATCCTTTTTGACCCCTTTGCCCTATGAAATTTTTCATTTGACCTTTATGTTCTAGACCCTTTCTGACATGGACATACCCTTTGGGATTTTTGTCTTGAGACTTTGAAACTTTTAAAAGTGGCTACTTACCCTTCAAAATAATTACCATATCTCACGTAGATTGGTAACATAGAGCACATATTAATGACATATACATCTAAACCATTCTGAGGTACCAATCTACCATCTCCATATTTTATTAAGGACTCGATATAATTCATGGATATAGTCTTTGATGCCATAATGTTTAGAGATAAGTATATTAATTATTCAACACTATGGGATGTCATTGATCTAGTGGAAATGTTTTCATAAAAAAATGATATGACACTAGTAGATAGACTATTTCTTAAGGAATTATTAGCATTCAAACATTAAAGATTACACTTAACTACAGCCAAGTTGGAAGTAATGTCATACATAAACCTATTTAAGGGACCTATTCTTCTCTAACAAGATATCACAAGATGTATTAATACATCATTTTAGTAACAACACGGTGGTCACTTGAATTTTGGGGGTGGATTTTTAGAGATATTTATCGTTGAGTATACATGATGCTTACTTTGATAAGCATACCTTGGTGTAGTTTAATGTAAAGACTTCAATGGAGAAGGTGTTGTTTTTATGAATAATATTAGACCATACTATCACCTAGAAATAAAAGAATCCAAAGGGAATAATCCCAATTGATAGCTTTAGAATGGGGATTCACATTGGTATGTCTCTTCTTAGCTAATTATATGGTATACCTAGAATTCATTATTTTAATTTATATTGGGCATTGTTACTATATATGATGCTTTCACATGATGCCACAGACACCTTGGGTGAAATAATAAGCCTTCGGTTAAGGGAGTAGATTACTCATAGAGATAGGTGCCCCACACCCATGGGAGATTTCTTCATGATGTCATATTTATTAGATGTAGTCATAGGTACATATTATAGAGACCTTCATATATTATGGTCTCCAGCCATAGATTATCAAAAGAATAGGATCTATTATCATTACTAGTTCATGCACATCTACTATTATACCAAGCATATGGTAAGGATCTCTAAGGATATCTATCCTCAACTGGGAAAGCTATTCATGGTTTACCCATGCCATGAATTGGATAAAATATTATGAACTTGGATGGAAAAGGGGATTATTTCCTTTACCTAAATTTCACTATCATCATGGTTTAGGGAAACAAGGTTGTCCCCCTATGTCTTCAAAGGTTAATACTAGATAAGCTAGCTGAACATGAGATTGCCATCTAGTTATGGAAGAGCATTGAATGAGGATTTTTTAAGGTAAAAGAAGGCCTTATATTTTGGTTGTTTCATAACTATTATAAAAATGGTGTATATAATGAGGAAGCATTTAGGGAGGTAGGTGGAAAATATAGGATTTATCCTTTACCTATACTTACACATAGAAATTAAGATCTACATGGGTTGATCCAAAAGCATATTCAAGGATTCAACATCCCATATAGTCATTAGACTTATGACTATGAATTCTTATTTTTGAATTCCAAGTTTGATGAGGAAGTATTAGAGTGGGTGTAGATTGTTGTGATGCAAGAGGATCATTTGAGAATGATCTAAGATAATCCTTTAGTTTCCACTAGGGAGATGGATAGTAAGAAATCACTCTACAAAGGGTCATAACATTCATATTTATAGAAGGGATAGTCCAAGGCAAAATCCAAAGACCAAGTTGCTTCCTCTTCCCAAGGAATTCCTTTGAAGTTAAAGTTGAAAGAAGTGAAAAAGGAGCCTAGTTTACCTGAGCCTAGTTCAACTAGGGGAGGATAAGTAGGGGACCCCACCAGCCTTGACTCATGAGGAAGAGAGAACACAAGAAGTGCATGTTATAGGTTCTAGACAAGTGTCCATCACTATGCCCTAGATACACACTGGTATATCCATTGGGATAAAAAATATAAAATTAATAGTATAATCACCTTAGGACTATACTAAAAATGTAAAAACTCCTTTGGTTTATAAGAGAAATACTAGGACTCCTATAGGTATTCTTATAGTGGACGTGTCTTAGAGTTTTCCTACTCAACCTCCACATTCAGAACTAGATAGAGGAGATGCAGTGATCATCAAATATATCGAATATGATTCAAATGAGGAAGCTAATTTGGAGATATCCAAGGATATGAGCCTCTAGATAGAGTTTGTATAGCTTACTCTTCCAGGTATTAAACCTTTTGTTAGTTTTCCATTATTATCTATACCCATCTTTGGGTAGGCTACCTCTATGTAAGTTCCCACATCTATCCCCTCCACTTACACTTTTACCATTGATCCCTCCATCTCCATTTCCATCCCACTCAACACACATGCCCCATATATTCCTCCTAGTACCTCAAATATTAGAGACCTCAATAAGAATAAAGTGTCCAAGAAGGTGCAAACAAATTTGGCCACCTCACAACTCCATGTCTAATCCACTCAAATCACCCTTCCAGTACTATATACCACTTATATAGAGGAGACCAAAATAATAAGTATTATTATGGGAAGGAATGGAAAGCCCCAAATAATAATGGTCTATCCACTTCCTTAGTTTAGAGGAGTGGATTGGTCCAAAATCATATGGCATTCCATTTTTGATGTCTTGACTAAATCCCACAAAAAATAGTAGAAAGGTTAAGAGGAGGTAGAGGAAGAAGTTGTGGTCACAAAATTTGATGCATCCAAATTAGATAATCCTCCATGGGTAGTGGATATAATAAGGCATCCCAATTTCCAAACTTCAAAATCACTGAGCTTCCATCTATTTCTACTTTGTTTAATCCTGCAACTATAAATATTCAAATGGTGAAGAGGAAATTGAAATATTACAAAGGCACCTAGATCATCCTTGAGGAAAGGCAAGAGGTGTTATTAGAAAAAGGTAGAATAGATAGCTAGGAAAATCTTTATATGAGGAAAATCTAATAGACCTAACACAAGCACACAAGGATGCCATAGTCACAATCCATGAGGGTACTAACTAGCTCGATATGAGTTAGAGGTAGAAGTGTAGGTATTATAGGTTGAAGTGGAGAAACTTAAGGAGAAGGATAAAAAAGTTCATATTCTTATGGGTATTGAAGCCAAAGTTTAGGAGGTAGCTCTGAGGTGTTATAACTCCTTGGAAGCTATGGATTTTATGAGGGCTGAGATGGCCCCTCATGTGAACTAGGCCAATCAATTGTTCATTTCTTTTAGAGATGACAATATGAAATTGAATATGTTAGTTATATATATATGAAACTCCCTATATAGTCATCTCAACCTAATGACTACACTAGAGGCATCCAATCCCTTAAATCTAGTAGTCATTAAATAGGAGGCAAAAGATTCGTTGAAAAATGTTGGGGCTTTACTCCCTAGATATCATTCACATGAGGCTCAGATTCTTTAAATTTCTCATGAGCTAAAGTTATCCAAGGCTAAATACCCCACTTGTAAGTTGATTAGTATAATCAGTTTTGACAAGCTTATCTAAGAGGGAACCAATGAATTTAAGTAGAGCTTTCAAGGTTTGATGCTTAAGGAAATTGAGTGAGAATTAAGCAAGGCTCAAAAAAAGGTCATTCAAGTTGAAATCTTGTAGATTAAATTTCAAATAACCAAAGATGAGCATGAAAATCTCCTTGGACAAATTAAATAAATCCATAGGCCATCACTGATAAATTTAGGCATTATATGAAGGTAACATGGAGTGGTACAAAAGGTCTATGAGGATAACAAAGCAAAAAGTAAGTAGGATTCGAGTGTTCTAACTATGTTTTCAACTACCACATCAACTTGTACACCACCTAAGGTACATATAACACTTTGAACAAGTAATCCTTGATAGGCTTAAAATTTATGCATGTATAATTTTTTAATGGCCAACGTACTTGTATTTTGAGTGGATCATTATAAAAATTGACTTTATGTTTCATGTACATGCACACATTGCATAATTTTAGAAAATTCAATTTATTTATTTTTAACTCAAATAGTTTTAGACTGAAGTTAGAACTACATGTTCTAACTAATACTTGTAACTACCTTGCATGAACTTAGAGGATGAGGTGACCCCTTTCCCAAGTTTATATACAATTTTAACTCAACTTAGATTTTTAGGGTTAGAATATTTTGGAATACAGAGTAGAAAAACAATTTTTAATATCAGCAAAGTGTTTTGATTATTTTATTTCTAATTCTATGCAATTATTTATTATTTCCATGGATGTTTGCTTCAATAATATTTAGTATGCTATAGCTATGAATAGATTTTTGATTTATTGATTGATATATTGATACTAGATGTGAAATAACAATTGCAATATTAGTGAATATATTGATTGAGTTAGTCAAGATAAACTGAATCATATTTATGAGTGTGTACTTATGCTTTCTTTGGTGTATTTTTTTGAGTGTGTGTAATAGTTTCCTCAAATAATTCATTTCCCTAAGAAAAAATCTCATGTATAAGGTTGTGTAATAACTACCCTAAAAATAATAACCTTTATCTAAGGCTTGAAAATTCCTTGCATCTTTGTTTCCCTAGACTTCTTAGCTATGTCTAATTGCATGTGTGTTATTTCTACTAGTAATAGGCATATGTTTTATAAAGCATAGGTCCATTCAAAAACCAATCAAAAAAGTGATTCCCATGAACCATGGATCATTATTTTTTTGCCTTACCTTACCTTCCTTTTTTTAGTTTGTGATTAAAACCTACCCACTTTAGATTTAAAAACTTCCACCCATCAAACTCACAAACATTCACTCAGTTACAAGGCCACACCTCCATCTAAAAGCCTTGTCAATAACCTGCATGCCCTACCCCTATTCCGTTAATAGGTTGAAATACACTACATACCTAAAAATCATGCCTTGGAGTGGAGTTTACCTAAAATGATATCCTAAAATGATATAGGTTACTTTGTTTGACTGTGGTGTGCATAAAACCCATATCAACAGTAACTAAGACATATATTAATTGATTGAAAAAAATTGTAAACATTCATGCATTGAATGGATTGTAAGAGTGAATATAATATCAAAATATTCACTTTTGAATAAGTTTAGACACACATTCATAACTTGCATTACTTAGAACTCTCATTCTAAAAATCATCAAGATGTAGTTTTATATTTTTGCATGGATTTGGAGGATGAGCCAACTACTCCCCATAACTATTTATACTTGTAATCATCTTGTTTTGAAGGGTTAAATTTTTTATTAAAACATAAAAAAAGTATTTTTGATTGTAATGAAACTATTTTGATGTTTTGCTACTCCAATTGTTTGTAATTAATTGTGTTTACTTTCATGGTTGTTTGATTCAATAATTTTAAGTGTGAAAAACCTACATAAAGTTCCTTATTATTATTACTGGTGTATGCCAATTGAATATATGCAATATATATTGGATATTAGAAAATATCTTTGATTTTGTGCATTTAGGTTGAGTATTTAAAATTCTCTACATGTGTAGAAGTGTTTTTATTGGTATAAATTTGTAGGTGTGAGCAATATATACCTTAGATACCTCTCTGGTCTAAGTTGTAAACTTATGAATAAGGGTGTTCAATAGTTACTCTAAATATAATAAATATTTAGATTATACCTTAGAGTTTACTATATTTTTTTCTTCCCTAGACTTCCTTAATGTGTTTTCATGCATGTGTGTAATAACTACTAGCTACAAACATTGATATTAAATAAACTTATCCACAAAGAGGCTAAACTAAAAATAATCCCTTTGAAATCACAAAACCTTCATTTGTGCCCTATATATCCCTCTTTTTTGGTTTTTTAGATGTACACACTTTATGATAGGTTTCATCTATCCAAATCAACTAAGTTTTAACATTTTTATACATTTCACTCACCCATTCATACTCAATTGAACCACCTTCATGCTTAGCCTACTATTCCACCACCTAGTTATTTAATCCATACTTGCAACTCGTGCCCTAGAGTTGAATTTACTTCAATTTATATATTTAAACATTAGAGGTTACTATTATAGCATAAATTATCACCCATGAGAGGGTGATTCAAGTCCTCTAACATTAGCTATATAGTGGGAACAATCCTAGGTTGTGGGTGACCTACTAAGTGGATTGAACCTCTATTTTGGGCTAGCTCCCTTTATGTTTCACCCAAAAAATCTAAATAACTTACACATTTTCAATTAAAATAGGTATAAATGAAGTAAGACTAGTAATGAAACATGGAGGTGATGCATCAAATATAGATTCTTCAACTTGTTATTGTTTACACTATGAAAAGACAAGTTACAATTTGATTATCACAATTTCAAACAAGATCCTACCACACAAGTGTTTATATATGAAGGCTATGGATATTTCCATATCTAAGGTGATTAATAAAGAGGCCTAAGAGTAGACACTATTGATTCTTCAAAACTTAAACTTATAAAACCATGTGTTACACATCATATGACCTATGGAAAGGAAACTTACATACAGGCATGAAAAATAAGGACAAATACAAGGAAATAATCTCACGATCACAAAAAAATCACCATAAAATCACTCAAGATCAATTTATTAAAGATAAAAAAGATAGAAATCATCTTGAATTAATTTAAAAGTCAAGTATAAATCTTAAAATTGGAAATTCTTCACCATAACTAGTTTGAGGTTATATTTAGTGCCTCTCAAGGCTTCATTTATAGATGAATTGGTAGAAGAAATAAGAATAAAACAAGTGATACTCATGAGATTCCCATCATGATTAGATGATTTAAAAAATAGAGAAAGAGTGATACCAATCTTTAAAATAACATGTTGTCATCTTCATTCTTAGCGTTCTAGGACATGTGTTTGAGTGGCTCTTAATAGGGGTGGCATAGGAGGTCTTCTTGGTAGTTTAAATTATTTCTTGATCATAAATCATTCTCAAAGAGTTACACATATTCCTCTTGGTGGAATTTACAAATCACCTAATTGACATTTGTCATGGTTTGAAATTTTTTACTCCAACTCTCCCCTTGCAATGCTTGTTCATCACATGAGACTTCAATTTGAACTCCATGACTCATTTTCACACTCTTTATTGCTAGCAAGGCTTAATTTTATAAGTAAGTTTATGATTTTTTATTTTAAATACCCCCATCATAGTTTTTTGTTTCTTATAGGTCCTACATTAGGTCATAAAACCTTTGTTCAAGCAATGGAAGTTACCTTACAGTTGTAGTATTCACACTTATTTGGTAAGGGAATAATAAGAAACATTCTATCTTGAAGCTTCAACTGACTTTAATGGTTGATAATGATTTGTATGATTATTTTATGACTCCAAATACCTTTCATAGATAAAACTATATGATCACCAATATGTTTTGAAAGTCCTTTATCTTTGAGGTCTTGGAATAAGACTACAATTCCTCCTCCTCAATGAAAGATTGGTCACATTTTTGTATTGAGGCTTACTTAAAAACTTGTAACTTATACTATGACTCTATAAGATTTGTTAATTCTCTTAACAAGATGACAACACCTCCATTTTACCTCAAAGACTCTCTTAAACTAGTTAGGATGGTTTGTCTAATCCAAAAACCTATTCATAAGCTCAAGAAGGAGCTTGTCAAGCCTTTTTCCATACAAAATTAGTCCACATGTGCCAAAATTATACTACATAGAATTCTTAAGGAAGGTAAAAAGTTCCTGCATGTGATTTATAGGCCTATTAAATCCATTATGAGTGCTTAAAAGTATTATCTCTTCCATTAGGTCAAATTTAGTGTTTAAGGAGGGTTTTAGAGAACTTAGAGTCTTAAGGATGATTCATATAGTTAAGGGACCTAAACAAACAAAAAATCATAATAATATCTAATATATAACCCATTTCTCCTTCTATGATAGGATCAAGATCCCACTCATCTCCACATGTGAGTTCACAGGTACTATAAATTGACTTTCTTATCCATACCAACATGACTATGTAGTCAAATAAGGTGATTTGGAAATAAGATGATTTAAATCATTTGGTTTGGATTTCAAACTAAAGTTTAGGATATGTGAAACATTTTATGAATTATCCCCATGATTCTATTAGTGAATCGACCCTTCAATCCTCTAGAATCTACTTTAATCCCTATGTAAGGGTTTGTACATAGTTGTGGTCATATAAAATGTCAAAATTGTTAGCTTGAGTGTGGATTGTGACACCCAACCCATATTTCCCTCTTACATGCTCTCTTAACCCTTTTTGCCACCTTTTTACTATTTCCTAGTCATCTGTAGGCTTATAGGATCTCATTCTATCTCATCCAGACCTTATTTTCCATGCTTATTCCATCCCCTAGGTCCCATACCTATAGGACAATATCACTCAACTTGGACTATAGTGCCAGAACCTAGGGTGTTCTATTTTTAATGCTCCTATCCAATCACATTTTGAGCCTAGATGACTATTTTTTCCTAATTCCTCTTCTTAATTATGTTAGCCTAGTGTGAACATATCTAACCCATGACCAATAGATCTCAATAACAACCCATTCAAAGTTCATTTAGAAGGGGTTGCTAAGTATCACAAATCAAATAAGAATATAAGTAAGACTACTTAGGCATATTTCCCTATTCTCTACATACAACCATCTAATATAACCACAAGCTTCTTCGAACCCTTACACTAGTCCCTAGCCACCTCAAGCACACCCATTTTTAGAATTTTGTATCTTCATATACACCATTGCACAAAGCACATCAAGTGGGAGAACTAAATATGGCTTGATCCTTCTTCAGAGTATTGGTTTGTAGGCAGCATGCCGACATAAGGGGTATAAATACATGTTCATTACATCTTACACACACTAAACCCCCATCATGTCTCAAGATTAATCAAAGCACAATGAAGTTTAGGGTTTGAAGACTAAATCATCTCTACAAGGAGTTTTTTAGACCTTCAATAGTCAAAATTTCAGAAGTAGGCTCATACAGAGACAATGAACAAAACCTAAAAAACATAAATCTCTAAGACAATAGTAGTAGAAGTGGGCTATTGTGATGGACCCTAAGGTAACCTATGTTGATGCTCCTATCCTTTCACAACATAGAATCTAGATCCTAATTTATGACATTGTTCTAGTCTTATATAGTAATTTTTAGACCCTATTTCAGCCATCTCAATCTAGTTTAAACTAAGTTATATTTCTAATCACTTATTACTATTTTAGAAAGGTTTAAATTTAAATTAAATTATAAAATTTAGTATCTTAATTATTCCAATATTATTTACTAATTTAATTAACTTAGACCCTTAACTAAATTAGAAATAGGACTCCAATATTCCCAAAATAGTTAAATCATTTGGTGACCTGACTTACTTTGTTTGTGCATAAAAATCGTAAAAACCTCAGGGTAAATTATTTGTTGATTTTTAAAATATTTTTATAATTTTTTACTTGCCTATTTAAATCATAAATTTAATTTAATTTTTAAAATTTGATAGTAATTTTACAAAAAAAATTCTTTCAAACATTAGTTACACATTCTAGACCCCTTTAAATCAATAATTTTCTGAATTTTTACCTACTTATTTAAATCAAAATTTTTCTTTAACTTTTAAAATTCCATAGTAAATTTTTAAAATATTATTTTTCAAAACCCTAGTTGCATATACTAGGTCCCACTGCTTTTGAGGTATCACCTTACATATTTGTGAGAATTTGTATCTGCTTAATGCATATTTCTATTCCTTACTTAGAGTATATTTATTTAATATAATATTTCAATTTTCAAGTTATTTTCCTTATGCTATATAAGCTCCTTACATCTCTTCCTTTGAGATGAAGTGCAAGACTTAGTGGTAACCCTCTTAAATTCACCTAGATTCCTTTAACCTGATCATATACAATGGACAAATAACTAGCTAAGGTTCTTAGTATAGATCTTACACATCTAGATTACACAAATTTCCATGAGGATAATTTTGACAATGAGAAGTATGAAAATAATAATGATGATACAAATATGGATGTTCATGACCCACCACATCAAACTCTTGATCCACTTCCACCTATTATTGATAATGAAGTTGTCCTCAACAAAGATTTGATCCTATAATGTTTTGAAGAAAGACTTAGGGAATGACCTTGAGATCATACTTTTATCTTGCAATCTAGCATAGAAATTAAAAATGCTAAGAAAGTTGAGTCTTCCATTCCTTCATAGCATCTAGTTTTACATGACAGTATGGGGGAAACTATGTCTCAAAAACCCCTATAGTAGCCTAACCTTCCTCTATGCCACCGCCAATTATGGATACTACATCTTTGTCTCTTGATGTGGTTTCCCTTGTGTAAGAGATAAAATATATTCAATCCAAGGTGTTACATCTTGAATAAGTTGCCTCTAGACCTACACAAGCCTTGGATTCTTTTGCTCTACTTCATACACCATTGACATATCATATTACTTCAACACCCTTGCCATAAGGTTTTGTTCAACCTAATCTCACTCTATATGATGACAAGGGTGATATAAAAACACACTTGAGAG
This sequence comes from Torreya grandis, assembly GCA_037957365.1. Taxonomy (NCBI): domain Eukaryota; kingdom Viridiplantae; phylum Streptophyta; class Pinopsida; order Cupressales; family Taxaceae; genus Torreya; species Torreya grandis. The sequence goes on from JARHVA010004836.1 coordinate 1,096,169, forward strand.
ATTTTCATGTATCATACTTGGACTATGTGCCAAATAAATAGATACTAACCAAGCTATTTTCATGGAATCTAAAGGATTATACTTTATAATGGTTCTATATTATACCAAATCAATTGGTCAATGCATTCAATCCTTTACCTAACATGTTTTTATCTCATTTTAGCATTAACATTGGTGATAAGTTTTTTTATGCCCAAATTATTCAACATAAATAAAGATCAAATGATCATCTCATAGATTATGTTCATCGATATAAGACTATCTTGGATAAGATGACTATCCCCATGGCTGATCAAGAGTTACAAGATATCTTCAAAAAAGGTCTTATACTAGCTTTGCATGAGTCAATAATGTTTAAAATATTCTCTTCCTTCACTGAGTTATGTCATACACTAAAGGAAAGAAAAGTCATACTAATTCTAATGGGCAAACTCAAGTACACAAGCATATCAAAAATAATAAACAAGAGTAACAATAAATTCTCATAAAAAGTAAAGGTCAATGATAGAAAGAATAAAAATCAACCTATAATCAATGCAGCTTCAGAGCCCCATCAACAAGTGGTTTTATTAGCACCTCCTTGGTGAACTTTTACCAATCTACTAGTATCTCTAACCAAAGTTTTACAATAGTTATTAGAATGTAATATCATATCTCTCCCTCCTATTTAGGAAGTGTATCCAATAAAGCCTCTTCCATGGAGATATGATCATAATGTATTTTATTATTTTCACAAGGAAATATGCCACACAATAAATAGATGCATCAGTTTAAAACACAAGATACAAGACTTGATAGATGTACTGTTATTGATCTTCACACTTCATCTAAGCCTCCTTAGGAAAATCAAACATAGGATAAAGCTTTGAAAATCATTTTATATCCTTCATCACAACATTATAAATAAGATAGAAGGAATACATTATGTGTTCACCATGAATATTATCCACATCTTCCACCAGCTACATATTAGGCACCTTCATTTGAGTTACACCCTTTGAGCAACATGATTGGTGTATACAATTCTAGAGTTCCATCAAGACCTTAAATCTACTTTTTTAAGAAATATATAGTTGAGGATGATTTATATTATCATACACTCTTTATCAGAGCCTACATTCATAATAATCCTATTGATAGTGTTCTCATAGATAATGGATCTAGTGTGAACATGTGCACTATGACATTACTATAGCATCTAGGATATTCAGAGTAGGATATTACCTCGATGGACATAGTTATTAGTAGATTTAATTGGCACATTAGATTTAATTGTGTGAGATTTTACTTCCTCTATAGGTTGGTTTAACACATGTGGCCATACCATTCACTATTGTCCCAAGTGTAAGATTCATTATATAACTTGGTCGACCATGGATTCAATAAATTTGAGTAGTATATTCTATAGTTCACAGATGCATGAAACTCATTCATGATAATTAGCTTGTTATATTTGGTGTATTTACATATGATTTACCACTCCCCACTTTAGATCCATATATTATTTTTTAGTCACTAGTTCTAGTTCCATCACCAGTTTCAGTTTCTCCACTAGTTTTAGTTCTTCTTCTAGTTTAGATTCAAACAGAGTCGATGCTTCCATTATTAGCATAGATAGTTCATACACTTCCATAGAGGTATTTTTTAGAGTAACTATGTTTTCAAAATTATAGATAACTTCTAGTTATAGTGTTCACACCTAAGGTATATCATTGAGGTCTCATGCCTCTACTCATAGATCACGTGTTTAGAGAGATTCTTTTACTACTATATGGGTCCATAAGAGACCTACAGTTGCATCCACTTCTCAAATCTACAAGGGGACCCCAATGTTAGTTTCTATTATAGATATTTCAAAGCATTTATAGTATACATATCTTTTAGAGCCATAGTCTTAGCCCTTCCATTCTACTTCACAATCACACAGGATTCCTCTCCTTAATACATGACACCATGATAGGGAGTCTCTCATGAGACTCATCAATTAGTATCACTCCTTCCCAACTTACATGTATATAGTTTATTTTAAATTTCTTATACATAGTCTCCTCATTATTAGTTATACATAGATTATATCAAATATACCAAAAAAAAAAAATCTCAAAATATAAAAACATTAAAATAATTAAAAAACACAAAAACATTTCAATTGTATGAATTATCCATGATTTACATTTCTAATACTATGCTAGACTTACATTTTTCTATTATATGTTATTTTTTTAATCTATCTACATTACCATGCTTCAATTTATCTTCTTTGAGTGTATGTAGTGACATCTAGATCTTTGATTACTTCACTCTACCCATTTGAGTGTATGTAGTAATATCCAAAGCTTTGTCATATTTATATTGTTAATCAAAATATATTGCATGCCTAAGCTATGTGCCTTCTACAAATGACCAAATGTCTTCAAACTCAAGATGTGTTTGTAATTTTGTTTTCCATGCTGCATAATTATCACCATGAAGTAATTATGTGTTTGGGAGCACAAAACATGATCTAGGACTAGACATTTTACAATTTCATAAATTACAAGTGTGTTTTTAAGTGTAGAATTGAAATGTGCATTTGTAAAATGCAAATAAAATGACAAAAAACATATAAAAAGATGAAAAATCACACACATAAACACAATGGATGTTGGACTCTACCAAAAATTCAATGGAAAACTAGACATTGGTTTCAACTAAAAATGCATCTGAGGAGCAAATAAGGTTACAATTTTTCTATTGTATTTTTACAACTTAAGGACCCAATAGATAGAGAATCCAAAAATATGAACTTATGAAAAAATGGAACTCAAATCTGAGTTATGGTTCAAAATTTATAATCATTTGGATTTTTCATAAAAAAAAAGGTTAAATCAATTAAAAAAACATTAAAAAATGATTTTTGAGGTCAAAACAAAAAAGAAGATATTTGTACAACCACTCATTGGAACCAAGTTTTTTCAATAGACTTAGAGAAGTCAATGAAAATGAAAAATAGACCCTCTAATTATCTCAAGATACATGTAAGTGTTTTGTCTTACTATTTTAATAAATAATTATAGATTTTAAAAGTTTTAATTATGAAATTATAACTGCATTAAGAAGGAAAGAAGTGAATTATAGTTGTTTTCAATTGATATAACCTTTTTCAATATATCGACACTTATGGTGGATACCATTTTAGGTAGTTATGTTTCCATTTGAATTTTTTATGGCTCCTCATTCTACAACATTGACTTAATATCCTAATGAAATCTATGAACTATTTAACTTTTTTGGTATAATTTTTTATACGGTTGTTGGTATTGGGTGATGATATTAGAGGGTTGGACGTGATGTAGATTAGATAGAAATGATAATGCATAACATAATGTGTCCATGTAGATAGAAAAAACTATGAAAGGTGGGCGTGGATCTGAATTCTTCTCCCATCTCTCATTCATAATGAAGATCTTATTTTGGCTTGATCTGATTTTTAAAAACAAAGTCTAAAAAATGAGGATGCCTAGTAATTAGAAACAACTTGATGCCAAATTCTAGATGAGAAAGCAACAAATCTAATTTACAAATCATAGATGCACACTATGTTGAGATCATTTTCCTTATCCACACAGTTGTATTTGTAGGAGATTAAAAAATTATTCAAATCTAAAAAGGGAATAAATTGGTCCACCAAGAGCTCATATTTATCCTTGTAATGATAACACCATTGACACTACATATTTGTGGGATAAATTCTCTCACCAAAAAAATATTATTAGTGCCCAATTCCTTGTAGTAGAACCATCTAATAGAGTTTTGGTGTGGCTATTATACAAAGCCATCAATCCACTTGTGATCTAGTAGAAAGGTTGATGTAGAAAGAGTGAATCAACAAATATTTAATGATATTTTAGATTTGCTTCCAAATGAATGGCATCTTATTTTGACAACTTTTTCTCCTTCCATAAATTAGACAAAATTCTAGAAGTGTTTCAGCTTAAGATGGCCAAAATTGGAATAGTGTGACTCATCCAAGGATCTCACTAACATCACTCTCAATCTCCACTAAATCTCTAATGCTTCAAAAAATACTCAATAATTTCTTTCTCTAGTACCAAATGAAATATAGAATGGAATTTAATTAACTTAATTAATTAAATCACTATTGAAGGTGCTTATTTATACAATACAAAGTGAGATTAAATATCCTAATATTTAGGGGATTATGACTCAAAACGCAACTAATCACACCTAGGAAATACCCCAAGTAACTAACCTATGTCAATCAAAGGTAAATAACACGTTGAGACATTTATTAAAAAATAGCTAGGATTAATTAATTATTTTAATAGAATAAAATTTACCCATCTCTTGAGCATCATCAATTTCCATCCTTTATCACCAACTTTATTTATACTTCCAACTTTATTGATTACAAAACACTCTCCCTCTTTCCAATTTACTAATGTATCATTGGATTTAACTTGATTTCAAATTTTTATAACCTGGTTTGAAGAGTCATCTTGTGTCAAAGATGGAGTTCCATTTTGTACCATACAATCTTGATTAAACACATCACTTTGACTAGAGGGATCATTAGGAGTTGTTACCATTGAGAAAATAAATCATGATCTTGATCCAAGTTATTTTTATTAGGTATCAAGGCTCTATAAGTGGAGGTGATATTGTGACTATAGCTATTATATGGTCTAACATTGGTAATTTGCCCTTGCCCTTGATAATTTCCTTAGAAAGGTGGCCTATTGGGATAATATGATTAATTGGATTAGTATGGAGATTGATAAGATATATTAAATTGGTATTTTTCCTTTAATCCATTTCTATAACTTTGTTTTTATTGGTCTTAAGCAATCCTTCAACATCATTTGATTTTCTTGGTTTACTAGGAGCACCTAACTCATCACTAGTCAATATAGGAATCAAAGTAAGAGTTATATTATGAGGCTTTATATTAGGAAACAATGGCGTCGGATTCCTTGGGGATATATTTCAATCCTATATGAGATTATTTTCAGCTTTGATTTTAAGTTCATAGGCTTTTAGTAAGGTCTCTCCTCCCATGGATTATATCATAATAGTTAAATCACTATTCAATGTCTTGAGATAGAATAGGAATACACAATTTGGAGTGGGTCTCAAAATAATTGTGATCCTATCCCATGTATTTTTGAATCTAGAATTGAAGTCTTGCATGAATTATTATGGGACTCTATAATATTCAATTATTCAACTAGTGACAAATGGTCACTCTTGTCTTTAAACCTCTTACTAAACCTATTTCCCAATTAATCCCTTGAGTTAATTGAATTAAGGGGAAAAATTCTATACCAATCCAATTATTTTCCCTTGAAGGATATTTAAAACAACATAATTGCTACATTCTCTTAGTTGACATTGTGGATATTGAAAAAGTTAGCCATATCTCTTATATGCTCAATGGATGTAATAGTGCTTTGCCCACTAAAATATGAGACACTCTTGAGGGTTTACACAAGGATTTAATCATATTATACAATTTTTAGAGATACCAACCATTTAAGGGAAAAAAAATCATATTTCTATCCATACTTATATCATTGAGAGAGCTTGGAGTATATGGGAAATGAAGATTTATAATAGGTATCTTGATATAAGGAAGAGTATATAGAAATATCTTTCTTTTGATTGCAAATAAAGGTAATTAAAAAATAACAAAATAAATATGTTTGGCCCTTGACCTTTTTGTCACCTTTGTCATGAAAAATGTCTTGTTAGTCTGCTACTAAGATTTAAGAACTTGCTAGAGTCACTAGATGATACGTGAAGGAAGTTGTTACAAATGCAAATTTGTAAAGACTAGCATCAATATTGGATAACCTTTTTCAAAATCAATCCCACTATACTTTTCATAACTATTATAGATTAAATTAACACCCTTAATATGGTGTTTTAAGTCCTCTCACTTAATCTATACAATGGGAATAATCCTAGGTTGTCGATGACCTATGAAGTGGATTAAACCTCTATTTTAAGATAGCTCTCTTGATGATTCACCCAAAAATTCCAACTAAATTATCACACATTAAAATAAATTTTTTATAATGAAATAAATCTAGTAATAAAAAATGGAGGTGATGTACCAAATATATAATATTCAAATTGATATTTTTTGAACTATGAAAAGACAAGTTACAATCTAACTTTCACAATTTCAAAACACCTCCTACCACACTAGTGTTTCTATATGAAGTATATGGATATTAAAATATCTAAGGTGGTCAATAAAGAGGCCTAATATTAGACACTATTTATTTTTTAACACATAAAATTATAAAACTATGTGTTACACATCATATGACCTATGGAAAGGAACTAACTTACATAAATGCATAAAAAAGGACAAATACATGGAAGTAATTTCACTATCACAAAAAATTCATTACCAACTCACAAAATACCATTGCATGCAATATTAAAATGATATAAATCATCTTGAATTACTTTTAAATTCAATTAAAAGTCTTAAAATTGGAAGTTTTTTGCCATAACAAGCTTGATGATACATGCAATGCCTCTCAAGGATTTATTTATAGATGAATTAGAAGAAGAGAGAAGAATAAGACAAGAATATAAACTCATGAGATTCCTATCATGATTAGATAATTTAAAAAATATATAAAGAGTGACACCAATATTGCAAAAAATGTGTTTTCATCTTCTTGCTTAGCATTCTAGGACTTGTGTTTGAGTAGTTGTTAATAGGGGTGGTGTAGGAAGTCTTCTTAGTAGTTTAGATTTTTTATTTATCATAACTCCTTCTCAAAGAGTTAAAAAATTACCTATTTAGGGAAGTTAAAATTTTCCTATTTGAAATTTGGAATGGTTGGGAACTTTTTACACTAACTCTCTCCTTATAATACTTCTTCATCACATGAGAATTGCAATTAAACTCCAGATTCATTTTCACACTCCCTTGATACAAGGATAGATTCTAAAAGAAAATTTTGATTTTTTTAGATACCTCCATAATAGTTTGATTTTTTTTGTAGGTCCTTCATTATATCATAGAATCTTTTTTCAAGCACTAAAAGTTACCTTGGAGTTGTAGTATTGGCACTTATTTGGTAAGGGAATAATAGGAGACATGTCTTATATCTTCAAGTGAATTTGAGTGTTGAGAATTTTTTATATCCCTATTTTATGACTCCAAATACCTTTCATATATAAAAATAGATTCTCACTAAGATTTTTTGAAAGTCCTTTGTCTCTGATGTATTGAAACATGCCCATAATTCTTTCTTCTTAATGCAAGATTAGTCACATTTATTAATTAAGGCCTCATTAACAATTTGAAGCATATAATATGAATATATAAGATTATTTAGTTTTATAAAAAATATAATAACAACTCCATTTTTACTCAAATACTCTCTTCAACTGGTTAAGAAGGTTTGTCTAATCGAAAACCCTTCTCACAAGCTCAAGAATGAACTTTTCAAGCCCCTTTTTACATAATAGTAGTTAATTATGATTCATTAAATTACTATGAGAGTAATAGAGGTCAAAAAATTAATTTAGAGGAAACTTCAATCCATTTTGAGTGTTTAAAAGTATTTTTTCTTCCATCAGGTCACATTCTAGGTTTAAGAAGGGTCTTAGATCACTTGGAGTCTTAAAGATGATTCATAAAGTTAATATACCTAACCCAAGAAAAAATTCCAAGAATATTTAATATAAAACCCCCTCATCCTTTTATTATATTCTAATCATCCCATTCATCTCCTCATGTGAGTTCACAAATACTAAAAATTGACTTTCTTAGCCATACTAACATGACTGTGTAGTCCAAGAAGGCGATTTGGAAATAACATGATTCAAACCATTCGGATTAGATTTGAAAATCCATTTTATGGTCTATGAAACATTTTATGAATTATCCCCATGGTTATATCATTTAATTGACCCTTCAAACCACTGGACATTCTTACTCATTTGACACTAATAGGCATTTTCTCATACTCTCCTTCTTTATTAGTCATTATAGACTTAATAGTTTTTTTAAAACCTATAAATCATTCGTTTTAACTCCTTAACTGACTAGAAACCTCAAATCATGAAAATTTTCTCAATTTCTCAAACACAGGTCTGTAGGTGACCATTTAGGCCTTTTAGGCCTAATTAGCCCTTTTGTACCTTTCACCACTGGCAATCACTTTGATACTAAATGTTAAACTTGTGATAATTTATTATTAAAATTAATATATGTATTTCACATACATTTACCTCATTTTTAAAGTAGTGATCAACATTGTTTCATCAATTCATTTAAAATTTGCCTTTATGTGTTTACTAGGTTTGCCCGACTACAAATATGAGTGTTATCTTTCTCATTGGTACTTTGGTGTTTTTTGAATGATTAAAAAATTATAATCATGATCCTCTTGACCATAATAATATATTTACAAACTTTTATTCCCATCATATATGTCTCATTTTTCTCCATTTTTTATGGCATGCCTATAGGTGATGTTTTAGGTTTGCCTGACTGTAGGTTTACAAAATTGAGCATCATAGGTTAAAAAAACCTATTTGATGTATTTTATCCTCTAAAACATATCAATATAATATTATTTTTACTTATTTCATCCTCCCAAACCTTAAAACATCCATCACCAACATGTTTTTTGGTGCTATTACCTATTACAGGCCTATTGGTGGCCATTTGGGCAAAAGTCTTGATTCCTCCTTGTTTGGCCCTATTTTATGGTCAAGTAACCACCAATGAAAAAATGTGGAAAGATTTATAATTTTTTTAAAGTCACTTTATGTAGTTAATTATGTCTAAATCACTTTGATAAACTCTTTAAACTCTTACTATCCTCTTCTTTAGCTCACACAACCATCTTGACTTACACAGTCTTGTTTGCTCATATAGTACCTTTGAGTGAAAGGTAAATTGACAATAATATTACATATGAAAAAAAATTAATTTAATAAAATTCATAGGACATTAATAAATTTATTTTATGATCATAAAAGTTTTCTTTGTGTCAATCTCTTCTTGAAGCATGATTTTACCTATTAATATTGCTTGGTGTTACCTTAAGCTTCATTTTCTCACTATGAACATGAAAAGTTTGAATAATAAATATTATATATATTAATTATAATATTTATAATACACTATAATGTTTTAAAGATAAAAGTTTCATTCCCATAAACATGTTTTTTTAACACTAATGATGACCTACATGTCTGCAAACTTGTAGGTTCAAAAGTTGTCTTTGGATTAGGCCTAAAGAAGAATAACTCTTGAATATTTATCTAAAAGGATTGTAACACATGGTAATGATATTAAATTATCTTTTAGGATTACATTTTCCACTCAAATATTTTATATAGTGAAAACAAAACTCTTTTTGACAATGTCTTTCTCAATCATGTCTTCAAATTCACATAGTTTAGATGTGTATGCAAAACTCTCTATATTTATTAAACATCATGCCTATAATGGTGCTTATATATGTTTTATATATATTTATATGATATTATAATAAAATTATCATCTAATTTCATCCATTTAATTCATTCAAACCACCTCATAACTCATATAATTTGACTAACCAACTATTAAAACCTAACTATTGGATAACACACCAAACTTGAACATGAAGAAACATGTAAGAAAATGGTATTTCATGGGTAAATTAGTGATTAAAATAAAATTAAAAATAATTATCATGCATTCATTTGGATTCATATCTGAACATTGAGAAAAATAACCCTAGTGTGGTTTTGAGTCCTTTTTATACACCTTAAATTCTTAATAATTGTTCATAAAGTTAAGAAGCCTAACAATACAAAAAATGCCACAAAGTGTAAGGTAATTAGGGACCCATCCTATATAAAATATCTTGCATCTCAAATTTCTCTCTCCTTAGAACTCCAATTGAAAACTACTTGACTATTTTGATCTATGAAGAAACCTGATGGAGAAATGGAGTGAGTTTTTGCATTGTTTATCTCTATAGTTCCATTTTTTGTATAGATTTAAATTTGAGAATACCATAGAGACATATGGAAATAAAATTATGTTATCATTCAATATAAACACACTAAAAATACTTCCAAAATATTTCCTTCTTCAATAATCTAACTATTCTAATCTTTTTGACTACTGGAGATGGTGAACCAAATGACTCTTCATCTTCTCCTAGCTTGTATAAATATGGATGAGTGTTTAAAAATGTTTCCCACCTATTTTTCCCTACAAATCTTATAATAAATCCTCATTTGGATATTATAAATGATGAATGGTAGTTAGAAAAAAGACTTCCAATGTTATAAATTTGTTATATAAGACATTGGGGAAGATTTATGGACACGTACAAGCATGATGTCATAATTTGATGTTAGATGGCTTATAAAAGACCTCTATCAAAAAACAAAATCTCAAATTTTACTATTTTATAGTTTCATCTCAACATTGGAATTCACAATAAGACTAAAGTAATAAAATACATTAATCTTGTCAAAATTACCCTAAACTCTCCAAATTTCTTGAAAAATAATGTGATCAACTTACTAATTTTACTTCTTTAACCAGTTTGATCAATTTTAGACCATATTTATTCTTTAAAGGTTTACCACCTTGTCTCCTTGAGCATTCCTCCTTATGGACTTCATTTACATTTAATGTTAACTTTTTCAAACATAAATGTTAAACACATAGTGAAGCCTTATAATGGATGACTCTTTGATGACAATACCAATTGACTTAAACCTGATACTCATTAGACCATCCTAAATGACCTTATAAGTTTCCAAGGAAGACAAATTTCCTAGCATCCTCGATCGATAATGACCAATACAAGACCTGCATAATGGATATTAACAAATTTAAGGTCAAATACATCAAAGTTTTGAATGACTCCCATTCATGGATCCAAATTTTGGCTAATAATTATCTCCTTAAATTTTTTTATTCATTAAAACTACATCAATAGAGAAGAAAATTTATCAATAGGAGGGCCATAACCACTTTATGCCTTTTCCTAGACAAATTTATCCCCTACATTTGAGTTGCAATAGAGATACCCAAGATAATAATCAGGTCTAGAGACCAACCCACTCTTTTGGTTTCACCTTTGTTGATCCATTGTAGGCCTAGATATGCACTAGATATTACCACCATACCTCAGGTCAGAACACCTTCCCTAGTGAGAAACCTCCAACTTGTTAATTATCCTATGTCTCAACCTCTATTAGTTTAATTTTATGCTATAGTCTTAGGAGATATACATGATTCACAAAGGAATCTAGATAATTATGTACCTTATTTCTCCCCTTTAGTAGGAAGAATGGACATATTAAGTATTTAAAAACTTATTTAAGATTAATTAGTTTGAATGATGAAGATGTTGCATGTAGGATTTTCCCATTCACATTATAGGATGTTTCTTATGACTGGTTCCTCAATTTGTAGTATAAATTGATTACTTCATGAAACTAAATTCAAAGCAATTTTCTTGCCTAATTTGGACAAGATATGAGTTTGAGTATGGTGTATCATATTTTCACTAGTATGAATAGGAAGCCAAATAAGCCAATCAAGGTTTTAATGAAAGTTTTTAGAGATGTATAGTTGGTTATGTGACTGATATAAACCACAAACATCACACGCATACCAAATGTACAAGAACACCTTGTATCCAATTATTATAGTACTTATGTGAAGAGATGTTGTTGCTAACACTCTATAATTTACCTATGAAGAATAAATAAACATTTAAATTTAGTTAATGTTGACCAAATTTGACCCTATAGGTCAAATTCATACCCCTATAGGTAAAAAATTGATTTTTAGATGTTTTAGGGGTCTAGTAGTATGTCATAATGTGTATTATAGGTCATTTGATACTATATTAGCCTTGGTCATTATTAATTTTGGTCTTTGTGTCCTTTTGAGTCATTTTGAGGGTTAAAATGAACATTATATGATGTATAAGGCCTCATTAGATGTGAATGTGTCAAAAGATGATGTCACACCCCATGTGTCCTCATATGTCTTAAATAACTCTTTGTAACTGAAAAGTGGCATGTTCTTCAAAAGAAAAGGTAGTTTTATTTAAAAAAATGAGAATTTAATGAGGTGTATGAAATTTGAAAAACCTCTTATAGATGATAAAACTTTATTAGTGTCTCTTGGTATTCCACACACCTGATCCAGTGATCAGTTTGATCAGAAGCTTTTATAAATTAAGAAAATTGCTTCTCTCTTCTTCCACTAGGCTTCACAATAAATAATGGCCTTTAGGTTTTTACTTATTATGATCAACAAGAGATATTTTAGGTAAGATAATCCTAGGGGTATCTTATAATCTTATTCAAATTCTATTTAATGTTTGTTTATATAATAATGGTGACCTATGCTTTACAAATCATTCCTAAGAAGTTGACCTATCTAGTTTGCTTACTGACTTATGCACCCTATAAATTTTGCCTTATTTTATATAATTTTATACAATCCAACTAATAAAATTATTTAAAAATTATTTTGACTCCCTCCTCTCATGCTTTCCATGCTTAGTTTCATATTTGTCAAATATCTCATGGGCTAATTAGTTTAGTTTATATGTTGATGTTATAGGTGGAATGGCAATCAAGTTCACTACTTACAGAAGGTTGTATTATCTATAAGGTATTCATATAAGTATGATATAGTGTTTTCCATATTAAAAATCCATAAATACCACCTCACTTTCATGTTGAACCTTTCAATATCATACCTTGTCTTATATACCCAATCTTGTCATTTTCACAGTCAACCTTTTTCCTGCCCTTAGTTATTGTCATGTTTTTTGAGCTTTGATAAAAATTATAGAGGATAAATGGAGACTATAAAAGTTGTTTGTCATGTTATTTTGGTATGATAAGTCATACTGGACACCCTAACTAGCATAAAAGACCCTGATGATAGTTAATGATGCACATACACATAGTTTGTACCATGGAACTACACCTACATGTACCTTTCATGAGAAAAAATGTGGGAAGGAGGTTTAGGACTATGTTGAGGTCATTGGATTTTTAAATAATCAATTTGAGAACTTGGTGAGGGCCTAAACTATATCACAAACACCTATATCTAGCATACTATCCATGTTTGTACAACTGTCTACATATGCAAAAATGCTCATCTATAGGTTCCCTCATTGAACCAGTCATTTTGGAAGGGAGTAATGATAAATAAGAGAGTCTACTTACAATCCTTGATAGAGATCTAAAACTTGTTAAATGACAAAAAGTGGTGCATTATTCACACTAATAACTCACTACCTATAGTTTTAGATTTTCTACCTATATGTGATAATAACCACCTATAGGTGGCACTAGAAAAAGTATATAAGTCCTTATATGAGAGTTTGGAACATTAAAAACCTCTTTTTAAAATATTGGTTAGTGGAATTGATCATAAAAGACCTTATATAAGTGTCAACATGAGCAAATGGAGGTGGAGACTACCTTCAAAAGTAATGATTGTGTGTTCAAGGACCATAATCCCCAAAATGTGAAAATAAAGATCCTCACCATTTTGTGGATGACATATAAATGGGTTGCAAATTATTTTGAAACATATAAATGATCATGCCTTGTAGCCTCTACATGGGAAAAGTGCTATGCAAAATATGGAGGGAAAATAACTTAAGGAGGATGGTTGTTGAGAACCTCAAAAATGTAATTTCATGCACTAAACTCAGGTAGTGATCACCTAAAGTTTTTAGTTGTAAAGAGACCTCTTCATCAAAAAGTTACAATCCTAGACTATGCCACTATGATGGAATGGTGCCAAATAGTGAAAGTGACATTTATGTTCTAAAGAATCACTTAAAGAGGATGATGTAATATCTCTTGGTTCTCATAAACACCTATAGGCATGTATTTGTATAAAAATACCACCTATAGCTGGTTATGAAGTTTCATAGTCCATAATATGATCCTAAATGTATAAAACTACAAACATATAGACCCTTTTTTGATCACATTACTTAAAAAAGGTCTCAGAGGGTTTCTAATGAATATATAGCATAGGTTTAAGGATAAAATACACCTATAAGACTATGTACAGTTAATTTTAGGTGAATATAGGGTGATAGTGAACTAAGATAAGATGTCTAAGGGATGGTGTAGGCTAGGTAGGTTGCATAAATGGGTTTAAGAAATTCCAAATGACTCCAACGGATTATAAAGAGGTTGAATAAATTATCTTTGAAGTCAAATTTAAGTAATAAATTCCAAATGACTCTAATTGATTATAAATAGGTTGTATACATTTTCTTTGAAGTCAAATTAAAGCTAAAAATACCTACAGGTACCCTTCAAAACAAGAAATATAGTCTACAATCCAAGATAGTGAAATAAAGGGTTATGAAATGAGAGGTATGAATGGAAATTTGAAATGTTGATAAAACATAAAATAATTTAATGATGACCATGATGGTCTATATATGAATTTATCAATGGTAAAAAATTACAAAGGGAACCTTAGGAATTCATCACACAATCTACATGAGAGAACCATGTATGGACAGTCTACCTCCCACATAGTATATATTGGAGTTTAAAAGAGGAGGGGGTCTATTGACTTGATTAGGAGACCAAATTTGGTTATAAGAGTCTCCATCACTTGGATAACCCTATCAAAAATTTAAACTATTTGATTAAATAAGGGAAGTACCCCTTTTTTTGTCTCAGACAGAGGGTACTTCCCTTTATGGACAAACTTGCAGTCTTGAAAAATGGAAAGGAAGGGATGAGATAAATGGATAATTATACATTGTATAAGATATTAATATATGTTTCAAGTTTTCAAAAATATGATAAAAATATCATATAATAAGTAACCTCAAAAGGGATATCCAAATAATCAAGTATGCAGTCAAGCTTATGAGGAAGGGTTTCGGCCTAAAGCCCAAATGGTGGACCAATGTCACTTATAACTTTAGAATTGGATTAAAATGGAATAAATTTATTTTATGAAGTCATAATAGATGTGTTTTATCTATTTTTATGAAAATAAACCATAGATAAATCCATTTTTGGCTTAAGATCATCTAAGGTATGTAAGAAATGGAGAAAAGAAATCGATAGGCTAGATTAAAGTTATTACATTCTCATTGAAGGATATGCATAGGGATATAAGGAGTTTTTGGAAGTTTATTAATGTATTTAACTATTATATATTGAATTTTTTTTGTAGTTACAATTTTAAATATGCATGACTAAAGCTTAAGAGGGTAAAATTGGCCTAAACCCTTGCTAGTGACTAATTTGAGAAAATGGAGTAGTTGGTGCACCTAAAAGGCATAGTTTACATATAATGATGATTTTATGTTGTAGGATACTCTCTAAATTTACTCTCCATACTTTTTATCTATACATAATTGTAAGGATGGAGTAAAAAATAGGGTGTTTTGACTATTTTGTGTATTGTGCAAGTTTTAGAAGGTGTTAAGATATGAAATAAGCTTTGGAAGGAATATTGAGACTTAAGATAATTCCCCATGTAAATTTAATGCCTTATAAAAACTCTTAAGTGTGGCTACTAGAGATCTCATATTAGCAACTCAAAATTGGCATAGTGAGCATGATAGTGAGAAGGGTGAGAACTTCAAGTAGATGAATTTTTAAAGTGTGCCTAATAACTCTAAGGAAATGGATGGTATTTAAAAGTTTAATACACTAATTTTTATGAATTTTCAAGTAAAAAAATTAATTTTTGGAAGACAAGTGTGAGGGATGACTGAAACAAAAGTTTTATTTGAGTATACAAAGTGATAGCTTAATTATAAAAGTTTTTAGATGATTAGGAATATAAAAAAATGCATGGAGAGGCATGCATAAAACCCTTAAATCTTAATAAAATAATTATACCTATCCCTCATTAGTTTTTGGATGTTCATATAGGGATAAAACATGAAGGCAGTTTCATTGTGCAAGATGAGAATCACTATGCCACATTTCGAGAGTTTCATGACTTAGATTAACACTTGTGCTTCCTATATTTTCATGATTAGTTTCATATTCCATACTAATGCACATGTAACTCATGTTCTCATCTTGAAAAGTGTCCTTGTGACCTTTGGACTTCTCTCTTCTCCTATCTCTCTCAAGTGCTATAAGAATTAACCATTTTGGCCTTTGTAAATTATGTTCCACTTGAGTATGGTGAATCCCTTCTCATTTTCATACCATGGATAAATAAATATTACTTATTTACCTTTTATAAGACTATTCATGGTGTGTTCACTTGAATGATTGATCTTGATTAGTGATGATTAATATTTCCTTAGCATTGTTGTTTCATTCTCCCATATATTTGTAGTTGGAAAGATTCTTATTATAGGTCATGTGAAGTGTTTTAGAATGTGTTAAGGTTTACTAAGTTAGTCTATTCAAATAGTTCCATTCTAGGCCTCTTGTCTCATCCTCCTAGATTAAACATTCATCATAACCTCATAATGAAATACTAATGTGAGAAGACTTGGATTAGAAAAGTGTATGTTTAGTTATTCCCTTGTTTTTATATGTAACATGTATCTTGTTGGTATTCAACAAATAATTTGGTGTATCACCTCTTTTATAATAATTTTATTTTATTTTTCTCTCTCCCTTTTCCCTGGTAAGCATAGGTGTAATAGTGATCTATAAGTGGTACATCAAGGGAGATAGCCCTATCTAAAGATTCACCTCATTCCTAGGCTACCCACATATTAGAGGTGTTTCCATTATGACACTTGGATGTGGAGAGATGAGACATGTCCTCAAAGGGTGCAAATCCAAGTGACAATAATTATATCTATAGATACTAGGTACTCCTATTATTGATGTTGGTTTCCAAAATTTTATTCCAATGCACATTTGAATCAAAATGTTATAGAATTAAACTAGAATTAGTTTTATGAATTTCCTCATATGACACAACATACACCAAATTAGAATTATGTATTCTTGAACAACTCTGCACAAATGAATGGTTAACAATAGAGTCAACATTTATTCCCATCCAATACCATAGTTTCCTAAGGTGTAGTTTAAACCAAAGAAGATTTAAAAGGATTGTTCAAAAGGTAAGAAATTAATTATTAAGCATGTAAAGGAATATGGGGAATTCTATTGGACATAACAATAATTAGAATAATAGATTTCAAAGACATAATAAGTCTTTCAACTAGCCTATAAATAATGGAATAACATCAAGCTAATAAGCTTCTATAGATAAACAATGTGGAAATAATTCTACCCAATTGGTGAAGGGTTCATAACACACCACAACATGGTGAGCTTAAATGTGTTGAGTTTTTCGTAGCATTTGAAATCTACCAAAGGGAGATGGTAAGGAAAGATTTAATGAATAATCCACTAGGATTCACCCATGATACTAGTTTATCAATCACAACAATGTTCTTTAAAACTCATGACTTTTTAATCCAAAGCAAAGATGATAAGGAAGATAACTCATATGAGATACACACTTTCTAACAATTCCAAAGAAACAATTATAACTTAAGGAACAAAGAGTACCTCACTAATCTAATCATCTAAATAATATTACCATTCTAAAAAATATGAAGGATGATAATAATACATATCCCCCAAAAAGGAATGATCAACATATAAAAAAGAAAGAATAGAGAAAAGGAGGATACAACATTATTGAGGACATAAAGAAGATAAATGCAAACATCACTCTTCATGAATTGTATTAGATTACTAAATATTAATAGTTCTTATGGAGGTCCATTATATGGAAATATACTACATAGATGCCAAAAGATGCTCATACCAATGTTATCTACAAGAGTTAGCCAAAATCTCCTCCTTCATTATTAAATATAAGAGCACTTGATAAGAATATACATAATTGTTTAGTTAATTCTAGAGATTTAACATTGTAATGATAGCTTCTAATTTCCAAAAGTTGGGATTAACTCTAATCCCATCCCAAAGGATGGCATCACTATTATACAAAACAAAGTTTCTTGTAGTTAGAAAGCTAAATTATTTATGCATTAAATTTGTATGCTAGCCTTTTGTGTAGATAACTATAGACATATTCATGGTATATATCCCAAACGAATATAGACTACTACTAAGTATAGATTAGTCAAAAACACTAAATGGGTTTGTAACAATAGACTTATCTCATATTTGGCTGATTTTGAGAAGTATTCCAAATCAAATTCAAATTTATGAAGAGCTAAGAATTAAATATCTTGTCATGGAATACAAATCTAAGAATGAAGAAGTACGTTATAAATCCCTTAATCTTTTGATTTATAACTTTACCACAAATATTGAGGTGGAAAGGATAAAAATCCAAGGACTTCCCAATTGTGGACTTTCTATTTTGATGGTTTAAAATATAATTAGGGATCAATAATTGGTATTAAACTTATTGACCCACTAGGTAAGAAGTACCTAGTAGATTATATGTTATAATTTCCATGCACTAACAATAGAGTAGAGTGCAAATCACTAATTTTGGGATTGCAATTTTCTCTTAATAATAATGTCAAGGAATTGATAATATATGAAGATTCAAAGATGGTGATTAATTAGGTCAAAAAAATACCAGTGCAAATTTTCATATCTTAATAGATACAAACATGTGGCTTAGGATTTTATTGAGTCATTTGAGGTGCTCAACATAGTAGTTGTTCATAGGGAACATAGTTAGGTTATTAACTCACTAGCTACTTGAGATACAAACATAGCACCACTATAAGAGTATAAGGTAAAAATATTTTATATTGAACTCATGAACTACCCATTAGGTCATGAAAATATAAAAAAATTCTAAGAGTTTGATGATGATCATTAGATTATCCAATTCTTAACAAATTCAGATCAATTTGAATCTCAAAATATTGATGATAAATAAATAGTTATCTATGCCAAGAGGAACATAGAGAATAAAGAGTTATTCAACTCAAATAAAATTAGCTTCCTTCAAGGATGGTTTATTTAGAGAGAACATTTGATAGGGATCTCTAAGATCGATAGTTAAGGTAACCCAAAGTCAATTAATCTAATTTTAACAAGGAGAACTTGAGGGATGAGAGTGATGAAAAATATGTCAACATTGGTATTATTTTCACCTTGGAATAAAGACAAAGGGTGAAATATTTACCCATCTAGTATAAATATGTGATTACATGGACCTATGAAGACTTGAATGTTTTAAATCCTAGGGTCATCACTCATACAATCCAACTAAATCTAGACCATATGCAATTTAGATAAAGATAAAGACTAGTTAGTCCCATATTATAACCACTTATTCAAAAGGAAATAGATAATTTGAATTTTAGAATACTATTCCTAATCAAACACTCAACTTAGGTTTCCAACTTAGTTCTAATCAAAAAAAGAGTGGATAAATCAGATTATGTCTTGATTTCAAGAACATGAATAAGGATTCTAAGAAATCCAAATACTTTTTTCCTTCTCTAAATTAGGTGATATAGATAGTATGTGGCTCTAGAATGATGTCCTTTTTGGATGTATTTTAAGGGTATAACTAGGTGCTGGTAGAATTTGAAGATAGTATGAAGACTATATTTGCCACAAACTTGGGTACTTATGTGTATAAGTGGATTCCTTTCAACCTAATTAATGTAGGATTCACTTTTCAAATAAATATATACCACACATTTCAAGGGATAATACATAAATGTATAAGCATTTACATGGATGACCTCACTAATTTCTCAAAGAATAGAATTGAACACATAGTCCACCTATAACTAATCTTTGAAACATGAAGAAGTTTTGATATCTCACTAAACCCAAAAAAACCATATTTGGTGTTATTAAAGGTAAGTTTTTTGGGTACGTCATCACCAAGGACTAGATCACCATTGATCCAAGCCAAAATCAAGGTATTTCTAAGATAGTTCTCCCAAATAGTAAGAAAGAGCTCAAGTATTTCATTGGAAAGACAAATTTTGTGAGGAAGTTTATCTCAGGTTTTGCATAAATTATTAGACCTCTGAATGCAATGTTTCAGTAAGATGCCAAAGTATAATGGACACTAGAGGCCCAAAAGTATTTTTAAAACATCAAGGATGCCATATCTCAAGATCCACTATTAATAATATAAAACTTTAATAAGGACTTGTTATATTCATTTAATTAAGAACACGTAATTGTTATGCTTCTTACCCATAAGAAAGATGATTGTGAGCATCCTATTCTTTTCATGAGAATGAATTTGAAGGAAGTAGATCCTAAGTACTCCATGATAGATAAGAATATTTTTTATTTGGTTAAGGTAGTAAATAAATTCAAATATTACATCTTAAGAAATAAGATTATCATTATTGTTCCAAACCCTCTTTTCAATCTTAATTTATAATAGAATTAATTGGGAGAGTTCAACATGAAATGGATGGAAAAAATATAAGAGTTTTACATAGAAATCTAGTTTTGTAAATTTGTTAGAGGATTAGGTATCATTTAGCTTATGACTGAGCCTGACCCATGCATCACCATTGAGGAGGTCTATCATACCCAGGTATATAAATGATATTGGTATTTTGATATCATTTAATATTTAATCATAGTTTTTTATTCCTCATAATTTAGTATACAATATAAGAGTGCCCTGAGGCTCAATGTTACTCACTATATGATCAGAAAAGGAATCCTCTATACAAAAAAATGTGAAGGAATCTACCTGAGCTTCATATGATGATAATAATCCCAATAAATATAAGATAATCTACACTATAATATTGGTAGTGGTCATCCAAATAGAAACAATATAACACATAATATTCTTTGAATGGCATACTATTAGACAATAGTCTTCAAGGATGCACATGGCCATGTAAGAACATGTCATAAATACTAGGTTTTGGCAAAAATATAAGTACACATAGTGATGCCATTAAACCTTATTATCAAAAAAAGGACATTCACTTAGTGGGTATTAGATTTCATTAGTGTCATCAACCCAAATTCCCTAACTAGACACAAATTTATGCTCATATACATAGATTACTACACCAGATGGACTAAACTAGTGGCTAAAAAATATTTCAAAGCATAGGATGTAATTATTTTTACTGAAAAAATGATCACAACTAGGTTTGATACCCCTATTTTCTTAGTTTGTGATAATGGGCTAGCATTTCAATTAGCTGAGTTTACTCAATGGGCCCATGACAATCAAATAACCATTAGGTTATCTTCCAATCATGTAACCAAAATAAAATAGATTGGGTGAATTGACAAATGAGAACCTGATTGGTTCTATTAAAAATTTAGTTATAGATAAACCTATAAAATTACATCAATTAATGAAATATCCATTATGGACAAACCAAATAAGATTTAAGTATGCCTTAAAATATTCACCTTACCTACTAGTATATGGATGAAAAACTAGTGTTTATGATCATGTTAAAATTGCCAACATATCAATTTATGTAGGAGTATATGGAACCAAGTGAGAAAGAAGAGTCTCATTTATTATATATAATAGAGATTAAAGATTCAAGGAATGAAGGCTTGCTTAATTTTAGTTAACATCACGACTTGGTTAAAAGGTGGTTTGATATAAGAACAAAGTTTAAAGCATTTAGAATATCCAATCTTCTATGGGACAAATCCTAGAATATAAAGGACAAGATGAAAATTTTACCCCCTTATAGATTAAACCTTACCAAATATCATAGATGTTAGGTAATAATGCTTTCATGTTAAGTGATGCCAAAGGTAATGGACTGACATATATAGTTAATGGGTAATTTTTGAACCACTATTTCATGTCTACCCCATATGGAAATGTCCCTAAATGACCAAAAGTGTTGAGTTACAGGTAGGAGTGGGTTATATTTACTTATTTCATAGTTAGGTTTATTATTTTATATAATTTAATTATTATAGAGTAGTTTTATGCTTTCTAGATTATCCTTTCCTATTTTCAACATTTTGATTTCCTTTAGTTTATTTCCCAATTTTCTAGAATAGATATCTTTATTTTTGGTGACAATCAGTTTGACCCCTTCAAGTATCACCAAAAAAAAATCCAATTCATTAATATTTTCATCCATGCTTAAGTTTATAAATTATAAATCCATAATAGAGGTTTTAAAAAGGAATAACAAGTTTGGGAATGACATAAAAAAACACACAAACTAGATTTATTTGTATGCTTTACAATATTATGTATGAAATATTTAGAATTTAGGTATGTAGTAAACTTTATAATTACAGTTATATCATAATTGAATACTTATATTAAGTATTCAAAATCTAATCTCATTACTCCATAAAATTTTAGAAAGTTTTTCTCCTCTCCTTGGATCAAATAATATTTTCATGTTAATACTTGCTTAAGGTAATAACCATTAATATAAATATACCTAGTATGGACATTATGGTAAATGAAATTTTCACATACACTAGATCACAATGGTTCTTTTCTTCCTTCTTATACTCACATTATATTAAAAAAGTACCAATGTATCTTAAAGAGTGATCACACAAGAAAATATAAAGGTGATTAAAGACTCACATGATGAAATAAGTTCAATCTATCTCAAATCATACAAGAATATGATGGAAGAAAAGAATAGAAAAGGAACCAAATGTATCTATATTGAGGCTATGGATGCCTAAATGGAAGTAGAGCAATGTCCAAGATCCCTTAATTTTAGTATGCTTCAAGGAAAATCATAATGAAACCTACAATTTATTCTAAGTGTTTGCTAAAATTCTCTAGACAAGGGTAAAATAAAATCACTTCATCACACACAAAATCTAAGGTATGGGAAATACTAGTATGTTGTATGAATAAATTAGGAGTCTCTTTCATGTTTTTATTTTAACTATTATGTTTAGGTATGATTCATTTTTTATTTAGGATTGTTAACCAAAGATTATGGTTTCTTGAGTACTCAAGATTATTCCCCCTATGAGTCATCATTTGTTGTATTCATCTCTCTCTCTCTCTCTCTCTCTCTCTCTCTCTCTCTCTCTCTCTCTCTCTCTCTCTCTCTCTCTCTCTCTCCCTCTCTCTCTCTCTCTCTCTCTCTCCTCTCTCTCTCTCTCTCTCTCTCTCTCTCTCTCTCTCTCTCTCTCTCCTCTCTCTCTCTCTCTCTCTCTCTCTCTCTCTCTCTCTCTCTCTCGTATTTCTTAATTAGGGACCCATTATAGGTTTGAAATGTCTGGTTCTATTTTAAATAAGTTTTCCATTAGCATTTATGTGTATTCAAGAATCTCAATCTCTAAAAGTTCTTATTCTTTATGCGGATGACTTTTATTCAATACAAATGCAATTGGAATTTATTTATTATCTATATTATTGTTATGTGACTTATTCAGACTAGTTTATTAATGGTCTTTAGGAGTTTTTCATATAATTTTTTTGTATCTACTTTTTATGCATTTTTCACTTTGTAGGTTATGCATTCTGCATTTTGAGTCTTCAAAAAATTTATTCACAATTTTTATCCATCAAAACATTTGTCATGTACTTTGACATATCCAAACTTACGAGTCCTCATGCTTTATTAGCTCACTTTGCCTTCCTATATTTTAAAATTCATAGGATGTGTTTGGAAATTTTGGTTTTTTACTAATTATGGACTTCAATTATTTTTGTTCTTCACATCTTTTTTTTGGAACTTTTGTTCAGGAAGTTAGTTTTTTAGCACATGTGATGTCACACCTTTAGTTTTTATAACTTTTATTTAAATTTTTTTGTTGACTTTGGATTTGAATATTCCAAATTATATATATTTTTTAATATTTTGTGTTTAGAAAGTTGTGTTTAGAGTTTGGTCTTCAAATAAAGTGTTTAGAAGATGTGTTCATGAAAAGTGTTCTTCACAAGTTTTGTTCTTAGGATTTCACCTTCATATATTTTGTTCAAAATTTTTATCCATAATATCCTTCACCTTCACATTTAGTATATTCTAAGCATCATAAAAATTGGTCACCTCGATCTCAACATAAATTCCAACACCTAACTTCCAAAGGCATGTTATGTGGTGTAATTGATTTTGCATGAAATTAGCAAAAACATGACACTTTTTCAAAGATATAGCATGGTGTTTATTCAAATGTATATAAATCCTACATGGAATACCCACCAAAATAAAGTGGTAAAGTTTTCAATTATATACATTAAACAAACTTGGATATGCTTGACATTAATGTCACATGAACTGGAATTAAAGTCTTATACCTAATGTTATATGAGTGAATACTAAAAGAACATTGTGCATATTTATTATTACATATCTCAAGTTAATTTTAATTAAAAATATAATTATAATACCTAAATATACATGTTATTATGTGATTTAGTTACAAAAATTATCAAATAATTAAATTGAAGACTAGAACTATGTAATTGAACTGGGTAGCAATGGATTTTTCATATAGGGTATTTAGGGGAGTGATTTCACCTTCAAAATTCTCTATCAAAGAATATAGAGAATATTTAAATACCATCTTGTATTCTACCATGTTAAATGATGAATATGCCAATTATTCATCTCTTTTGAATGTGATCAAGGATGTGGATTCCTATACACATGAAGAGACTCTGGTAGCCATAAAAAATTAATTGGTAGTAGAATTTTTAAAATTAAAACATCAAAAAACTAAATGTTTAGTAGCTAATCTTGAGGTGATGCCCTACATGAACTTTGTAATTGACTTAATCTTCATAGGATAGGTGACTAGTGGTGGTTTTCTACACCACATAATCCATAATAGAGTCATTTATTACATTTCAAGGGATACTTTCCATAGGTACTTGTGGTTTCCCATTGTATATGCCACCTTTTATGGACACTAGGTTGATCTGTGGAAGAAGATGACAAAAATTGAGAACACACTAAGGAAATGGATCATTCTTGGAGAAGTGGTTAACCTAAAATCTAGGTAACCAATGACTATCACCAAATTTTAGATGGGAGTCTGAATTAAGATGGCATTATTGAAGAGGTCATATGGTCACACCATTATTTAATTCCTCCACCTATATTAGGTGTGATTATTGGATTTATTAATGAAGAATATCTGACCTTCACCTTAGGAGAGATAATTAGTGCAAATATATATGATCAAATGTTTAAGAAGGATAATAGGCCCATGAATGACCATTACTACATGATGTCATATTTATTAGACATAGCCATGGGAAATATCTATGTGAAAAATGTAATTCTCTAGAGCCTAATCATATATTGTATTAAAAATTGAGTATGTGACTTATTTTACTTCCTCCACATATATGGATTTATGAATAATATAGTCACAATTGTTGAGAATGTTTACCATCAATTATGTAGGGTAATTAATGAGGATTCATTGATCATGGTATCAAAAATAATTATCAAAGTATTGGTGCTAAGGAAGGATTATTGTCTCTATCCTAACTACATAATAATCATGGTGATGGGGAACAAGGTTTCCCCTTAACATCTCCCAAAGTATGTTCCCAACGAACTAGCTAAACAAGATATTGCTTACTAGTTATGGTGGATCATTGATGAGGATTTGAATAATAATAATAAGGCTATGTTTCATGACTCATATTTTATGATTTGTTGATTGTGTTATACTAATATTATTTTTTTGGAGAATTTGGAAAATTCAAGGAATACTATTTATTGGTGACTTTGCCACATAGGTATTGGGATCCTCATGATCTAATCCAAAATCACATCTAAGGTTTTGGTATTAACTATAAACATGAACCATTCGAGCATGATTTAATCTTTTTGAATGGGAAGAATGATGTCAAGATTCTAGAAAGATAGAAAACAACTAGATTAATGGAGGAACTTTTGAGAGATATCTAGGTCGATCCCTTTATAATAATTACATAGGCACATACTAGGATCCCACCTCCCAATGGGTGGTTATATATAAATTATTAGACCTTCTAGAATTCTAAATAGACACAAGACCAAGGAACCTCTTACAAGAGACCATTAATTTTGATGATAGTTTTTAAGCATGAGAAGGGTGTCGAGGATGCCCCTATAGTGTCAAATTCATCACAGGAAGGTCTATCTTATCCACCATAAATTATAATGACAACTATCAAGTTATATCAATAAGTAGAGGAAATTTTGACTAATAAAAGTTCATTTGGGAAAGTTTAAGAACCAATTTGAATTTATTCTTTTGATTCTAAAGATTTTAGCCTCCCTATTGCATATTTAGATCCAACTACTACTGATTTAATTTATTTGGGAATAATGGAGTTTTATTCACATTTTAGTTAAGGGTTTATATTAATAAAATCAATACAAAATATAACAATAAATACAGTCCTAATTTGTGCAACTATTTATCTTTTTCATCTTTCTAAAAATAACAATAAATAAGGATAAATATAACTTAGCTAGAAAATAGACTGAGATAGCTAATACAAAGGTTAAAAATGGTTGTGAAAGATTGGGAAGGTGTCGTAAACCTAAATATGGATTTCACTAGATGAAAAGATAGGAATGCCAAAAAGTGAATGCTTTAGTATCTGACATTATTGTTTTTTTCCTACCACTATTGTCTAAACTTATCATAGAGACATTAAAAATTTTGGGTAGTTATGATGTGGCTATGAAAAATTGAGTTTTGTTTGATGACAAAACTCACTATGGAGCTGATTTTGTCTTCAAACCTTAACCCTCCATCATTCTTGATAAAACATTATTTGATTCACTTGAGAAAGAGAGGGTTGGGGGTTACTATGAAATATGTACTAAATGTGAAATCCACATCCCTTGTGTCAGCATGTTGCCTACATACCAATACTATAAAGAGGGATCAAGCCATATATAGTTCTCCCACCTAATGTGCTTTGTGCAATATCATGATATGAAAGTAAATGCTAATTTATTAGTGTTTGATGTGGTTAGGGACTTGTATGAGGATTTGATTATGTTTGTAGCTATGTTGGGTGACTATGTTTAAAGAATAGGGATGATTTTCTTAGTGATCTATTTGTATTCTTGATTTCTTTGTAAGTTTGGTCACTTCTCCTATAAATGATCTTTGAGTGGGATTTTATAGGGAATAATTGATCATGGGTTAGATGTATTCATGCTAGGCTAACCTAATTAAGCATAAGGAGTGGATGAAAATGACCTTTAGGACTCAGAGTGTAAATGGATAGGACTCCCAAAAATAAGAAACTTCTTTATGGAGAACTATAGTATAAATGGGGTGCTCTTATCCTACAGGATCAGGACCTAGGGGAATAGGATTGACATGGGTAATATTGTCTATTTGAGATGGAATGACCCTTTAGAAGGTTCTAAATGATTAGAAATGAGCAAAAAGGTGTCTATAAGGGTTGTAAAAGAATGAAAAAAGGACCTATGTATGTGGTGTCATAAGCCACAATCAAACAAATAATTTGGACATTTTATATGACTACATTCCCCCCCCTTTATTCTAGTGATACAATAAAGTGAAATACTAAGATAAAGGAAAAATGGAATGTGTACCTAAACATACATATAAGGGTGAAGCCCATGAAGATGTGTGATGCTTAGTGTGTATAAAGAGAGCACAGTGTGAAGCATAAATCTACAAGAGAAAATAAGGAGTAGATCAATTATTACTAGACACGCTATGTCTAAAATATGAGTGTACAAATGTTGGGTAAAAGAAAGAGGAAGAGAAAGGAATGAATACAGCTCATCGAGTACACAAACCAATACAAAACCTATTATGATTTTGATTGATTTTGTGTATGTACTATACCAAGAATAATATCACAAATAGAGCCGAGTGCTCAATTCTTTAAGGGTAGATCAAGAATACAAAGTTTGGACCTTTAGCTCTATCATCATCCACTATGTAGTGAGGTTATGTGATCATAAATGTGTTAATTAATGTTTGTACTATGTGCAACTAAGTGTGAACTATGAATTGATACTACCATGAATGTGCATCATATGATATCACTCATAAATCCCATGAATGCTATATAATTTGACAATGTGGCATGGATAGCCAAATGTGTACTAATAACTAGGCCAATCTTGGTCACTCTAAAAGGTGGAGATTAGGCTTATATGAAATCCACTCCTAAAAAAATAACTGGGCTTATATTAAATCCACTCTATAATGATTCCAACCACCTATAGATAGAATAAGGCATACAATTCCTAAGAATACCTAGGTAATACAATGAACTAGAAATAAAAGAAGGCAAATGCACTGTGCACATTGCCCCCCATCATTGGTGTCTATAACATGGATTCTAATTTGGAAGTTGTACCAACTACCTAATTTTAAATTGGAAGTGAGATCTATCATGCTATGCATGATTCCCTATATATCTAGATAATTTGAGTAAAATTGTATTAAACTACTCAATATAAACTAGAATGTAGTTGATAAAACTGTAATTGATCTTACCTTTCTATCTAGTTCTAAAAATATTAGATTTTACACTATTTAGATAGGATCACCAAAAAGTGGACACTTTATTGTAGGGTACTATAGTCCAAATGGGGTGCTCTTGTCCTTTAGTATTTTTTATGACTTGTTTGTATTCATCACTATTTATCTAGTTTGTTCTACATGTTTTAAATTTTGTTTTTTGTTCTGAGTGTTTTGAAAACTGATTTTGACTAATAGAGGGCTCTAAATCTCTGTGATAAAACCCCTATTTGTTTCCCCTTGTTTTGAAGGTAAAAATGAATACCATAAAGCAGCCTGAAAGTGTGTTATTCTATGAAATACATGATATATCAATGATAATCTAAAAGATGTCTCAAGATACAACATAATTTATATTGGAGATTATTATATCAATAGGGGTATGCCTATATAAATTTAAAAATGTAATAGCATGTGCAATATACTAAACTAAAACTAGAAATATTATTAGTTATCAAGGAGTGATGAAGCATGATGTCCATCATGGCATCCAAGAATGCAAGATAATGTATGATGTGGATCATGGCATTGTAAATAACCAAGAAGCAAACAAGAAAAAAATAACTTAAGGAAAGAAGTATAAAAAAGAGGCCAATCAAACAAGGTACATGGGCACATATCAGTCAAAATGAGAAAGCAATCATATAATTCATGTTCAAATACCCACATACAAATACAATTGCAAACAAGCAAGATTGGCATGATGGCCACAAGCATATATAATACTACAATCAAAGGGCATTATAAAATGACATAAAGCACACACAAGTAAAAAAACATGAACTAAGTATTAAAATCAAATCTAGATACTCAAAATAAGAAAGGAAGGCATGTAAATTCTGGAAATACTAATGCATCTAACTGATCAAAGTAAGAAGTGAAATTATGAAAACTATGTAGTAAAAGACTAGGTGGATGCTAATAAATACATGAGTGCTATATAATAGTGAGTGTTGATATAATAATCAATGGAAGGTAATAATTAATGTACATCAACATGATAACTAGAGTGTGTGGTGTAGGAATGACATAACCTAGATGGTGCAGTCATGTAGAAGATGCCCTCAATGGGTAGATATGTTGATGTTTGTCTCAAATGTAAAATTAGGATACCCCATTAATGGGTAGAGTGAAGTAATAAAGGATTTGGTTGTCACTACACACACTCAAATAAGAGCAAGTGAAGCATGGTAATGTAGATAAATCAACAAACAATAGCATATAATAGCAAAATATACATCTAGCATGATAGTAGAAATGTAAAGAATGGATAATGCATATAATTGAAAAGTTTTTGGTGTTTTGAGTTATTTTAATGTTTTTGTATTTTGATATATTATATTTTCTTAGGTATTTAGAAATATTGTATTTTTTTGGTATTTTAAAATAAGCTATGTACAGTAATCATAAGGAAATTATGTACAAGAAAGCAAAAAGAAACTATGTACAAGTAAGCTAAGAAATTATGTATAAGAAAGACTAAGAATAAATGATACTAACTGATGAGTCTCGTAAGAGACTCAATTTAATAGTGTCCTATATCAAGGAAATGGGTTGTGCATGATCATGAAACATAATGGAAGGGTTGACACTGTGACTCCAAAAAGTTGTGTATGTTGTAAGTGTTCTAAAATATCTATAGTGGAAACTGACTATGGCATCACCCTATAATTCTAAGAAGTGGATGCAACTATGGGGATCTTAGTGTAGACACAAAAATTATGTTACAAAAGTGTATAACGTGTTGTGTCAAAACCCCCATTAGAACCCCTTTGTAACAAGTATTCCTAACCCATGCCTTTACCCCACATATTTAATTAATTGATTAAGATTAATTGAATATTCTTTGTGCCACCTTGCTTGGCCACCTTACCTCAAGACCAATTCTTCCCTTGTGAGTCACCATTAGACTTGGTCTCCCATAAATAACTAATTCTTACACTTTAAACCAATTTCTAACCAATTACCTTATACCCAACCTCGCATATTGACCATTTATTAATGAGTATCACACTTGGCATGGAGAAATAAAATAAAGGAGCCAAAAATAGCCCTTTTGACCTATTCTTATGCCACTAACATCATTCAACCCTTGATTAACATTAGTCAACTTAAGATCAACATCAATTGGATCACTAACATTAGTTACTTAAGCAATGTTCTAAACCCATTTTGGACCCTAACAAACATTCTTTCTCTTAATCAAAAACTCACTCAAGAGATTCAACACACTCTTAACAAGATTTTGGTGATTATCCACTATAACCAAGCTCATAACTTCTCTATACCAGTCAAATCCTAAACTAGAATTAATCCATTGTGAAAAGAGCTCTAACCATGATGAGCAGGGAACACACACTTGTCTCCATGCGATCAGTCACCTTAACAAAGCTTTATTAAAAAGTATTTCTTCAAGTACTTATATCATTTAAACATCCTTATATTATATGAATTTTAATTATTTCTTATTATCATTTACACAATTCCCATCCATCCCCAAGGAGGAGTTTCAAAACTCCTTCATCTCCATACCTCTACCTTAACCAAACCAAACTCCTCACCCAGACTTCTTACCATCTCTTTAACCCCTCATACGACTCTTTTCCAACCCCATTAACCTATCAAATATACTTCCCTACACTCAAAAAATCCTTTTGTGAATTTCTTAATCCATTTCCCCTACTGACATTAGTCACATCTACACTACTAATATCAATTACCCTAATGACATCAGTGACTTCCCTTTTACCCAAATCACATTGAACCAGCCCAAATAGCCCTCTAACAGACCAAAATTGTATTTCACTTACTCTGTGATAATGACTGCTACACACATGTTATATAAAAGGTACATGCAACCCTATCTCTCTCTCTCTCTCTTTACTTTAATTTTTCATTTCACTTTTAACTCTTTGTATTAAATAGTGGATTGTCATCCCCCAGGAAGTTTTTCACTTCTTGGAACAAGCAAGTTACTTGGCATCCCACTCACCAACCTACTAACAAATATGTTTTGTTAGTGTATCTTACTTGTAGGTGGTCCTTCATAGCCAAAGAGGAGTTCCTAACTTTGTCTAGATATGGTGCACACCAATATAGGTACATATAATCACTAATCCCCAACCTTTCTTTCTCTATTTGTCACTTCTTAAATTTAATCAAAAGTAATTGAAACATTTTTGGCACGAATGGTAGGAATCCTGGAGTTTTTATTGGGTTCATTATATGCTTTTTAAGCATTAATTTAAGTGCACAATAGTGAATTTGTAATTTCTTGCACTTTCTCTCTCCTCTTATTGCTTAAAAAAAGGAAAAATAAAGAAAAATGCAATTTTCTTAATTTTGTTGTTTTAGAAGTATTAAATTGAAATCTTCTCTCTCTATCATTCTTTTTTCTTCATAAAATAAACTCAATATATTTTAAAAGTTAAAAATAATTCTTTTCTTTTTCATGCATATATAGGATAGTGAAAATCATCCTCTTTTCCTATTCCTCTTTGTTTTCGTCTAAATTAACACAATTTCAATTTAAGTTTAAAACATACTACATTTCATTCTCTATCTATTACATAATTAACACATCTAGTTAATTAAAGTATTATGAATGAATCATAGGTCAAAAATGTTACACATCCAAACCACAAACACAAAATTAGTACTTCAACATACCTGAGATAAGGCCCATTGGGACTTCATCACCTGGTGGATCACCCTACCCTACCTAGTTATTCTACTTGGACATCATTACCAAAGGTAGATCCCACTCTATTCTTTGGCATAGTATAAACTCTAGGGAAATGGTATAGTTTGGCTAAGCAACATTGCTTGACTTTCGGCTTGTGAAGTGGGGAGACCAAGCTCCTGGCATAGGATATGTACTCAGTCTAACATAGATACTTTTTGAAAACCAAAATTTACCTGAAACCATCCTTAGACTACTTTATATTATCTACAATAGCCAATTATTCTTCTCATTCTCTACTTAAGGCATAAGCCAACATGACTAAAATTAATCTCTAGTAGTTAGTATTAGTGGTTGCATGTTATTTTCCTTTTTTTTAATTTTTGAGTATGTGAGGGTGCTTCTTTTCTAATTCATGAGATCAAAAAAAAATTGACAAATAAAAAATTCAAATAATCTATAAAAATAAGACTTCCTAAGTGTTTGTCACTCTCATAAATATTCTCTAAGACATTTCAAACACCTGGATTTCCCTCTCTAAATCCTAAAAACTCATTTTTTCAAACTTTTTAGACTTCCATAGTGACTAGCATTGGTAGCTGCCCCAACCGACATTGGTGACTATGTAAATTTTTAAATTTATAGTCTACCTTAAATAAAAACTTCACACAGCCTTTTAAACTTTCTCTAAACCTTGTTTACCTTCAACCTAACCTTAACATAATGTATTTAGACTATTAGTTTATTCTTTTGCATGGTTTTAACATGAAACCAAGTAAAGACACTTGTTGATTATGCAAGCCATCAACCACTTCCACCTTCCCCTTCTATTTTTGAACCCATAATGGAATAAGATATGGAAAGAATGCCCAACCCCAATCAAATTCCTATTCTATTTATAGGCAATCAAGAATTCACTCAATTTCTTGATCGTAATGTAACTACCCTCCAACATTACCTTGTTGCAAGACAAACTCAAACCTCTCTAGGTGACCCATTCCTTGGAATGCCAACATCATTGATGGTATCAAATCCAATTTTGACTAGACCTTTTATGGTTACCCAAACCATCACATCAACCAATAACCTAATTGTGCATGATGTTTCAAGTGTGGTATTACCCACCATTCAATCCAACCTCCACCCTATCATAACTTTCTTACCTTCACAAGCACAAGAGGTGCAATTTATTTTAACCCCATTTCAAAACTTGGTGGTACCCATACCATCAACTCTTGCACTTGTTAACACCTAAATCACAACTCACCCTTCACCAAGTATAAATATGACTTCCACTCACCAAAAATCAAACCATTACCCTTAATTCAGTTGGGTAAGCCCCATTTATTTCTATTCCTCAATCTATGACTCACTATCATTATGTTGTGTCAACATAACCATAATAGGTAGTGTCATATATGCCTTCAATGTCTTATTATCTTCCTTACAATGTAGGAGGTGTTTCTGAATCAAATCCTCCTTCTGACCTCACCAAAATGCACATGGATAAAATGAGCAACCTTGAGACATGTGTATCTGGATCAAAGAATAGTTTATCTTATGATCATATCTATAATTAACCCATTCACCCCTCTATACCAATTTATCCATACCCAAACTAATGGGAACTCCCAAAATTTTCCCTTTTCCAAAGTAAAGAAGACCCACAACAACACTTGTGAGCATTCAAACATGCTTGCTATTTGATAGGACATGATTATGCGCTATTACTTTGCACATCCCCCATGTATTTTTTAGGAGCTACTTTGGATTGGTACAGTTTCATCATACACAATTCACTATTCTCCTTCACTCAACTTATACAATTTTTCCGTGATCACTTCTCCATTAATATCTCTAAAAAGGTTTTCATAAAATACCTTTATTCTTTTCAGTAATTTGATGATGAAGCTATTGCAAATTTTGTTGCTCATTAGAGACGTCTCATTAACCAACTGTCCTTCTCCCTACCTCAACTTGAGCTCATTGAGCTCTTCTCTAGACCATGTACAAAACATATTTCATACATACTCCAAGTGTAACCTTTCACACATTTGATGAAGCTTTCATAATGGTGTGAAAGCTTGAAAACCAGGTCATAGATGAGGATAGGATCAAATTACATAGTAAAAATTATAATTATAAATAAAATGATCCTTTTTCATCTAAAAATTCCCATCCAAATTAAAAATCTAAAGGGTCTACAAATTTTGTGGTTGTGAAATCTGCTTCTTCTACAAACATGACTCAACCCTCAACACAATCAAACCCAATCAACCCAACAAAGCTCTTTCAACAATGATATGAGCAATGATAGTATACTCTGATTGGGAGTAATACACCTCTATTTTAGAAGAGGTATTCAACCAAGGAGTTACCAACCTTCCTACCATCAAAGCTCCAATCCAATTTGATTCTTCTTGACCCATTCCAACATGGTTTAAAGAGGATGAGTTTTGCAACTATCATCATGCCAAAGGCCACAATGACAATGATTGTAAAACTCTTTAAAATATTTTCCAAAATATGTTGGATTGGGGTGATCTTATTTTAGATAATCCAAGTTCTTCCCCAAACTAGAATATGGACATATTCAAACAACCCTTCCCTAATCACGTGCCCAACTAGAACATAGTCCACACTACTCCTTAAACTTCTTTAGATCATATGATTCATATAGTCAATGTGATATTTCCCTTAACCAAACCATTACCACAATAGGAGGTTCCTATTTTACCTACTCCTACCCCATAAATGGTAGAGGTTGGTTTTACTCCATGTCTTCTTTTAGTAGAAGAACCTATTTCTCCTCTTCCGCTTCCACATGAGGAATAACAACCTTTACCACTCCCATTACCCCATAAGGAGTCACCAATTAACTTTACACTTACCTCACCTACACTTTCAAAAAATGGAGATCATTATTCTCCTACCCCTCAAACAAATAGTGAGAGAAACCCTATGTTACTTCCTCTTTAACCCATAGAAGAAAGTGACTCATCCACTCCTCTTTCACAAATAGATGAGTTATATTTCTCCACTTTAACATTTGATAAAGTAATCATTGAACCACCACAGAAACAACCCATCTTTCCATTCCTCTTACCCATGGAGGACCTTACATTGCCTATTCCTCATCCACATGTTGAAGGAATAATCATACCATTTCTTTATCCCCTTAAGGATCCCTCATCTCCTCATTCTCTGCCTACTATTAAGGAACATACTTCTTCATCTATTACTGAAGAAGATGACCCTATTTTGACTCTTTTCCATATTTTGATGGAAATATCAGATGTAAATAAATCTCCTCTCTCTCAATCATCTAAAGACAAACCAATTGAACCCACACCAATGACATATAAACCATTTTCTTGTTTAGTGGAAAATCTCAAATTCCTTGATTCTAAGAAATTAGATCAAGAAATATTTTGGGATCACCTTAAAATTCATTATCCAACATAGAGTGTATCTCCCTTAACTACTAAACCTCTCACAACATTTTTTTCTAAGGTTTTTGATAAGGTGTGTGTTGCTTCACCTAAGCTTTCAGAAGCCTCCTATTCTACTTCAGAGCCCCCCACCTCATATTCATCTGCCACATTGAAACAAATAAGATCTTTAGGCAAACAACCAATTTATAATCTAGTTCATCCACATATGAAGTTAGATTTAACCCCTAAAAAATAAGGTAGTGTCTCTCTCCCTAAACCAAAGAAGAAAGGTAAAATCCAAAAACCTCATTGTTCTCATCAAATTAAAGAAAAGAATGCAAAAGGTTTGAGTTTGGGCTACGATAGCAAATGGATAAAATGACTTCAATGTGTTAAAAATAATTTTTTTTACATTGAAGGTGCCAATGAGGAGGTAGAAGATGATGAGGCTTCAAGGGTAGGTTTGAAAGCACTTGAGGATGAATCTAAAGATTTTCAACCTATTATATTCATGCCCTTATAACACATGTCCACATAATAACACACTATATTGGCTAAGTCTTTTTTTTCTAATATGTTATATCATTTGACAACATATAAGCATAAGATTCTCATGAATAGAATGACTATTTAGAGTTTATATGACAATATATTGTGGGTTTAAAACATTATATCATATTGATAGATTCACATGCATAGATTATAAATTGACATTCATCCATTGTAAGGTAAGGATGAATCAGTATCGAGCTACGTGAATTTGATGACAATAGTTTGTTTTTCTCAATTTTGTTTCTGATATATATAAATAACACGTTTCTTCATTTCATTAACGTGCATCGATTCTTCTATTTAGTTAAGTGTTAAGAGGTATTGGTTTAACCACCATGATTGGAAGGATCATAGATTTATGAGGGAAATAAATTGCAGAGGATGGGTTTTAACAAAATTCATGATATTACTCAACATTTTGGGTCCATATCCCTCTACCTTGGTGGGAATGTCACCAACCCATATAAAACATAAAGTGGCATTACCTCCATTATTTCCATTACCACTCAATGAATTTGAAGGCACCATTAAAGTTTAGTCCAAAGTAGATAACTATTTTAGGTACAATCACAAGAAACATGGCTCTCAACATAGTATTTTTTCTACCTAATTAGGAAGAATGATGACAAAGAAACATTAAAAATAAATCCTAACTTAAAAATGTATATCAAATATTTCCATTACCATCTCATAAACCTTCAACATCTAGCATTGTCTTACCCAAACTTTAAAAAGTGGAAGTGAAGCATGTGGATTCACCACCACCTAAAAGGGTGTCACACAAGACTACACCCATCACCACTAAACTCAAAAAGGTGTCCACTCAACCTATGAAAATAAGTGTTAACCCATTTCGAAGATCTCAAGTATTATATATATGATATTTATTACAAGCATCAGCAATAACTCTTCCTCCCATCAAACCATTTGATCCTCTTTGAACAAAACCATTATGGTTCAATGATTCACAAGTTTGTTTATATCATTATTCTCTGGGACATGATATTGAGAGTTGCAAATCTCTCACAACAATCATTCATCACCATTTAGATTTTGATGCTCTTTTGGGTGTTAAATTAGTTGAAAATCCTAACATTCAACTCTTGGCATCCACAATGCCTTACAAAACCCTCTATCATATTAAACCCAAAGATGTTATTGTACCTTTTATATCACCACCTTCACTTGTATTTCAGATTAACATGATCAATGTGACTACATGATAAAAAAATAAAAAAGACAAAGGAAAGGAAAATGTCTCTACTCCTTGGGTTTTCCCCTTTAAAAAGGATGTCCCCTCTTCAAATCCCAATATTTCCATCTTGGGTGTCCCACAATATTCATCATCAAGAGTTATCCAAAACTCCACGGTGAAGTAACTTCACCAATCCTCGATGAAGATGTCTCTATATGAGCTATTTCAAAACTCATCCCAAAATTGATAGGATTTCATCAGTGCCTTAAAAAAATTGAATTTAAACATGAAGACCCTCAACCCCTTGCAACTGTCACCAATTCTCTCAACACCATTTCTATGATCTCCTTTAGTGATTCAGAAATCCCCTCTTCACATCCTGAAGATCAAGATTTTTCCCTCTTTATCACTACCTACATTTATCAAACTAATGTCAAGAGAGTTATTATTGATTGGGGAGATAAAATCAACATCAATTAAACCCATGCTTACAAGTAATTATCACTCCTTGACAATTTTTTGTCATAAACGGATGTAGTGTTACATTCTTTTAATGACTATACTACTACAACTATTAACACCATGGTCTTGCACATCCATGTGGGTCCTCGTAACCTTCCTAAGTTTTTTTATGTTGTAGAGGTTGAATTTTAGTACAACATACTTCTCAAGTGACCATGGATACATGATATGGCATGTGTACCTTCCACATTGCACAGTTGTGTTAAGTTTGAATACAATGGTCAAGTTCATTTCATTCCTATCAACCAACCTCCATTCAAGACATGTAACATGACCTATAGACCAAATGATGTTCTCATTCCTTTCAACACATCATCACCTCCCAACCCACGTATAAATCCCCTACATGTTCTGCTACCCTAGACACACCTATACCAACTACACAAGTTCCTAACATGGATCCCATGGAGGAAACCTTCAAGTGATTATCACTTGGTGAACATCATTTGTTAACTCTTGACATGTTCCATACCCATCAAGAGTATGGAAAACCCCACATGAGTGCCAACTATGATCCTCATATTGGTATGATCATCCCATATGGTTCACCCCATCTCAAAACAAACTTCACATATGGGGGAATTGATCAATCTCTTATTGTGGGTAATTCATCATCTTCACCTCAAAATTTTAACTATGAATTTTACTTTTAAAGAAAGCCTATATTTGTGCATACTTATCTCTATAGGTGTTCTTAGCAAAATTTTGGCCTAGGATGTTATGATCAAGGTGCTCAAATGTCCATTCAATAACCTACCCATCAAACCATTGATAATGCCAAACAAAGGCATGACATTAGTCATGTTGACCCAACTCAATCCATTAATACTTCTTCTATTCCCATCATTGAAGAACCTATATCTCCTTTCAACTCCTCTTCTCCACCATCACCCACTAAATTGGAAGTATCTATGCATCCTTATTTTTATTTTATTTTTTTCAATAAATGTCATTAATTTGGCCCCCCTTACTAATCACCAGGTTAGGGAAACATGGTCCTTTCCTCTCATACATCCTCACATGATTAATGAAGATTATTTGATAATTAACACCATCTCTTGTGCAAATGATGAAAATATTATTACCTATATGGGTGTTTACGATTCCTACATCAAATGATCACTCCCTTATAAGACACCAATTATGTTAAACAAATCAACCATCGACATTAACTTGCCTTCTCATGATGACCCTCATATTATTAAAATAGGCCAATCTCTAGATTCTTCTTAACAAACCAACTACACCACATTTATATATGACCATAGTAAGGCTTTTGCTTGGTCCTATAAAGACATGCCTAGTATTTACCCCTCAATCATAACCCATAACATTGTCAATAATCATGATCCTAAGCCAGTTAAGCAAAATATTTTAAAAATGCATCCTCATATTTCTCTCCTTGTCAAGGATGAGCTCCAACACCTCCTTTCCATTAACTTCATCCAACCAATTGACTACATGTCATGGGTTTCTAAAATTGTACCTATTATGAAAGAAATAGGGGGAATCTATATTTGTACTGACTACCATACCTTAACCTTACTTATCCAAAGGATGACATTCCTTTGCCAATTATTGATCAACTTATTTTTTTAATACCCAACCATGAGATGTTATCACTTATGGATGGATTATCAAGATACAATGAAATCCTAGTTGCCCCTGATGATCAACACAAAACAACCTTTATCACCCCACGGGGAACCTTTTGTTATCAGGTTATGCCCTTTGGACTAAAAAATTCT
Source organism: Torreya grandis (assembly GCA_037957365.1). Classification (NCBI taxonomy): domain Eukaryota; kingdom Viridiplantae; phylum Streptophyta; class Pinopsida; order Cupressales; family Taxaceae; genus Torreya; species Torreya grandis. The sequence goes on from JARHVA010004836.1 coordinate 1,135,760, forward strand.
AGTGCTACCGATCAAAATGCCATGACTTATATCTTACATGACCTCTTACACATAATTATGGAGGATAATGTCAAGTACCTACTCAAGAAATCTAAACTTTGTCAAGATCACATAGGAGTCCTTAAAATCATTTTCACTCACCTTCTTCAGTATAACATTTGACTCAATCCAAAGATGTCTTTCTTTGGTATTCTTTCCAGAAATATATTGGGCTTTATCATCTCTCTTTGAGGTATTTAAGTCCACCTTGCTAAGGTTTAGGAAATACTCGAAATTCCTGCACCAACCACACTCCAACAACTCCATAGCCTCCAAGGTAAACTCTAATTGATTCATTGTTTTATCTCTCAGCTATCAGATCATTGTCAACCTTTTCACCATCTTCTTGAAAAAGGAAATTCCTTTCCATTGGGATAAAAATTGTGAGGAGGCCCTTGATGCACTCAATTGGTATCTCCTTTATCCACCCATCCTTATTCCATCTAAAGAGGACCAACCCTTCTATATTTATATCTCTTTGACTGACCATTCTTTAGGAGTTATGATAACACATAGGGATGATCACCACCATGAGCAAGTAGTATATTACATAAGCCAAATGATTATTGACTATAAAACTAACTACACTCATATCAAGAAGCTATGCCTTGCTTTGGTATTTATAGTTTCTAAACTATGACATTACCTCCTCAACCACAAAAATTATGTCATCACCCACACCGACCCTCTCAAATACATGCATTATAAACCTTACCACAACCAATGCATCACTTGGTGGCTTATGCTTCTATCTGAATTAAATTTAGAACTCATCCAATAGAAGTCCATCAAAGGGCAAGCCAACACTAACCAAATAGCTACCACTCCTCTCCTTGATAGCTAACATTCAAATCTCGAATTACATAATGAGTCTATTGCCATGCTTTCTACAAAATATATCACCTATCAAATGATGATGTTCTTTGATGGGTCTAAATTTCAAAATGGTTGGGGGTAGGTTTTATCTCCATCCCTCTTGTTGGTGAGTTGATGCCTTTATCATTTAAACTAGACTTTGACTGCACCAATAACATGGCTAAATATGAAGCCTTAATTCTAGGATTTCAAATGGTTATCTTCTTAGGAATAAAATCCATAACCATTTTAAGTGACTCACAATTAGGCATCAACTAGGTCAATGGTTCTTATCTATGTAAGAATGAGACTCCACAATGGTACAAACATCATGTAGATACCTTATTATAATAATTTTACCATTACATTTTTTACATAATTTTTCACTCAACTAAAAAGTTTGTAGACATAATGGCTTCTTTAGCCTCCCAAATACCTTCTTCCTCCTCTTCTTCCAAAATCTACATCACTATACATCACCTATCTTTGCCTTATTACATTTCCTCCAACATCCTCTTTATGGTGAATATCAATAATGTTCCACATGAATTGTGTTAAAATAAAATCTTAGATTACCTCTCTTACTCTATTACTCCTCCTGACCTCTCCCATAATGTGTAGTGTGTGTTCATAAAGCATGTTACACATTACACTATGCTAGGGGGACTTCTCTCCAAATGGGGTTTCGATGGTCTCCTCCTTTGATGTCTCACTAGTATAGAGATTACCTTTGATATTAAGAAGTTTCATGATGGGATTTGTGGTGTTCATTTTAATGGTCATGCAATTTACAAACATCTCCTTCACCTTGGCTATTATTGGCCAACAATATTTCATGATTGTACTGTCTATGTTAGATGTTGTCTCAAATGTCAACAACATGCCAACCTATTTCACATTCCTAGTCATGCCTTACAAGTCATTAAATACTTTTGGCCCTTCTCTCAATGGGGTTTATACTTAATTGGTGAGATTAACCCACATTCCTCTCTTTCTCACCAATCAATCATAATAGCAACTAAAAATACTTAATTAATTGGGTTGAGGCCATTCCTCTCATATCCACTAAGGCTAATAAAATAATTGAATTTATCAACCATCATATCATATGTCATTTTGGTGTACCTTACAAAATCATAACTGACAATGGTAAGTCTTTCAAAAATAAGACTATCTAGCAACTTTGTGATGCCTTTGGTATCAAACTCAGCTTCTCTTCACCCTATTTCCCACAAGTCATTAGGCAAGTTGAATCCTCTAAAAAAACTTTGGCCAAAATCCTTATTAAAGTGGTTAATGTTGCTGATAAGGATTGGCACATTCACATCCCTTATGTTTTATGGGCTTACCATACTAGCATTCACACTTCTATAGGAGCTACACCTTTCTCCCTAGTCTATGGGATGAAAGCTATTTTCCCCCTTGAAATCCAAATTCCTTCTCTTAGGATTTCACTACAAGACATTATAACTAATGATGAATTTTACCAGGAAAATTTGGTTAAACTTGAGTTGCTTGATGAACGTCATCTCACAGCCCTTAACCATCTCCACATATACCAAGAGTGTATCAAACACACCTATGACAAAAGTATTAAAGAGCACAATTTAAATATTGGAGATCTCATCTTTAAAGGAAAATCAACATGTGACTAGCTTGGAAAAGAGAATATGAGGCAAGTTTTCTCCTAATTGGCTAGGACCCTACAATATAACTCATAAATATGGCTCTAGAGCTTATCGCTTGTCTTCTCTCGAAGGATGACTTGAACTTGAACCTCTAAATGCATTACATTTACGACCATTCTTTTATGAATTGACACTTTATGTTGTGTTTCACTTAAGTTCATCCCTTGAGAAAACCTACTATATTCATATTATTTTCACCTTACCGTTATTCCTCCACACATAGTTAACCTACGACATGTTTTGGTTTTATCCCAAAATGTGGAAAACCTATAAACCTCTATAGACTTGTCCATGACTAAACTAACAAAAAGACTCAAAAAAGAAAAATAAAATAATATGGGAAACATTAACTACTCCAAATCATGCCTAGCTATTAAAAAAGTAGACTGATTCTTTGAAGGATAGCTACATTTAAATAGACTACTCCCTTGAAGGATAACTATTAAAAACCAACAAAATAAAAATACTAGACCATACCCTTGAAGGATGGCTAAGTCAAATAAAAAATATCAAAGGCAACTATGATTTAGAAGCTTCCCTATTGATTAGCTTCATCCCATTATGAGCTTCCCACATTGATCAACTTACACAACAAAAGCAAAAACAAAGAAAAAAGAAAAAACAACACAATAACTTTATGTTATGGACTTGTCTATAATCACTCTCGGGCAAACCACAAATGGGGCATACCATTATTACTCCAAAGGTTACACTACCTCACTACTCCTATTCCATTTTACACTTTCTTTCCCTTAAAAACACATTTTCAAGGGACTTTGAGCTTACTTAACACAAGGTGATAACCACGCTTTTATATCTAACAAATGGTCAACTAATACAATGCATAAAAAAGGTTCAAACCTTAGAGCCTATTTATGTTGGTATTTTGGTTTGTGTCAATAAAAAACACCTTATCTCTCTCTTTTACCTTTCACTTAACATGTTTACTTTTCTTCTATAGATACATTTTCCAATAGAAGAACTGACCATCTCAACTCATAAACATAACAACTCTAAATCCTACACCTACCCCAAGACCAATGCCTAAAACCAATCATTTATAGTATATACCAATCACATATATGGGACAATGCTAAAAATGCAACATGACCACCATTTTACTAACTAAAAATAAATAGGAATTATCCCAAAAACCATTAGTCATGCATACACCATCACATATGGAAAATGCAAAAACTAAACAAACATGACTAACACATTCATTTCTAGTATATACCATCACATATATGGGACAATGCTAAAAATGCAACATGACCACCATTCTCCTAACTAAAAATAAATAGGAATAATGTCAAAATGCCCAAAACCATCACTCATGCATACACCATCACATGTGGAAAATGCAAAAACTAAACAAACATGACCAACACATTCATTTTTAATATACACCTAATCACATATATGGAAGGTAGTAAGAATGAAACTTAACCATCATTTTACTAAAAACCAATACATATGAGAGAGACCAAGACTAAACCACTCATTTTTAGTATGAAACCAATCACATATATGGTAAATAGTAAGAATGCACCTGAACCATTATTTCCTAAATACCAATACATAGTAAATAAACCATGACCAAAACATCTATTTTTAGTATAAACTGTCACATATGGAGCATATTAAAAATATAATTTAACCTAGCATATACCATTTCACATATGGAAATTTATAAACCTTTATCTCAAAAACATAACCATTTCATTTTATGCATATACCATCACATATGGGAAAGCTGAACATGAATATCTCATCTACTATGCATATGCCATCACATACATGGAAATGATAGTAAATGAACATCATCATTATATAAATATCATAAACATTAATCCAAAACCATAAACATATATAGGAAGATAACATTTACATCATCATCACATCATATAAAACATCTCATCATGTGTGTGTGTGTGTGTGTGATGAATCATTATACATCATATACAAATATAAACATCTCTCATGTTCCTCATATACATATCACATCATCGACTCACAGGTTGGTATATACACAAAAATAGAATAAATACAAAAATATCTCTCAAAATCAAGATCAACATGACCTCCTTAAAATCATGGTAGATGTGATGAGGTGGTCTCACCACCACCCTCTCCCTATCTCCATCTCTGCACACTATAACTTGAGGTTCATGTCTTTAACCACTCCTACTGCCTAAACTTATAGATCACACTCTCATAGTATGTGATCTCAACCAGTGCAGTGTTATGTCTCATAAGAGATAAAGTCTATGGATGACCAATGACACCTACCTATCTTTCTACCTATACTACTACTACTTGTAGAGGAGGAGTAGGAGTAACTACCAATGCCCATATGGTTGACCTCAACTAATCTCTCTCTCTTATCAATGAGGTCACTCATCCTTGTAGACTAGCCACCTGACTTTGAAGATGGACCACCTAACCATATAACTCTAGGACCTCTACTTTTGAGGAATCATATGAAAGTACTACAACATCTCTCTCCTATATGGCCATGTCCCTAACATATAATGATGTATCCCTCTCTATAACTATAGTATCTATGGCCTACATGGCCACATCTCTCACCTGAATAGTGGCATCTCTAGCCTGTAATACCACATCTCTATTTTTAATCATGATATCTTTGGCTTGGATATTTTTATCCCTCTCTTATATGGCCACATCTCTAGCCTATAAATTAACATCTCTCTCATGTGCCAAACCCTACATCTATAGATCTAGCATCATAACTGGTACAACTAGGTGTAGTCTTACCCACCATGCCTAGTATACACTAGTGCATCCAACGTCAACCACATCTACACCTACTAATGACTCATTAAAATTAGGTCCATCTATCTCTAATGGAAGAAGGAGTGGTACCTTGATGTCATCACACCTATATCTAGGGAAAGTACATGGCACATCTTACACAAAGCCAAGTTGTCTCCTAACCTATGCCATGGGTATCATATTTAGCTCCCCAAATCTCTTACCTCTGACCCACAATGTGTTTTGTATCCCAATGAACTCCTCCCCCTGACCTCTAAAAATTGGATACATCAAGTAGGGTCATGAGATAATATCTCCTAGACTTAAGCCATCCAGTAGCCCTCTATAGTGCATGATATCCCACACAATGCCATCAACTCAAGTCTGTGCCATGGCCTCTTGCCATCATCTAAACCTAACTCTAAATCACATTATAATAATGGATAGTAGTTCTAGTGACCATGTAATTATGATGTGCTCATATTCCCAATAATTTAGCAAGTTCCTAACACATAAACTATACCGTCTATACATATGTAAACCCCATAACTCTCTATATAACTGAGCCAAGTATATAGGCCCCCATGTAAAAAATGTCCTCTGCTCTATCATCTAAGCTAGGACCCCTATCAATTCAATCAAAAATCTACCACCATCTACATCTATTATTTCATACTCCATGATGCCAATCATCATTAGGATGCTAAGATGATGCTCCTCTTCATCTACCAAAAATAAAGGATCATAAGCAAAGGATGTTATGATCTTCCCTCATGCACACAAAAAGATGCTCACCCTATAGTGATAATCTAAGGATCCTATATACATCCTCTCATATAACTGTCATATAATTAGTTGATAGGTGAAAGGTGTTGGTGGTATGATCCCACCTCTCAATCAGTGTGATCATCAAGCTAACATCTTGAGTGACCTAATAATACTACCAAACTCCACCAAGACTAAATTTAGACATGTGGTCCCACTCATCTATTGACACATCTCTCTTGATCCTAGTAAGAAGTGTCAAAATATGGTCTCTCAAGGTCAACTCATGCTTTGCCTACAACCACAAACACACAAAATTAATCAACATACCTTTATAACCACTACCTTAACCATTTTCCCTATCCCATCAGAGAAATACATTGGCTTGAGGTCCTTTTGGGATATGTAGGTAGTACTCAATAGACATGGGGTCTTATGGGGCTAGCTCAGCCATCTTCTCACCTATTTAACCTATCTATTTTTACCCAAGGCCTTATGACCTCTTTCTCTTAAACTAGGACTTTCAACCAATCTTTCACTATTCAACTGAGCTAAATCTATTCTTTGCTACATAATTTGCATAATCCTTAAGGCCTCATGGCTTTTCAACTCTTTTTCCCCTTATTTTTACCCTTTTTACTTTAACAAGGCCAATGATGTTAGTCACTTATTTATTGACATCGGTGCCTAGACTATTGATGTCAGAGCACAGCACATCGATGGTGGTGCCTTTTCCACCAATATAGGTAAGAAGACCTTAATCAATGTCGATGATTGGTTTGGCTCTAGGACCAAATCTCACCAATTACTCATTACCAAATTTAATGCTAAACTACCCTAAAACCCACCCAAAAAGGCCTAACACATGCTCCTAACGTCCCCACTACCCACCCACTACTCAATAACAACCTATTACACTCCCCTAATCAGCTCAAATCAAAAAAATTACTAAACAAACACAAACCAAAGGTCTATAGGACCCTACCTCATCTCTCTACCTCCACTAGGTAGGGATGACTGGTGCCTATGTAGCCATGCCTCCAATTGGGTCTCCACTTTATCCCACTATTTACTCCACTTTTTTGGATTTTTGTTACTCTTTAACCAATCAACATGTAAATGAAATTGGTCAACTACCTAGCCCCTTTTTTTCAAGCTTGGTCAGTTGTTGACGTCGGCCATTTATGCCTTTGGCCACCAATGTCAACCACTTTACCACTAACATTGGTACTATGCAATAGTATTTTAATTATTGCAAATCACTTTTTACAGTCACTTCTTCATTTTAGGGCAACCTTGCACACACTTACCTTTACAAGCTTAACCATGGGGATCATTGTTATCTCTACTGATGCCAACTATTACCCAAACACATGTTTCATTACACACCCACTCATTACATCTGAGTTTGTTTTCTTGATCATTCATGCTATCTAATACATGTTAACAATACCTTACATGTATGACTATTAGCTAATTTGGATCACCAATAACTAATCCTATCACCTATGACCTATTGTGTTTTTAGGGGCACTTCCTACCTTGAATACCTAGAACACATTTGACCATTGGAGTTATAGTTTTGGTTGATCTTACCTTCTTAGTTATCACTACCAAGCTATACCTTGGTAACTTTAACCAAAATCCTCCATGACCACACCTATTTTTAACGTGTCAACATAACAATTTAGTACTTTATAACCATGATGTCATCTTTGCACTACTAACCCACAACCAACCAATCTCATTTACTCATCAAATCATTCATCAATTTTGGTTTTTCCCCAATCAGTTCCCATTTCGAGGGGGAGGATATCACACCTCATTCCTAGACCACTCGAATTTTATTTTTGTCTTATAACTTGCTGGAATAACTTACCAAGACAAAAATTGGAAAATGTAGACACCAAAATTATGTTACATAAGTGTATAATGTGTTGTGTTAAAACCCCCATTAAACCCCCTTTGTAATAAGTCTTATTAACACATGCCTTTACCCCAAATATTTAATTAATTAATTATGATTAATTTAATATTATGTGTGCCACCATGCCTGGCCACCTTACCCTAGGACCAATTCTCCCCCTGTGAGTTACCACTAGACTTGGTCTCCCACAAATGACTAATTGAAAGCCTATAAACCAATTACCTTTAACCCAACCTTGCATATTGACCATTTATTAATGGGTATCATACTTGGCATAGAGAAAAAAATAAAGGAGCCAAAAATATCCCTTTTGACCTATTCTTATGCCATTGACATCAATCAACCCTTGACTGATGTTGGTCAACTTGAGACCGATATCAGTGGGATCACTAATGTTGATTACTTAAGAAAAATTATAAACCCATTTTGGAAACCTAAAAACATTCTCTCTCTCAATAATAAACTCACTCAAGATATTCAAAGCACTCTTAACAAGCTTTTGGTGATTATCTAATGTAACTAGGCTCATAGCTTCTCTATACCAGTCAAATCCTGAACTAGAATTAATCCATTGTGCAAAGAGCACAAACTACGGTGAATAGGTGGCACACACTCATCTCCATTTAGGAATTCACCTTGACAAAGATTTATCAATAGTATTTCTTTAGGTACTTATATCAATTAAGCATCCCTATATTCTATGAATTTCAATTATTTTTTATTAGCATTTACACAAGTCCCATCCATCCCTGAGGAGGAGTTTCAAAACTCCTTCATCTCCATACCTCTATCTTAACCAAACAAAACTCCTCATCCAAACTTCTTACCATCTCTTTAACCCTTCATATGACTCTTTTCCAACCCCATTAACCTATCAAATATCCTTCCCTACACTCAGGAAAGCCTTCTATGAATTTTTGACTCCATTGCCCCTATCGACATTGATTATCCTACCGACATCAGTTAGATTGCCACTGCCGATATCAGTTACTCTACTGATGTCAATGACTTCCCTTTTACCCAAATCACCTCAAACTATCCTGAACAACCCTCTAACAAACAAAAATTGTATTTTACTTTCTTTGTGATACTGATTTCTACACACAGGTTATAGAAAAGGTACATGTAACCCTCTGTCTCTTTACTTTACTTTGTCATTTCATTTTTAACTCTTTGTAATAAATATTAGAATATCATCCCCTAAGAAGTTTGTCACTTCCTATAATAAGCAAGTTTCTTGGCAGCCCACTCACTAACCTACTAAAAAATATTTTGTGGTAGCGTATTCTTACTTGCAGGTGGTCCTCCCTAGTCAAAGTGGAGTTCCTCACTTCATCTAGATATGGTGAACACCAATCTGAGTGCATATAACCACTAATCCCCAACCTTTATTTCTATGTTTCTCACTTCTAAATTTATTAAAAAATAATTGTAACATTTCACTCAGCATCCTAATTTTTTTTCCAGTAAATGTCACTCACTTGGGCACCCTTACCCATCGGTAGGGTAGGGAAACATAGTCCTTTCCTATTATACATCCTCAAATTATGATGAGGATTATCTCATAATTAACACCATCTCTTGTATAACTAATGATGACATTATTACTTATATAGGTACCAATGATTCCTACATTAAATGATCACTCCCTTTTGAGATGCAAGTTATGTTAAATGAATCAACCATTGACATTAAATTGTCTTCTCATGATAACACCCATATTCTCAAAATAGGCCAATCTCTAGATTCTTCTAAACAAATTGACTACACCACATTTCTCTATGACCATAGTAAGTCTTTTGCTTGGTGCTAAAAAGACATTCCTAGTATTGGACCCTCAATCATAACCCATAACATTATCACTAATCATGACTAAGCTAGTTAAGTAAAAGTTTTACAAAATGAATCTTCATATTTATCTCCTTATCAAGTATGAGCTCCAACACCTCCTCTCTGTTAAATTCATCCAACCTATTGACTACCCATAATGGGTTTCCAACATTGTACCTATTACAAAAGCAATAGGGGGAATCTATATTCACACTGACTACCATGACCTCAACCTTGCTTATCCAAAGGATAACTTTCCTTTGCCAATTATTTATCAAATTGTTTATTTAACATCTGGCCATGAGATTTTATCACTTATGGATGGATTCTCAAGATACAATCAAATCCTAGTTACCCTTGAGGATCAACACAAAACAACCTTTATCACCCCACGGGGAAACTTTTGTTATCAAGTTATTCCCTTTGGACTAAACAATGTTGGTTCTACCTATCAACATGTCATGACTTATATCTTCCCTGACCTCTTACACACAATTATGGAGGATTATGTCAATGACCTACTTGACAAATCTAAACTTCATCAAGATCACGTTGGGGTCCTTAAAATCATTTTCACTCACCTTCTTTAGTATAACATTTGACTCAATCTAAAGAAGTGCATCTTTGGTGTTATTTCTAGAAATCTCTTGGGCTTTATTGTCTCTCTTTGAGGTATTGAATTCAACCCTACTATTTTTTAGGAAATCCTCAATATGTCTCCACCATCCACACTCAAATAACTCCATAGCCTCCAAGGTAAACTCCAATCGACTCATCACTTTATCTCTCAGCTATCATATTATTGTCAACCTTTTCACCATATTCTCAAAAAAGGAAATTCATTTCCATTGGGATAAATTTTTTGAGGAAGCCTTTGATGTACTCAAATGGTATCTCCTTTCTCCACCCATCCTTATTGCACCTAAAGAGGACCAACCCTTCTATCTTTATATCTCTTTGACCGATCACTCTTTAGGAGCTATGATAGCACATAGGGATGATCACCACCATGAGAAAATAGTGTATTACATAAGTCAAATTCTTATTGACTATGAAACTCATTACACTCATATCAATAAGCTATACCTTGCTATGGTATTTATAGCTTATAAACTATGAAATTACCTCCTCAACCATAAAACTTACCTCATCACCCACACTGACCCTCTCAAATACATGTACTCTAAACCTTACCACAACCAATGCATTACTCAGTAGCTCATGCTTCTATCTAAATTAAATTTGGAATTTATCTAATAGAAGCCCATCAAAGGAAAAGCCATCACTAACCAATTAGTTGCCACTCCTCTCCTTGATTTCCTACCCTCAAATATTGAATTCCCTGACAAGTCTATTGCCAAACTTTCTACTGATAATATCACCTATCAAATGATGATGTTCTTTGATGGCTCTAAATGTCAAAATGGTGGGGGAGCAGGGGTTATCCTCATCCCTCTTGATACTGAGTCGATGTCTTTATCATTTAAACTAGACTTAGACTATAATAACAACATGGCCAAATATAAATCCTTAATTCTAAGGCTTCAAATAGTTATCTTCATAGGAATCAAATCCATAACCATTTTTGGTGACTCACTATTAGTCATCAACCCCGTCAATGGTTCTTATCTATGCAATAATGAGACTTTACAATGGTACAAACATCATGTAGATACCTTATTAGAATGATTTGACCATTACCATTTTTAGACCATTACTCACTCAACTAACAATTTTTTAGACACAACGGCTTCTTTAGCCTCCCACATACCCTCTTCCTCCTCTTCCTCCAAAATCTACATCCCTATACATCACCTAACTTTGCCTTCTTACATTTCCTCCAACATCCTCTTTATGGGGAATATCACAAATAATCTACATGACTTGTGGTATACTCAACTCATAGATTACCTATCTTACTCTATTACTCCTCCTGACCTCTCCCACAATGTATGGTGTGCATTCATAAAGTGTGTTTCATGTTACACTATGCTAAGGGGACTTCTCTACAAATGGGGTTTCGATGGTCTCCTCCTTTGATGTCTCACTAGTAAAGAGATTCCATTTACTATTAAGGAGGTTCATGATGGGATTTGAGATGGTCATTTTAATAGTCACATAATTTCCAAATATCTATTTTACCTTAGCTATTATTGGCCAACACTCTCTCATGATTATACTAACTATGTAAGACATTGTCTCAAATTTCAACAACATGCCAACCTATTTCACATTCCTAGTCATTTCCTTACAAGTCGTTAAGGACTTTTGGCCCTTCTCTCATTGGTATTTAGACTTAAATGGTGAGATTAACCCTCATTCCTCTCTTCACCACTGATCAATCATAACAAAAACATAATACTACACTAAGTGGGTTGAGGCCATTCCTCTCATATCCAATAAGGATGATAAAATAATTTAATTTATCAACCATCATATTATATGCCATTTTGGTATACCTTACAAAATAATAACTAATAATGGTAAATCTTTCAAAAACAAGATTGTCCTGTAACTCTATGATGCCTTTAGTATCAAACTCAGCTTCTCTTCACCCTATTTCCCACAAGATAATGGGTAAAATGAAGTCTCTAACAAAAATTTGACCAAAATACTTATGAAAGTGGTTAACACTATGGGCAAGGATTGACATATTCACACCCCTATGCTTTATGGGCTTACCATACTAGCATTCACACTTCTACAGGAGCTACACCTTTCTCCCTAGTCTATGGGATAAAATCTATTTTTCCCCTTGAATTATAAATTCCTTATCTTACGATTTCACTACAAGACATTCTAACTAATGATGACTTTCACCAAGAACATTTATCTCAACTTTAGATATTTGATGAACATCATCTCACAACCCTTAACCATCTCCACATCTACCAAGAGTGTACCAAATGCGCCTATGATAAAAAAAATTAAAGAGCATGATTTCAATATTGGAGATCTCATCTTAAATGAAAATCAACATGCTCTTAAACTACCCTAAAACCCACCCAACCAATCCTAAACATGATCCTAACCTCCCCACTACCCATCCACTACTCACTAGTAACCTATTACACCCCTCACTCAACTCAAATCAACAAAATGGGTAGAAAAACACAAAGCAAAGGTTGATAGGACCCTACCTCATCTCTCTACCTCTATCAAGCTAAGATGACTGGTGCCTATGATACCACACCTCCAACTGGGTCTCTACCTCATCTCACCATTTGATCCACTTTTTTTTGGATTTTTCTTTCTCTCTGACCAATCAACATGCAAATGAAATTGGTCAACCACCTATCCATTTTTTTTAGACTTAGTCAGCCACTGACGTTGGTCATTTATGCCCTAGGGACCCATATAGTAGTAGAATAAGCTCTCTAAAAATGTGATCTATGTGTAAAGGCATGAGACCTTAATGATACTACCCTGGGTGTTAATATTGTAGCTAAAAACTATCTAAAGTATTGAAACTATCATTGATGTAGTGGTCACTCTAAGAGAGGCCTCTATGGAAATGTATGAACTCTCTATGCTGGTGAGGGGGGCCTTGATTGTGTCTAAATCTTAATTAGAGGAAGAACTATAACTAATTAAATAGATGAAAGTAGTGACTATAGAGTAGGAAATGGCTCTAAAGTGGGGAGTGGTAACTCATACATAACTCCACCAGCTTTAACAACCTGATCAGCGTGAATTTATTTCACACATATATGAAATATAAAAGGTACTACATAAAGTTTCTAGATCCATGGTCAACCAAGTAATGTGTCAAAGACTCTTACACTAGGAAAAATAGTAAATGGTGTGGCCACATGTACTAGAATAACTTTTAGAGGAAGTACAATCTCACCTAATAAACTCTCTATGTGTTTATTGAATCTATTGATAACTATCTTTGTTGGGGTGATATCCTATTCTTAATATCCCAAATGCTAAAGTAATTTCATAGTACACATGTTCACACTAGATCTATTATCTATAGGAAAACTATGAATGGGATGGTGATAAATGTAGGATCTAATAGAGAGTGCATATTAATATAAATCATCCTCAACTATCTCCTACTCTGAGAAGGAGATCAAAGGTCTAGCTTAAAATCTAGAATTATACACACCAATCATGTTTCTCAAAGTATGTGACTCAACTGGAGGTGTCTGGTATGTATATGGTGGAGGGTGTGCATGATATACATGGTGAAAACCTCATGTTCCCACTATCTCTTATTTAGAATATTATGGGAAAGGATCTAAGAATATTTTTAGAGCCTTGTCCTATGTTTTTCTTGAGGAGGCTCAATTTGAGTGCCAAGATTAATAAGGTTTCCATCTATCAAGTAATGTACCTTTTGTTGTAAACTAATGCATCTATTCATTATGTGTCATAGTGTGTTATGAAAATCATAGAATGAATTTTGATCATATACATGGGGAAGAGGCTTTATCATATCAACTTCTTTAATAGGAGGGAGAGATAGGACATCACATTCCAATAGCTACTATAAGACTCTAGCTAGAGATACTGGTAGACTGCTAAAGGCTCACTGAGGAGGTGCTGATTAAACACTCCCTAACGGGGCTATAAAACTACATAAAGTTTATCTTGATTTTGACTTTTACAATCTTTAACCTTTACTTTGTAGGGGACTTTATTATTACTCTTGTTTATTGGTTTTTATATGCTTGTGTACTTGAGTTTTCCCATTGAATGTAATTTGACTTCCTTTTCCTTTAGTGTATGGCATAACTCCATGAAGGAATTTTATTTTGAACATTATTGATTCATGTAAAGATAAAATAAGACTCTATTCGAAGACATATTGTAATTATTGATTGGCCATGCGGCTAGTCATTTTAGCTAACATAGTTTTATATCTAAGAACATAATCTGTGAGATGCTCATTTGACCTTTATTTTTATTGTGAAACTTGGGCATAAAAACCTTGTCACATAAGTTAATGCTGAAATGACTGAGGAACATGTTAGCTAAATGATTGAAATCTTTGATTGACTAATTTAGTAGACTATAGAACCACTATAGATCATAATCCTTTAAACTCCTTGGAAATAGCTTGGTTAATGACTAATAATTTGGCAAATAATCCTTACATGATGTGTGGAAATCTCTCAAGTATATCTCTAGATCAGCCTTTCCATCATATAGAGTGAGCTTGGGTTGAATAAAACTTGGTGGTAAGGGTGCAAAAGAAATATGGAGTTCCAATGGTGTATGAAGTAGAGCAAAAGAGTTCAAATCTTATGTTGGTCTAGAGGAACTTTACTCAAGATGTATCAGCTTGGATTGAAGATATTTAATATCTTACATAAGCACAATCACATTAATAGGTGAATATGTATTAGTCATATCTAGTGGTGCCACATAATAAGGTTGGGATGTTACATGGGCTTTTTGATACATAGATGCCCCTATAGTCTCATTTGTAAATAGTTGTTATGTGGTTGGAGAGGATTGACCATTATTTTTTTTTTGTTGTTCTTTTTATAGTATTTTAAGCATATCATCTTTTATATCAATATTTTACGTTAAAAGGTCTTGACCTTACCTCTTATTAGTTTTGTCAAAGTTAGTATATTGGGCCATTTTTAAAGTAGGAAAATAAAGTGAAAGAGGATTGAATTTTTTTTGCAATAAGTTAGAATAAGAAAAATGTAATGGAAGGAAAATACTAAATAAAATAAATGTAAAGTCCTAAAAATTGCAAACTAGAATATGCATAAAAAGGATAAGAAGCTCAATAACATGTAAGGTAATACCTCAAAGCATAGGGACCTAGTATATTCTACTAGGGTTTGATAGAAATGATTTTTAAAATTTCTATGGTGAATTTTAAAATTTTAACATGAAATTTTAATTTATATATGAAAAAAGAAATATAAAATTACTACTCAAATAACCAAAGAATTTTCTTTAGGGTTTCTAGGGTTTTTGTGTACAAAAAAATTAATTTGGCTTCACCAAATGATTTAACTTATTTTAGAATAATGGATTTTTATTCCTATTTTAGTTATAGGTCTAGATTAATAAATCAGTGCAAACTATAGAAATAAATACAAACCTAATTTGTGAAATTATTTATATTTTTCACCTTTATAAATATAATAATAAATAAGGAGAAATATAACTTAGATAGAAAATAGATTAAGATGGGTGATATAGAGATTGAAAATGGCTATGTAGGATTGTGAAGGTATCATAAACCTAAATATAGTTTTCATTGGGTGAAAGGATAGGAACACCAAAAATTGGATGCTTTAGTATCTAGTGTTATTTTTTGTTCTTATTAATTTTTTCAAAATTGATCATAGAGACTTGAAACTTTCTAGGTAGTTATAATGTGCATGTGTGAGCGTGTCTGCAAAAATCCAAGTGTTTGTTATCAATAGAACTCATTGTGGAGCTGAATTTGTCTTCAAAACCTAACCCTCCATCATTCTTGATAAAATGATATTTTAGTCACTTGAGAAATAGGGGGATTAGTGTGAGATATGTATTAAATGTGTCATCCACACCCCTTGTGTGTGCATGTTGCCTACATACCAATACTCTGAAAAGGGATCAAGACCTATGTATCTCTCCCACCTAATGTGCTTTGTGAAATAGTGTGATGTAGATTCAAATGCCAATTTGATAGTGTTTGATGTGGTTATGGACTAGTATGAGGACTTTAGTATGTTTGTATCTATGTTGGATGATTGTGTACAAAGAATATGGAAGTTTTCCTTAATGCTTTGTTTGTATTCTTGATTTCTTTATAGGTTTGGTCACCTCCTTTGTAAATGAGTTTTGAGTGGGATTTTATAGGGAATAATTGATCATGGCTTAAATGTATTTGTGTTAGGATGACCTAATTAAGGATAATAACTTGAAGAAAATGACCATTGGGGCTTAGAGTGAAAATGGATAGGACCACTAAAAAAGGGAAACTTCTCTATGGGGTGATATAGTCCAAATGGGGTGCTCCTATCTTATAGGTGTGAGACTAGGGGGAATGGGAGTGGCATGGGGAATAATATCTAGCTAAGGTGGAATGACCCTTAAGAAGGTTCTGGATGATTGGAAAAAAGAAAAAAAATATGTATAGAAGGGTCGCAAGAGCATGAAAAAAGGACCTATGGATGGGGTGTCACAATCCACACTCAAACTACCAATTTGGAAATTTTATATGACTACAACTATAAGTGTAGGTATCACACCTGCTTCCACTCAATAGGTTCCTCCCTTGGTCAAAAGGTTAACAATTTTCTACAAAAGGAAGCCTATATTTCTCAAGGACCCTATGGACCCAATTTTTGATACATCAATGTAATAAGATCCTAAGAATCAAGATGAGGATTAGATGTAAGAGGAAAAAATATTGATTCTTCAAGGAATAAAAAGTGAAAACCCTAATAAAAGTAGAAAAGTTAGGTGAAGACATTACTCCTATGACTACCTTTGTCTCTATTGTTTCCTTAGTCCTTATTATTTCCTCAACACCTATTATTCCTCAATGGCTATTATTTCTTTAGTCCCTATGGTTTATTCAATTCCTCTTGCCTTTATTTCATCAACTCCTCTTGTTCCTAGTACTACTTATGAATTTTTAGTCCTTATTGCTTCTAGTGTTATTATTGTTCTTACCAATCTCATTATTTCTACTATTGGGAGAATTACTTCAACTCTTATGATTTATGTTTCTCCCATTATTTATACCTCACTTAATATTAATTTAGTTATAGTTTCCACTATTTAAACTAAGACCAATAAAATACATACTAAAAACACTAGGGATCTCTCACTAGCACCCAATTACACATATATTCTACTCAATTGGGATTGCCTATTCCTTCCTTCACCACTACCCAAGATACTTCTATTAATCCCTCTACTAAATCCAAGAAGAATAATACCACTTATGTTATTCATTGAATGCCTCAGTTTAGAAATTTAGACTAGTCTAAACTCATCTGGCCATCAATAATAGACCCATTACATGCATAAGACTTAAATAAATATTTAGGGTATGTTTTGACAATGACCACTACTGAGGACACTCATTCATTAGATACAACATATCTGGTAAAATCCAAATGGGCTATAGATTTTTAAGCTCAAGATTCCCAAATACCTAATCTAACAATAACTAAGCTACCTATTGTGAGATCTGTTCACAAAAAATCAATACTTATAATATAGAGGGTTAGGAAGAGTAAGATAGAATATGGAAATAGCAGAGGGTTGGTCTTGGAAGAAAGGTAGTATGTGATCTCATTATCAAGGATAAAGATTAGGAGGCTTGGGAAGTCTCTATATAAAAATGATTTCAAATCTTACTTACCAAAAAATACACAGGCAAGGCTAGGACTTCATGTGGGCATAGATCAAGCCCGGAAATATTTACAACAAGAGGTAGAGTAGATAAGGGGAAAATACCAAATTGATCATGCTCCTAGGTAGATTAAAAGAGATGTATATAATGTTACTCTTAGGATTTTAAATTTTTTGGAGACTATTGCTTCAATTATGGCTTAATTATCCCCCCACATAGTTAAAATGGTTAAATTATTTATTTCTTTGAAAGAATATGAAAATAAGTTGAATTTTGTTGTATTATATACAACCAATAATTATTTCAAACATATTGATTTCATCGCACCATTATAATTATATAATTCTCTCAATATGGTGGTGATTGGGACATCAAAAGTTAGAGAGTGGGTATCAAGTGTGCAAGCCTTGATTCCTAAATTGACAAAGTGGGAAAGCCAAGTCCTATAGATTCTAGATGAGTTAAAACTTTCCTAGGCTTGTGATCCTTTAGGTAAATTAATAACTACAACTAGTTTTTATTAGTTACTAAAACATGAGTCAACCCATTTTAAGCAAAGTCTCTATGGATTCAGACTATAGTGAACTAAAGAATAGATGGTATTTTATAGAAATAGCATCACAAAGATAGAGATATTTTGGGTGGAATTCATGGCCACCAATATATAACATGCCCATTTGCTAGCGTAGGTCATTAAGGTGAATAGATCCTCCTTTTTAAATATGGACATAATAAGGTTCCAATAGAGCATTAGATACAAGCAGTAATAGGAATTTAAAATGAAGAAACAACCTTTGACTAGGTTTTATAGTTGAGCTACACCTTCCACTATAGTCCCTCTAATGATTGTCATTTTAATTATGTAGGCTCCATCAACTAGTAAACCTTAGCTTTTTTGGTTAATTTTATATGTATTTTTTATGTATACTGACAATTTAACTAGGACATATAATGGTTGAGTGAATAATTTTTATAAACATGCACATGTTACATTTATTTATAAGAGAAAGTCTAATTTTAAAAGACTTGGTTTTGAATATGTTTTTATATGCATGCATAACTTGCATTAATTATAACTCTCATTCTAATTATCATTAACATGTACTTTTAGAATTTTGAATGGATTTATAGGATGAGAAAATCCCTTCCCAAATCTATATATACTTTTAATCCTCTTGTTTTCAAGGGTTGGAAAATTCATTAATATATAAAAAAAGTCTTTTTGATTATCATGCAAATGTGTTGATGTTTTCTACTCTAATTTTTTTTTAATTAATTGTGTTTACTTTCTTGGTTGTTTGATTTAGTTATTTGAATGATGTAAAAGATAAAAAAAAGTTCCTTATTGTTATTACTAGTGTATGTTGGTTGAATTCATGTAATATCTATTAGATAATTAGAAAATATCATTGATTATATGTGATTAGGTTGACTATTTAAGATTATCTAGGTGTGTAATAGTGTTTTTATTGATATAACCTTCTAGGTGTGAGAGAAAACTACCTTATATACCTATTTTGTCTAAGTTATAATGTTTTAAATAAGGGTATGCAATAGTTACTCTGAATTGAATTAATATTTAGATGAGACCTTAGAGTTTACTATATCATTTCTTCCCTAGATTACCATATTGTGTCTACTTTTGTGTGTACAATAGCTACTAGATAAAAAAAATTGGTATTAAAGACACTTTTCCATAAAGAGACTAGCCTTAATGTAATCCCTCCAAAATCATGGAGCCTTATATTTTACCTTACTTTTCTCTACTTTGTGGTTTCTTTGAGATATACCCACTTTATCATAGGTTCCATCCATCCAATGCAACTAGTTTTTAAATTTATTATAAGTTTCACTCACCCATTCAAACCTAGTTAAATAACTTTCATGTTCAACCTCCTATTCCACCACCTAGTTATTCAAGCCATACCTATAACTCATACCCTAGAGTGGAGTTTATCTATAATGATATCTAAAATTTTATATTTTACAATGTTAAATTTCTACTAAGAATTAAAACTACCTCAATAGAGAAGAAAAGTTAGTGATATAAGGATGATCGTAACCACTATGTGTTTTTACCTAGACAAGGTTGTCCCTTATGTCTAAGTTATAATAGAGACACCCAAGAGAGTAACTATGTCTAGATCGTAAACTATTATTTTGGTTTCAACTTTTTCAATCCATTGAAGGCCTAGATCTACACCACCTATTCCCATCATACCCTTGATCATGACACCTTCCCCAATGATAAACATCCATCATGTTAATCATCTTATGGCTCATCCTCAACTATTTATATTTTCCATTATAGTCCTAGGATATTTAGATGGTTTATCAAGGAATATAGAGAAGTATCTACCCTTTTATCCCCTTAAGGAGGAATAATGTCAAAGGAACATATCAAGTTCTATATATAAACCACTTATGGTACTAGCACTCAAAATGTACAAGAATTCCCTAGATCCAATTACTATAGTATTTATACAAAGATATATTACTATTAAAACTCTCTTAATAGCCTATTAAGAAGTGATCAACAATGATAAGAAGATAAATCCATCAATACCAGGAAGTCCTAACCTCAATGTTGGTTTTTGATCTTTTAGTCTAATGCCACATGTGAATTTGAATGTCTTGACATTCAACCAAAATCAATTGTATGCACTACCTCCTATGATGAAACATACACTAAATTTGAATAATGTAGTTTTAAATAACTCTAAAAAAATGAATGGTAACTAATAGAGTTATAATTTGATCCCATTTAATATTATAGTTTCACAAGGTGTGGATTATACTGAAGCAAAATTAGATTCTATAAAAAAGATGTTTTAAAATCCAAGAAATGACTTCTTAAGCATGTAGAGGAATAAAGGAAATGTTACTAGCTTGAATAATAATATTTTTTTTAAATTTCAAAGGTATAAAAAGCCTTTTAATAAGCCTAGAAATAATGTAAAACAATAAGAAAATAAGTTTCCAAAGATAAATATAGTAGAGATAGCTCTACCCAATTGGTGTAGGTTTCATAAAACATCACAACTTGGTGAGCTTGACTATGTTGAGTTCTTTACAACATCTAAAATCCTATAAATGAAGATGGTTAGGAAATATTTAATGAATAATCTTCCATAGTTCCATCATGATACTAGTTCCTCAAGCACAACCATGGTCTTTTAAACACATGAGTTACCCTTCCCAATCAAATATGACAATGTGCCAAAAGAAAATTCAAATGAGATACACACTTTTTAGTAATTCTAGAGAAACAATTATAACTTGAGGAATAAAAAACCCCTAACTACATCTACTCCTCTACACAATATGAAAATTGCTTTAAATTCTAAATATGATAGCTATCCACCTCCCCCAAAAAGGAATGATCAGCCTCTGAATAAGGAATAATAGAGAAAAGGAGGATACACCACTATTGAGGACATGAAGAAGATAAATTCAAACATCACTCTTTATGAATTAGCTTTGATTATTGAATAAAAGGAGCTATTATGAAGGTCATATTGACTTATTTCTACCCTTGAGGCATAAAAAGGATTCAACCTATGCCATGAATAATTAAACTCACCTTGGTCACCCTATTGTGTTTTTTAAAGTGTCAAGGTAGTTCAAAATGGGATCACTATTAATCAAGTCAAAGTAGAAATTTTAAGTGATATGTAATGTCAAAGACTATCATTAAAATTGTCCTTTTTTCACCCTATTTGAGCTTATGTCTAGTAATCTCTTTGTGTTAGTTATGTGTGGAAGTATATAATAATACTTGGATTGGTCCCAATATTCCAAACATACTCATATGGAACATGACCTAATTTGGTATCTCATGACCTATCATTAATCCATATAGGTACATTGAAATATTTCAAGATAGGGAAAGATCAAAGGGTTAAAGATGTTATAAAGAATAGGTGGTAACCTATTTAGGTCTTTAGCGTGTTTTAAGCTCTCTTGATAGATATCAAGATTTATGATAATCTAACCCCTCCTTTCCATCATCTTCCTTGGTAGCCCTAGATGACCTCTAAGGTTCTTATTTAGTATAAATAGGAGAGAGAAGATGGAGACCTAATATATTGGCCATAATAAGTGGGTTTAATGTAATTTTATTAATTGGCATTTTTTTGCATAATAATGGACCATTATTTATGAAAAATGGCTAAGAATCCAAGGTAGTCAAATAGTCTTCTACATCCACACACAATCAAGATTAAAAGGGTTTTAGTGTGTTTTAATTTAGATTAAAGGAAATGGTGATTGTATGTATATTCTAAAATTCTTCAAGGTCCTTCCATTACATTATCCACCCCTATTTCACATTTGTGAGTATATGGCTGGAAGAAACATCTAAATTATCATATGTTGTAGAGTGCATCCAATTTTCTCTTGATTATATAAGACCTCTAATACATATATCTGAGAATGGATAGTAGTTTGAAGTTCAATGATGATTTCATGGAGTTATTCAGACATTCATGCCTCCTTATCCCAATTAGAGTTATCATATGGACCTTCAACTCTCCCATGATTCTAGCTTCAAATGAGTATGATTTTATAGTGATCTTCAGTGTAGATATGGATTGAGTGTTCTATGGTGATGGCTATTCGAGGTCATCAAGACACCATAAAAGAATAATAAGTGATATATTCATGTATAAGAGTCCCTTTCTCACATTAAATAAGATTAATTATGGATCTTAAGGCAAAAAAACTATAAAATAGACTACCAAAACCTTCACAAACCTCTTTAGTAGAGGTAAGGATCATTAGCAAAAGTTAAGGTATTTGTATAATCCTAGGTTCTAAAATCTCCCTTTATGTGTCTGAGTAACCAAATACAAATGTCTTTCCCTATTGAGTGTGTAAATAAGGATTTATATGGTCCTCAAAGGTGAACTTGAGCATGAATCAATAATATAAATTAACCTCTCAAGGAACCTCTACTAATTAATGGTTTCATTAAGTAAATTCTCTTCATAATAGGTTATGAGTTATAAGCTAAATCTTCATAGGATCATATAACCATTACCTAAAATTCTAAAACCTTATTCCCAAACCCTAAGGTATGGAAACAAGATATAAATCTTTCATAGTACTACTAAGAACCATCGAGACTATTTGAAAATGACATATTCAAATGTGAATACTATTTTGAAAGCATAAACAATTTTAGGAGGTTAAGTCAGGCCTAACCTTCAAACTATTTTAAAACCATAATATACAACTAAATATCAAAAATGAAAAGAAGGGTCATATATTGTGAAGATGGATATATTAAGGGAGTGTGATTCAAATTTAGAGAAAGCCATTTGGACCTCAAGTATAACATGGTATCATTTTTCTTGCTCAAGAGACTTCTTAAAGATCCCTTTACAGTCAACATACCTAGATCACTACCTATAAGACTACATAATATATCTCCAAATTTGAACATAAAATAATATATAAACATAGATGGAGAGATAAAAGTTTTATGGTGGTTATAATTTAAATCTCATGCTATTGAAAGATAAATAAAATGGAAAAAGTGAGTGAAATGAGTTGACTTAAGCATGTATAAGTACATTCAAGTCTACCTATCTAATTGGGAGGACTAAATGATTTAAATAAAATAAAAAAGATGTCCATATCATCTTATTTAGATGGAATTAATTCTCCTAAATATTTTTTAAAGTTAGGATCAAGCGTGAGAGCTACATGGTCTAGGTTGAATACCCATAACACATAGGCCTATAGGTACAATTATGTAAGTATGTTTTGATAGCAGAGATAGGGGATTCCAAATACTAGAGGCTATGGGAAGACCTTAAGAACATATTACATGATACCTTACCCCTAATTCTACCCATAATGAATAATATGAGATACAAGACCTACCTAGGCCTCTAACATAGCTGATTCAAACACCTAGGTTGGGCAATGACACTTAAGGAAGACTTAAGAGAGAGGGATTGAGATGGTGGCTAGGGTAGCTAAGGATAAGTGAAGATGATGGGTATTAGTGGAAATAAATTATATGGGTATATTTAATCCATCAATGACTACATATAGGTAGCTTAGATCCTTGAGACTCAGTCAGACCTATAAGGCCTAAACCACCCTTAGGCCTCAAAACCCCTTCTCCACCTTAGTGGTAGATTAAAAACCTCATGATATATTTAAGGATTTGAGAAGGTGTAAGATGTTGATATAGGTCTTGAATAAAGTTTTTATAACATAGGAATACAAGTAAATGATCATTTTAGTCCTATCAACCCTCTTGAGCTCCACTACCATAATATGCCATCTCAAGTTGTCAAATCAAACACTCATCTCTAACATGAAAATATGGCTCAAGATCAATGTTTTATAGGTATATTTGAACCTCTATACACTAAATATCAATGGAGGAAATATTTTTATTAAGGAACCTATCACTATGAACAATCCTTATTACTGTAAACTATATAAAATGCCTAGGAAAGAGCTCAAAGGCCTCCAACTTTCACTTCGTACTCATCGTATAGTTTGTATAGGACCAATAGATATTTATTATATTTGAAGGGGTATATGGGATAAAAATAAATGGTAATTTTTTTTGGTTTTGAGGCCTATACTTTATGAACCATTATTAATATTGTAGGCCACCAAAACACTCTTTAACAAGATTAAGACCTGATGATAAAATTACACCCTCATATACTTCCAAAATATGTGTTTGGGACATGAAATATTCTTAATTGTCTCTCAAAGTAACATGGGCACCCAAATGTTTTAATGTTTGGCATGCGAAAGGGATATAGTATACAAATCAAGACTAAAATGACTACTCTAAGATTATATACAAGAAATTTCAAGGGGTATACACATTCTACATGGTTATAATGAAGGAAAGGTATCAAGAGGTCTCAAAAGTCTCATAATGCCACCTATAGGGGTCTCCATGTCTAATAGTCACTTGTAGACATGGTTAGGTGCCTAGATAGAGGAATATGTGTACACAAAGAAGTAATAAGTAGCTTAATCAAGATAAAATAAATTATATAAATTCCCTAAAGGGTGTATTCCATACTATAAAGGGTGGCCAAGTGCCTCATAGCTCTTGTTTGCAGTCTAAATATAGCAACTCTACCTTTAGGACTATTTGTCTAACACCTTTTTCAAGACATGACTACTTGAAGACTGAAATAGAGGATAAAAGGGAGTTATATAAGAACTAAAACAATAATTTAAATTCATTTCAATGGGTTTCATATGTGTGAACAATAGTGGTTAATAGAGGAAAGATCAGAGTTGGTCATTTTGGCCTAAAAATTTCTTGAAAGTGCATAGAATGAATAATTACGCTTGAGTAGCAACTTGATTAATTTATAACTATACATAATAGTACCATGGCATGGGGTTTTTAACACTTTATTAAATTTAAGGGACCTTATTTAGAGGAAACTAGATGTATTGGTTCATAGGTTAAGGGCCTAACCTTTATGAACCATTGCTAAGAACCCAAACCCACCTTAAACCTCCCTAAAACCCTAATAGTGACCTGTTAGAGTAAACATTGAAGAATTTACTTCCAAATTCATTGGATTATCTTGGAGGATATTTGGATCTCATATTTCACTTTGAGGATATCCCATCTAGGGAATTGGTCTATACAGATAGTTGTATAGACCCCCAAAAACACTATTTTGGCAAGGTTTAAGGATAAATCCAAGGTGAAAATCTTTGTGAAAGTTTTAAAATCATTAGGGAAGGTGTTATGAGGTGAATTTTAACTTATCAAGACAAAAAATATTCATAATTATTCCTAAAAATACCCCTTTGGGTCTATACCAAAGGACCAGTCTGAAAATGCTAGTGGGAGGTGACATAGACACTGAGATGAATAAATTTTTAGTTGTATACTACTTGGAAGGCATAAGTCTTGGTATATTATGTTTTTTATAATTTAAATTTTTTTAATCATTCATCTTGAAGTTCTTATTCAACTCTTATGCTCATCCAAGTAGAGAACAATCAAGTAGCTAGTCCTAATCTCCTAGTAGACCTATTTGGTCAACAAAGGAATATATTAATTAGCATAGAGGGCTAATATGGAGTAAATTCATGGTCATGAAACTTTTTATAATTGACTCAT
Source organism: Torreya grandis (assembly GCA_037957365.1). NCBI lineage: Eukaryota > Viridiplantae > Streptophyta > Pinopsida > Cupressales > Taxaceae > Torreya > Torreya grandis. Next base: position 1,162,096 of record JARHVA010004836.1, read on the forward strand.
AAGGAAGTTAAACCCATTTCTTATCCACCATGAAGGATGGGTTAGTTTTCCAAGTTATATTAGCATGTAAAAAGGAGGTGGAAACTAAATGATTCATGGGGGGGATAATTGAACCACTTTGATACTTTATGACTATAAAAATCAAAGGATATTAACAAGTTTTTCATGTTCATCCTATGTATGGGGTTAACCTTATATAAAAATAAACAATCAATTCCTCAATAGGCTCATTGAAGTCCACTCATCACCAAGGCAACACATAGGATAAGTGTGAAGGTTGTTTATAATTATGAATTAAGTGGATTATGATCATTGATTACCTCTTCATCCATTTTCCATGTAATATTATCTCCTCCATCTTATTTACTATTCTATAACTATAGTCTCTAAGGCCATTGTATTATCCCTCAATTAAGTATGATGAAACTTTGCCCAGATTATATTTTGTAAGCTTTGTGAATCAGTAAAGAAAGACTATTTTTATATTTCCTTTATATCTTAGTTTGTTATGTTCTTGCTGATTTATATAATTGTTGAAGTTTTATTCTTTCTTTTAGGTCCTTACCCTCACTATTGGAGGTTCTAGGATTCACCCAAGATAAGGAGAGGAGTGTTCATTTTCAAACCTCAAACCTAGTCCAACATGGTAATGACCTTAGGTTGTAGGACACCTATTATTAGGCCAAACCTCTATATTTTAAGGGGATAAGTCCCTTTATTTGTCAATTTAGTGCTATTTATCTAAGATATAAAATATATAGGGATGAAAAGGGTAAACAAGGTGTTGCATAATTAAAATCCTACTCTAAAGTGTGGTGATGCACATGATAATAACCCCACCCACTCACTTAACTTCAATTCTTATTCACACTAATGGACTATGGATAGAATTATCACACTACCTTTATTAGTTTCCAAGAAACAATGTTTCATCTAAAGGTTAGTTTTATTCACTTAAGAAGGAGGACAATAAGGATAAGGCATGGTTAAAGGCACTTATATTCAAAAATCCACTTCAAGCTTGAGACATCAACATCAAGACACACTTGATAACCTATAAAGAAGGTTTGTTAGTGCTTAGGTGGAACTTGGACCTACAAAAGGAAGATGAACCACTCTTACATATAAAACATGTACGAGACACTAAGTATAGATCATGAAGAAATAGTTTAAAGTACTATATTCATTCATCCAAGAGGTGTACAAGTACAAGTACTGGTACAGTTTCCTCATACCAACATGAGGGATGTTAATTAAGGTAAAAATCCTTAAATATATAGAATATGATTAGATAAGAGGAGATAAATAATGAAATAAAATATAAAATAGGGGTCATAAATGACCATAATTAACTTTTACTTTAGTTACAATAGTTATAAGCATCTTATCTATCATTTTCCATACATAGATCCTCCTTAATGGCTCCTTAAATGAGGTTTTGACATTAGAAATTAGGTAAGGGAGGCTAAGTCAACCTTAATTTTAATTATTAGAGGGATGACCATACTTACAATACTCTATAATTTTCCCTCATGGTAGTTACAACATGAATGAGGCCACCATAGTCATGTAGTAACCCACACTCCTTTAAAGAAAATTGACAAAGTCAAGGAAACTATCTTGTCATCCATCATAGATATGGAATGCACATTGAATTGTATTCAAGGGTTAATTATCAACATAACATACTTGTATTGACTTAGTCCACTAACCCTCCAATGCTAATTTATCTCTCCTTATTGACAACATAGGCTAATTAGGCCTAATTACCTAAGTTTTCCTACAAAAAAAATTTAAAATTTTTGTATGAGTGTGATTCATACTTGAAACAACACTTCCAACCATCACATAGGCTTAAAAAGGCATTAGGAACATGAAACTCCCCTTTTTCAAGTTGACTGGTTCACCTTCATCATGCATTGGTAGACTAGCAGTTTTGAATGCACTTGTAAAGACCTCTATAGCTGAATCCTTGAGTATTTTAGGCCTTGAAAATTTGGATTAGGTCCCAAACTAACTACCCAAATGATTGGAATAACTTTGTAATAGTAAACACCCTTCATTCTACTCAAAATGAAAAAAACTCCTATTTATGAGGATTATATACCATGTTCATAAAATATAAACCATGATCATATTCTCCTCTAAGTCTACTTTACAATCCATGATCTTTCTAGGTCATTCTAGGGTGTTAGGATGACAAACTACCAAGTTTTCTCAAACTAGGTCTACTTAAGGTTTTAGGGAAGTTTATGACTATCTATGAATCTTAATGATAATTCATGAATTATGGATGTCAAGGGCACTAACCTACGCATCTTATATGAATGGGTTTGGTTTCCATGCAAAGGGTGGATGAAGATACAAACATTCTAAGGTGATCCTACGGTAGTCTATAAGCCATTTATGAGTGCCTAACTTCTTAAAATTCATTCATAAATATATAACCCATAATTACAATAAAATATTTATGTATATTTATCCCATAGGGAAACTTAAATTTCCTTAGGAGATCTATTCTTGAGCACTTATGTGGTGGAGTACGTGAGCACTTGAAGATGGCTTTCAAACTGCATGTGTGCAAATAGACTAACTCAAACAAGGTTTGAAGACATTATAATAAATTTATTCACCTCTTAAAATTTGAAACCTCATTTTTGGGTCTTAAATACCATCATACATATTTAATTTATCATTAAATTAGTCATAATAACTTGAAGGGGTCTAAAGATGGCAATGTTATTTGTGTGTAAGGTTGTGTACCTGATTGTGTTAGCCCTTTATCTAAGGTTTTTTAATCATGGAAGCTAAATAATTTTTTTGGGAAATATATGAAAATTTTAAGACCATCCTTAATTTAAACCAAAATTTATTTAGGTCACCAACTTGAATGTAGATAGTATTTGACATAGGTGCACCCCTCCATCTCAACGAGTGACTATAGCAAAAAACCTTGGTTTAAAACAAAATAGTGGGTATACCCATTATTTTTCCTAGTTAAGTGAATAAATTATTAAATTTTATGGGTCATATTGACCATTCAAATTAAATATTATGTATTTTTTATTCTTGCATGTGTTTTTAATCATAACTTTGGCCAAAATTGGCTTCTCATTGCCTACATATTGTGTTCGAGTAGGACAACTCTGAGTATGACCTTCAAAATTATATATTTAAGTGTTTGGAATTGTTATGGTGATTTTAATGTTATTTAAGTAATTTTTATACTCAAATTATGGTATTTTAACAATATTTTACTTGTATACCCTATCATCCAAGCCTGACTAAGGTTCTTGATTCATTATGTTAGTCTAACCCTAGGGGTTTGCAAGCATATATTCTGACGGTTCTAAGTGTCTAAATATATTGAATGATCATAAGGAATATTATTAGTCTTAATTATGTCTTAACACCATTATTTCATCCTCTACCTATATCTTTTTTGGTTCTCTTAATGTAAATGTATGCTCTCTTAAGGCCTATTGATTGAATTTTCTTCTCATAGACCTATGCATACTTGTCAAGTGCCAACATGCCTATATAGGAATAAGGTGAACCATAGGGTGATAAAAATTCATGTCTAAATAATCCAATATTACCATTCACTCCATATAAAATTCAAATTTGATGAGAATCACATAAATCCTTGTACCTGGAACAAAACAGCTTGTTTTTTGAAACCATGTGTATTCCCTTTATCCATGTCTTGACTGAGAGTGGTTTTGTTTTTTATAGGTTTTAGTTTCTTATATATCACTTTTTTTTTAATCTTATACCTTATTTTTTTATTAAGACCCTTTAATTATTTTTGCATGTAAGCAATTAGAACCCCTACAACCTATCTTGTCTTACCCTTGATATTGATTGTAGGTGTCTTATTCTTGTGTAGGTGTTTATCCTCTATGTTAAGACCTTTTAAGGGAGTTAAGATCTTTCTCATATATTTTTTGGATCCCCTTGAACATAATTAACACTCTAAATATTCATAATATGCTCCACATTCCTAAGAAAATGTTTTTCTCCTCAACTTCATCATTTGTTAAGCCTAAGCAAATAAAGGTGGTTATAGGTGCTTATTGGGATTATATAGAGAAATTATTGGAATGGAGGCATGAAGTTTATTATGTATATAAATCCATATGATTACTTAATTATCTATCTTTAAACCATTCACTATATGCTCATTCTTGATTCCAAAACCTTGACTATCAGCTCAAACTCTATCACCAAGGAACTATAATTCTATTGTACAAATAGGGATACTCCAAGTGTGTGAGAAAATGAGGTGATTAGATTAACCAACATTTATATTTGTATTACATTAACTTTCCCACCATTTTCCCACTTTCACTCAACATAACATCTTTTAAAACACTCCATGGTGACTGTTGACAATGTCAGACCTTTGTATAAACAAAAGAGGGGTATGAGGGTGATCTAAAGAGCAAAGATGGTTAATTGGTTTTTTTACTATCATTTTCACTAATTTCCACCATGAAAAATAATTATTCATAATCATAAGGTTTATTGATAAATATAAAACCATATTACCTTAAAATCCCCAAACTTACCTTTACTTATGGTAATAAGGTAAGTTGGGGTTGTTGTTAGGCCTCTTATCTTGGCTTTTACGACTATATTTAGTTGGGATCCTTGGAATATTGGATTAGTGAGTTATAATAACCTAATTCCCATTGTATTTCACTCATATGGGCTCCTTAAACCACTTCAATCACCTTGTACTTTGTGACAACATTGATGACTATTATACGTGCTTACTAAGACTATGTTTTAACTTTATTTCACCACTAGGATATCAAATACCTCCCTAAGCACATGGAAATTGGTTAGATCATATAACTTGGATAGTGGACCATATTTAATATAAGGTAAGTTTCTTGATCTATGAATTTGGGTTTTATGGCATGACATCACCTTCGCAAGCACCTACTATAGTACACTTAAAGGATGGTTGTGTATGAGATTCCCTTATATATGCGTTGATTGCTATCTTAAAATTTTGTATCTCCATAGAGGGTGTACACTTATTTCCCATGATATGGAAGTGTATCTTAAATCCATCAATCCTCATGATATCTTAAATTCCTTCTTAACTTGTCTCAAATTATCCTTTTCCATTAAAGCCATGCCTTTATCTAAGGTCTAGAGAGACTTGATTGAGCTCTTTTAGGATGATAAGGAGTCATTTTTCTGACCTTATATCTTTGAGGCCTTCTTAATTTCGATATATGATGTATAATTTTGATATATTCCACATGAAATAGTAACAAACTACCTCTTCTAGAGGCACTCAAACTTTTCCACATAGTGTACCCCCTAGTCATGATGACTAGTATCGTGAAACTATAAATTTGATCCATGAGAGGCTTGTGGAGATTGATATGATTGATATAGATTTTGACACTCCCACACATGTAAGATAGAGGTGTGGGTGATGGATATGTTCCATGGGTTTCTTGTAAACATAAAACAAACACTTGTTTTTATAAAAAAATTCTATAGCTGACTAAAACCATTGCAAATCTTAACCCCTACACAAATAGATAAGCTTATGGGAGTGGCCAAACTATTAGGCATTGTTCATAAGTCATAGGATATGGATTTATGGACAATATCCATTTATGGGTCAAGGGACATGCTTTCATCCTCTAAAATCTTAGGTCATGAATTTCTCTCTCTTCTCTATATTGAGTTAAAACCTGAGATACTGTATAAGATACCAAATAGAGCAATGGAAAGATGGGATAGGCTTATATATAAAACTTCTCCAAATCCTATATTTGGAATTTGGGGGGGTATATATACATATGTGGGAGCATTTGGAATAAAAATCTTTGAATTACACCTATATGGACTGAGGAGAAAACACCTACTTTTGTCTTGAAACTACCATATTTACTTTATAGATTTATGGATAATGGATGATGCCTATTTGCACATCTAGTTTAGGCATGTATAGACTTGTCTCATGATATTTCAAACATTTATTTTCCCTCTACTATGCCACTTTACTATAAAACCACCTTTTGAAGCCATAAAAGGGTAATAAAACATAAATGGGATGTACGTTATGACTTGAATTTTTTACCCTTTTGACGAGTGGTAAGGACTTTAAGAGGGGGGAATATAACATTAAAACCACATGACATGGCCAAAATGACCCCTTTTACCACTTAAAACACTTACACCTTCTTGAATAGGGTCATAAAGGCCTAAAATAACACTAGGTTTTAGAATAATTTTACCTTAATATTTTCAAATGGACCTTAAATGATGCTAAAAAAGATAAAATTAACTCGTGAAGGATAAATCAAGACATAAAATGACTCAAAAATCCATGACAATGTCCTATTTTTAATGTGGGTTTGACCACTTTGACTTGAGGGTCAAATTTGGTCAACATTTTTGGTGACTCCTATGGATGACTAGCCTATTGGTCATGAGGATCCAGTGTCTCAAATGACATGACTTAAAAGACTAAAAGCACAAACTGATCAACTAATTTTCACTTTATGACACTTCTTCGACTACAACAAAGCAAGACACACAAATACAATCAAGGGAAACAACTTAACACCTACTTCTAAGAGACACACCAAACAAGACACATGGATAAAAAAGGAAAACAAATCACAACTTTTGTAGCCCACACTTATTTAAATTAAGACAAATAACCTAAAAAACTATTATATACAACTAACCTCAATGGATCTTTTCCCTCCTAGATCAAAGGGGAAGTTTCTTTGGACTTTATTCTCATAAGATAGACAATGATATGAACAAATAAGGTTTATGAAAGGAATACTTGGTGGAGCAGTCCTTTTGTTGACCAACTTACTTATAATGTTCTTAAATTCCACATTAATTATAAATAGATGGCCTATGCACACATAATCACTAGGTGCTTCAAGGATTACCTCCTATTGATCTTGATTTACATTTTCTATCTTCCCTTTTAGCTCAAATATATTTTCTTCGTGTTTTTTAAGCTTTACATACTACTATTCAGGGAAAGGGATAGTTAAAATAGGAACAAGAGGTTGGTAACCCTATTTGAGGACCTTAAACAAGTCTTCTTCTAATGGATTAGCCTTTTTAGATAACATGTTTCTGGAGTTGTCTTCTCTTTTCTTGGTGAATTCCTCTTATTTAACCTAGACCAACTCATAGCATTATTCAAGGAGGTTATAACCTGATCCTATAATATCAAATAGATCACTTGAATGATCTTGTGAAACTCTATCATCCTTAACAACCATTTTATGACCTTACAAACTTTTAATGTTGTTTTGATCTCCAATCTCCTTGATTGGTCTAAAACTTTCTTCTACCTTTGTTTCAAGTGTTTGAGGATTGTCATGATTGAGAAAAGCTTCCATATCATTAATAAGGCCTGGAGGTCATCCTTGCCTTATCTAATGGAAGCATATTCCTATCATGGCTTATCAAGTTCCTACAACTTGTCATCTTTTACACTTTTGAAAACTTAAAGGTGCCCATCTTTACCAAGTGGTGTCCCTATTAGGATATCCTATTTATATTCTAACAAGTCATCATCATCAGTTACAAACTCACCCTTATATTAATTGCTTACCTCTTGAAGGAGTGCCATAGAACATTATTGGAGTGACTCTGAGATGGATGAGATATGTGTTGTATTTCCTTCATTCAGTTGACTATTGTCAACAATAATGTTTTCCTCCTTCTACATACTACTCTATATTGATCTCCAATAGGGAAATGTTTTATGTCCTTGAGTGACCTTGGGGTTGTTTGACTTTTCCTCTTTCTTTTTTGACAATATCACTTGACTCAAAGATGGAATGTTGGGCTTATGATTTTATTGAATAGTGTGAATTATGTCTTAGGGAAGGGAAGGAGGTGTGTTTAGTTGAGGTGATGTTTCTTTAATAGATTCTAATATATGATACAAATTTTTACTTTTAGCTTGAATTTTAATAGTAAGGGAGGCTTCAAAATCAGATCTTGACTGGTTATGATGACTAGTCTTTTCAATGCAAACCTTTCCTTATTCTTGGACTCTTCGTAGGACATATTTCCATGAGGGTAAGGTTGAGAAGATTTGGGAGGATCCTTGATGCCCTTGAAACTAACTTGATGAGAGATTATGAGGTTTTATGGTATGTTCAACATGAGATTGACATGGGGTGGAGGGAAGATAAGATGGGTGATGGTGTGTTTGTTGCCCTTCATGGGACACCAAATTCTCCTCAATCTTGGAGATAGCCCCTCTATGTTAATTATGTCACTATTGTTTCTATAATAACCTCCACTAATGAAACACACCCACTTTTCCTTTGGCTATTGTAATGAATTAATAAAACCCTTAATGACATGTTTGGGAATTTTTTTCCCATATCCTTTCAATGTGTCAATGTTTATCATATGTTTTTATGGTCTAATAAATCTTGTTTAAGGCTAGATATAGACTGACTAGAGGCATGAGTAGACATGCCAAGGATTCAAGACACTACCATGACTGATCAATTTTGTAATTAGGCTAAAATTGGGGTAGATGAGATTCATAGTAGGTTTGGTGATCTTAGTAATATTGAGGATCATCATGGGATTGGTATGAGTGAATATATGGTTGATATAGGGTATGATAATGTGGGTAAGAATCATGATATATTTGGAAAGGGTCATAGGTCTATCCATATGTGTATGAAAAACATACTACTCCCTAATATACCTCCATACTTTATTATCAAACACATGAAAATGGATGAAAATAATAATGATGACCCTTCTTACCCCTGAAGTTAAGACTTATCACGAATCTAATATAACTTTATGACTATAACTTTTACTAATGTATTTCTTGAATATTTCAAAGATGGATTCAAGTTGTCCTTATACATTTTCAAAACATGCTTTAAGGCACGTAAATATCATCCCACCAAGAGTGCCCTCATTTTTGTAGGTTTTATGTTGCACCCAAGATGAGGAGAGGAGTGTTCATGTCCAAACCTCAAACCTAGTCCAACATGGGAATGACCTTTACATGTGGGTCACCTATTATTAGGACAAAACTATAGATTTTAAGGGGATAGATCCCCTAATTTATCAATTTAGTGATCTTTATCTAAGATATAAACTTTATGGGGTTGAAAAGAGTAAATAAGTTATTGCATAATTAAAATCCTACTCTAGAATGTGGTGATGTACTTGATGATAATTTGACCCACTCATTTAACTTGAACACTTAATCACACTAATAGATTATGGACATAATTATCACACTACATTTATTGGATTCCAAGTAATAGTTTTTTATCTAGAGGTTAGCTTGATTGACTTAAGGAGGAGGGTAATGAGCATAAGGCCTAGTTAAAGTCACTTACAGTAAAAATCCACTACAAGCATTAGACATCAACATCAAGACATACAAAATGACCTATAAGGAAGGTTTTTCAACACTTAGGTGTAATTTAAACCTATAAAGGGAAGATGAACCACTCTTTTATATCAAACAAGTATGAGATACTAAGTACAAATCATGAATAAATAGCTACAAGTATTCTATGCATTCATCTAAGAGGTGTACAAGTACAAATACTAGCATAGTTTCCTCATACTAGCTTGAAGGGATGACAACTAAAGTAAAAATCCTTGAATATATAGAAGAGAATCAAATATGAGGATATAAATAATGTCATAGAAGAGGAAAGAGGGGTCATGAATGACCATAATTTACTTTTCCTTTAATTATAATAGTTACAAGAATATTTTCTAGCCTTTCCTTATATAACTTCTCCTTAATGGTTCCTTGAATGAGGTGTTGTTGTTTGGAATTAGGTAAGGGTGGATAAGCTAAAATTAATTGTCTTTATCAAAGGTCTGACCATACTTAAAATAGTCCATCATTCTCCCTCATGGTAGTTACATTCATGAATTAGGCTACCATAGTTATGTATCAGCCCACACTCCTCTAAATAAAATTGACAAAGTCATCGAAAATATATTATCATCCATCATGGATATGGAATTCACATTGAATGCTCTTCAAGGGTTAGTTATCAACATAACATCCTTATATTTACTCATTCCATTAAACCTTCAACTTAAATTAAGCACTCCTTATTGACAACATAAGTTGATTAGTCCTATTATGCATAACTACCTAAGAGTTCCTTCTAAAATATTTAAATATTATGTATGAGACTGATTCATTATTTAAATAACACTTCCAACCACTATATAGGCTTTAAAATTCATTAGGAACTTAGAAATCCACTTATCTAAGTTGACTAGTTCAACTTTCTCATGCATTGATAGATTGGAAGTTTTGAGTGCACTTGTAGAGACCTTTACAACTAAATACTTGAGAATTTTATTCCTTGTGAAGCTGTATTAGATCTCAAACTAAATACCCCAATTATTTGAATCACTATATACTATAAAACACCCTTATTTCTACTCAAAACCTTGAAAAAGTACCTATTTTAAGGATTTTATACCATGTTCATACAACTAGAACCCATGATCATATTCTCTCTAAGTGTAATTTACCATCCATGAGCTTTCTAGGTCATTATAGGGTGCTAAGATCCCAAACTACTAAGTTTTCTAAAACTAGGTTTGCTTAGGGTTTCAGTGAGGTTTATGGCTATCTAGAATTTTTAATGATAGTTCATTAAGTATGGATGTATAATTCTAAACAAAATTTCATGGATGTCAATGCAACTGACCTACTCACCTTCCATGAATGGTATGGGTTTCCATGAAAAGGGTGGATGAAAATATGAATGTTAGAAGGTGACCCTAGGGTAGTCTGCAAGCCATTTTTGAGTGCTTAAATTCTTAACGTTCATTCATAAATATCTACCCACTAATTATAATAAAATTTTCATGAACATTTATCCCATAGGTAGACTTAAATTTCCCTAGGATCTCTATCCTTGAGCACTTATGTGGTGGAGTGGGTGAGCACTTGAAGATGGCTTTCAAATAACTTATGTGTAGATAGACTAAATCACGTAAGGTTTGAAGACATTATAATAAATTTATTCACCTCATGGAATTTGGAACCTCCTTTTTGGGTCTTAAACACCCTAATACATATTTCATTGACCATTAAACTAGTCATAATAACTTTAAGGGGTCTAAAAATGGCTTGATGGTTTGTGTGTAAGCATGCGTGCCTGATTGTGTTATCCCTTTCTCTAAGGTTTTTGATCATGATAGCCAACTAGGATTTTTTGGTTGTCTAAAAACCTTTCAACACCATACTTCATTGAAACCAAACATTCTTTAGGTCCCTAACTTTAATGAAGATAAAGTTTGACATCAGTGCACCCCTCCATCTCAATGAGTGACTATAAAAACAAACCTTGGTTAGAGACAAATAGTGGGTATACCCACTATTTATACCATCCAAGTGAATAAATTAGTAAATTTTATTGGTTACATAAAAATTTAGGTATTTTTTATGCCTCCATGTGTTTCTAATCACCACTTTGTCTAAAATTGGCTTCTCACTACTTGTAGACTATGTTTGAGCAGGATAACTCTGAGTATGACCTTCAACATGGTCTCTTGAGGTGTTTGAAACCATGGTGTTGTTTTTCATGTGATTTAAATCATTTTTATACTCATATTATGGTATATTAATACTATTTTCCTTGTATACTCTTCCATCCAAGCCTGCCTAGGGTTCTTGATTAATAATGCTAGTCTAACCCTAAGGGTTTACAAGCATATCTTCTAAGGGTTGTAAGGGTAAAAATCCATTGAATGATATTAAGGAATATTATTATAATTCCTTATGTCTTAATAACTTGTATCCATAATCTTAATTAAACTTTTTTAGTGCTATCAATGTATATGTATGCTCTCTTAAGGCCTATTGATTGAATTTTCTTCTCACAGAACTGTGTATATTTCTCTAGTGCCAACATGCCCATATAGGAGTAAGGTAACGTATTGGGTGTTTAAAATTAATGGATAAATAATAAACTATTACCATTCACACCATTTATAATTCAAATTCCATGAGAACCACATCAATCTGTGTGCCTTAAACATAGTAGCTTTCTCCTTGAAACCCTATGTCTTTGCATTATCATTGGCTTGACTAAGAGTGGTTTAGTTTTTCACATGATGTAGTTGTTTATATATTAATTTTGTTTTTAATATAAGACCTTATTATTTTATTAGAATATTTTACTTAATTTGGCCTCTAAGCCATTAGAACCCCTACAACCTATCTTGACTTTCCCTTAACATTGACTGTAAGTGTCTTATTTTGTTGAAGGTGTTTGTCATCTATGTTAGGCCCTTTTAAGGGAGTTAATATCATTATCATAGCTATGTTGGGTCCCCTTTAACATAATTAACACTATAAATATTCATAATAGGCTCCATAATTCCAATACCATGTTTTTCTCCTCAACTTCGTCATTTGTTAAGCTTAAGCTAATAAAGATGGGTGAAGGTATTTATTAGGCTTATATAGGGTAGTTGTTAGAATTCGGGCATGAAGTGTATTATATAGATAAATAAATATAAATAATTAATTATATATCTTGAAACCATCTAATATATACTTATATTTGATTCTAAAACCTTGAGTGTATACTCAAACTTTGTCACCAAGGAGCTATAACTGTGTTGTATGAAATGGGATAGTCTAAGTGAGTGAGAATATGGGGTGAGGAGCTTAAGAAGGAAGATTAAATAATACCTAGTAACCAACCTTTGAATTTTTATTACATTAACTTCCCCACCATTTTCCTACTTTAACTCAACATATTATCTGTTGAAACACTCCATGATGACTACTAACTATGTCAAACCTATGTACGCATAGAAGAGGAGCATGAGGCTAATCTCAATATGAAAAGATAATTTATTTATTTAATTGACTATATTTATCACTAATATCCACCTTGTATAAATTTTAGTCACCATAAAAAAAATTATTTGGAAAAAAGATACAAGATTACCTTAAAATTCCCAAACTTACCTTAACTTTTACTAATAAGGTAAGTTGTGGTTATTATTTGGCCTCTTAATTTGTTTTTTATGAGTATATTTAGTTAGGCTCCTTGGAATATTTTCATATTGATCTAGACTCACCTCATTACCATTTTATTTCACTTATATGGGCTCCTTATACCACTTCAAGAGCCTTTTACTTTGTGACAACAATTATGACTATTGTAGGTGCTTATAAAGATTGAGTTTTAGATTTCTTTCACCACTAGGCTATCAAATACCTCCCTAATCACTTGGACCATTGTTATATAATATAAAATGGATGTTTTACCATATTTATTCTAGGTTAAGTGTCTTTATCCCTAGATTTGGGTGTTATGGAATGACATCACCTTCTTAGGCCCTTACTACAATAGGTTTAAGGGTTGGTTGTGTATGAGATCACCTTAAATATGAATTGATTATTATCTTAAAATTTTGGAGCTACATGGATCATGTATAATTGGTTCACATTATATGTACATGTATCTTAAATCCCTCAATATTTATGATATCTTGACTACCTTCTCAACTTGTCTCAAATTGTCTTTTTCCACATAATCCATTCCTTTGTCTAAGCTCTAGAGAGACTTGACTAAGATGTTTGGGGATGATGAGGAGTCATTTTTATAACCTTATATAATTTATGACTTATTAATTTGTATATAATATTTATATCTTCCACATGAAGTAGCATTAAACTACCTCTTTTGGAAGCACACAGACTTTTCCACACAATAAACCCCTTATTCATGATGACTAGGAAAGTGAAATTGCAAATTTGAGCCATAAGAGGCTTATGGAGATTGATATGATTGATTATAAATGTAATAATGGAATTTATAGGTAAATTAGACATGAAATATAACTATGAACTAATAAAATTCTTCAAACATCATCAATATTTTCACCTAAGTGCACCAAAATCTTGTAAGTTCAAGAAATTTTGCTCATACTTTAAAAAAAGAAATCTTGGAGTTTGTTAGATTTTTACACTAAAATAGATGTGTGACATGGTTTTGGGTGGTGGATATGGTCCATGGGATTATTTTGAACACAAAACAAACATTTTTTTGCATAAAAATGTCAACAACAGACCAAAACCATTATAAACCTTTACCCCTACACAAATAGATAAGCTCATGGGAGTGGATAGATTGTTATGAATTATTAATAAATCACAATATATGTATTTATATACAATTTAAATTCATTATTAATTAAATTTAAACCCTTTCATCCTCAAAAATATTAGTTCATGAAGTTATCTCTCCTCTCTATAATAAGTGAAAACTTGAGATGTTGTACAAGCTACCAAAGAGAGCGATGGAAAGATGGGATAGGTTTATTAAATATTAAGGATTTTAAAATATTATAAATCATATATTTGGACTTGGGGGTATAGTTACATCTTTGGGATCATTTGAAAGGAAACCCATGTAAGTACATATGTATGGGTTAAGGAGAAAACACCTATTTTTGGCTTGAAACTGCCATATTTACTTTGTAAACTAATGGAGAATGGATTAAAAGTGGTAAAATAGATATTTAAATAATTTATATACATATTTCATGATATTTAAAACATTTATTTTCCCTTAAACCTACCACTTTACTCAAAAACCTCATTTTTAAGTCATAAAAGGGAAATAAAACATAAATAAGTGGGATGTATGTTATGAATTGACTTTTTTACCATTTTGAGGAGTGGTAAAAACTTAAAGAGGGGTAAATTAATATTAAAACCACATTACATGGCCAAAATTACCCATTTTATAAATTAAAACACTTGAACCTTCTTGACTAGGGTCATAAAGGCCTAAATTAACACTAGGTTTCAAAAGTCTTTTACCTTAATCTTTTCAAATGGACCTTATATGATTCTAAAAGGGATAAAATGGAATCATTAAGGAAAAATAAAAGTATATGATCAATTTGAAACCCATGACGAGGTCAAGTTTTAAATGTAGGGTTGACCACTTTGACTTGAGGGTCAAAGTTGGTCAACACTCACCTAGTTGCTAGGATGTTATTCTATGCAAGTCATGTAATGTGTCAATTGTTGATGAATGTGTTTTGAACTATAACTTGGTTTATAGTACCTTAAAAATAAATATTATCCATTACCTTCAAGATGAATACATCCATAATAGTGTTCACATGAAGTACTTATGTTTAAAATCTCATTAAAAATATTCTTTTAGTCACTAGTCCTCACTTGGTTCACAAAGTGTTGACTAAGGATCAGTTAGAGTGGATAATTAAATATTGGTGCATGGCCTGCATTACCTTATATTTTATTTCATGTTTCTCTCTCCCTTTTCATCCCAAAAAGTTGGTGATATTAATAATTGGACTCAATTGACTCACTAGGGGAGATATCCCCTAAAATTAGAGGTTTATTCCTCCTATAGGTCACCCAAAACCTTTAGACTAATCCCATGATACCAAAAACATGTATAGGTATGAACCATCTTCTTCTAAGTGTGTAGTTTGGTGAGATAATAGGTCCATCACATGGAAGTCTATTGTAGAGAATACAAAAGTTGCCCATACTAATGTTATATATAAGAATAAGATATAAGTTACTCCTTTGTTGTTAACTATTAGAGAAATTTTTAAGAATATACAAAACTATTTAGTTGGTTTTTTAGCTTTGGCTAATATAATGCCAAATTTCATTTGCCAAAATCTGGGATTAACTCCAAGCCTATCCAAGATGATGTTTTCAAAATTAGACAAAATAGTTGTGCTTGTGGTTGGAGAGATGAATGATATATGTATTAAAGTTGCATCTAAGACTCATGTGAAAACAATGATAGACATATTTGTGGTAGATATCCCAAAATGTTATAAACTACTACAAATCAAAGATAGTTTGAAGACACTAAATGGGTATGTAACACAAAACTTATCTCATATTTGGCTACCTTTTATAGGTATTATAAATCAAATTCAAATTTATTGAGAATTGATAATGAAGTATCCCATTATAAAATACACCATTAGAAATGAATAAGTAAGTTATAAATTTCTTAATATTGAAATTTATACCTTTACCACAAAGAATGAGGTGAAAACGCCATAAATCCAAGGACTTTCCCAATTGTGGACACTCTATTTTTATGGTAAAAATCCAAGTAGGGATCAAGTGTTGGTATTGACTTGATTGACCCACTAGGTAAGAAGTAACTAACATCTTAAAGGTTGTAATTGACATGCACTAACAATAGAGCAAAATACAAAGTACAAATTCTATGATTGTAATTCACTCTCAATAACAATGTAAAATAATTACTCATATATGGATATTTAGAGATGGTGATTAATTAGGTTTGAAATAAATACCAATGAAAATTTTCATATTTTAAGAGATACAAACACTAATCTTGGGATTTTATTGAGTCATTTGAGGTGCTCAACATAGTAAATGTTCCTAGGGAACAAAATTAGGATGCTAACGCATTGACTACTTTATCTACCAACTTAGCACCATTATAGGAGTCCAAGTTACATATGTTTTTTATTAAAATCATGCCCTTCCCATTGGTTCTTGACAATATAGAATAAATTTAGGAGTTTGATGGTGATAAATATAATATCTAATTCTTGACCAATTTAATACAATTTGAGTCTAAAATAATTGATGTTAATGAAATAAATTATCTATGCCAAGAGGAACTAGGATAATGAGTTATTCAACTCAAATAAAATCATATTCCATTAGGTATGGTTTTTTTGGATAGAGAATTTGATACAAATCAACAAGATCAATAGTTGAGTTAGCCCAAAGTTAATGAATCCAAGTTTAACAAGGACAACTTGGGGGATGATAATGATCCATGTTATGTTAACATTGGCCTCAGTTATACCCTAGAATAAATATAAAGGGTGAAATATTTTCTCATCCAGTATAAATATGTGATTGTATGGACCTATGAATACTTAATTTAATCCTAGGGTCAATACTCATACAATCCCACTGAATCTAGAGCATAATCTATTTAGAAAAAGATATAGATTAGTTAATCTCATCTTGGAACCAATTATTCAAAAGGAAGTAGAGAAGCTATTGAAATATATAATAGCATTTCCTATCAGACACTTAACTTGGGTTACAAAATTGGTTCAAATAGAAAAAGAGTGGAAAAATAAAATTTCATGTTGATTTCAAGAACCTTAATAAGGCTTTTGAGAAAGGAAACTACCCTTTTCCTTTTATGGATGAGGTGATCTAGATAATATGTGGTTCTAGAATGATGTCCTTCTTAGATGATTTTTTAGGATATAAACAAGTGTTGGTAGAATTTAAATACGTCATGAAGACTTAATTTACAATGAAGTGGGTTACTTAAGGATATAAGAAGATGTCTTTCATCTTAATTAACATATGATCCACTTTTTAGTAACCTATTGACCATGCATTTCAATGGATAATATGTAAATTAATAATCATTTACATGTACAACCTCATTTTTTTTTCAAAGAATAGAATTGATCACATAGGCCACCTACAATCAATATTTTAAAGATGCATAAGGCTCAGTATCTCAATAAACATAAAAAATATCATATTTGTTAGTATTAAAATAAATTTATTGGGGAACATCATTATAGACACCAAAATTATGTCACACACAAGTGCATAACTCCCTGTGTTGAAACCCCTCTAAACTCATTTTAATAATAACAATTAATATCCTTAACCCATAATTTTACCCCTCACACATTTAATTAATTTAAAATACATAATTAAGTTAATTAAAATTCCCTATTTCCACCTCACCCTATGACTAATTTTCCCCTGATGAGTCACCTCATGACCTAGTTTCCTCATCCTAAATAACTAAGACTTATTCCCACTTCTAAACTAAATTCCTAAACAACTACTTCCTTATTTACCTCTTATTTTTACCATTTTATAATGGGTGTCACACTTTTCATGCACAATAATAGAAAAAAGACAAAAATATAAAGGTTTACCTATTCTAGGGCCACTGATGTTAGTCAACCCAAGACTAATGTCAGTGGAATCCCTACCAACATCGGTAGGATCATCAATGATGACAATATAAGCCAAACTTTGACCTATATTTTAGGTCATAAAAAATTAATAAAATCAATTCTTACTCTCATTTAGGCTCTCAACATTTTATTTTTTGACATCCAGGCTTACAATCACCTTGTATATGTCAATCACAATCAACAACTAAGCTCTTGAGGACCAACAACACCTTCTTTTTCTCTCTATTTAGGCACTCAAGTTTAGACTCCCTGATAGGGACCATTAACTTGACACTTATCAATTTAATGACTATCATAACTAAGTATATCATTGATACTGTAGGTCATTTTAATATTTATTCTTCTATTTATTTATATCTAACTTGCACTACTTTATGCACTTTTGACCTTATACCCATGAGGAATTTACAAAGCTTCCTCACTTATTTCCCCTTTACCTAACATACCAAACCTTTGTCAAGACTTAACCAAGCCGTAATCTACCAATCATAACTCTCTCAACCTCCTTGACCTAATCCAGACTAGTTCCTAGACTCAGGAAAGCTTTCTACAACTTTCCAGATAAATATTTCCCCTACCAACCTCAACAACCTAACTGACATCAGTTACCACACTACCGACCTCAACATCCTAACTAATATCAATCACACTCCTACCAATGTTAGTGACTATCAGTTCCCTATCCTTTTAGAAACCTACCTAGACAACTTATAAAAGACAAACAAATAACCTCACCTACACCCTGTCACTCTCTGCTATGTACAGGTTGATAAAAATGGTAATATTCTCTCTTTCACTCTCTTTTTTCCTCTCTTTCAATTATTTAATATTTTTTTCTATCAAAAGTGGACTTTCATCTTTAGGGAAGTTTCACACTTCCTATAACAAGCACTAGCTCGGCAGTCCACTCATTTATCTACTAACAAAAATATTATGGTAGTGTTTTCTTATTTGTAGGTAGTCCTCTCTAGCCAAAAAAGAGTGTTCACAATGTCTAGATATGATGTGCAAAATAAATTTGGTTCATTCTAATCACTTATCCCCATCCCTTTTGTTTTCCTTTAGACTTAAAATAGACAAAAATTAGTGAAACATTTTTGGCACGCCTGGTGGGACCCTAGAGTTTTTCTTAGGTTAATTTACTGCTTTAAATATTCATATAGGTGCATTATAGTGGAATTTTCATTTCTTTCACTTCTTCCTTCTCTTTTCTCTTAAAAATGAAAAAATTAATATGTTATTTCTTTATTTAAAAGGCATTAAAATTGAGATTTCCTTTCTTTTTTCCTTGCCTCTAAAAGTAATTTGTGATCTTATTTTACAAAAAAAGAGAATCCCTTCTTTACTTCCTCTTTCATGGACATTAGTATAGTGAAATCCATACTCTATTACTATTTCCTCTCTATCTTCATTTGAATATAAACATTGTAGATTTGGTTTTAAAACTTATTGCATTTTATAGTTTGTTTGTTTCATATTAACTCATCTAGTTAATTACAAGCATTTCAAATAAATAATAGTACACCTATGTTACACAATCAAATCACATTCACATAAACAAGCATCAAAACTCACTTGGGAAAAGGCCCATCATAATTTCTTCACTTGGTGGATCACCTTACCCTACCTAGCTATCCTACTTGGATTCAACCACCAAGGGGAGAACCCAATCCATTCTGTGGTAAAGTATAATATCTAGATAGAAGGTATCTTTTGGATAAGTGGCCTAGCTTATCTCAAAGTTTGTGAAGTGTAGATAAAACTCTCTTATAACAAGTCATGTACCTGGTCTAACATAGATTTCCTCTTGAGCACCAAAACTAATATGAAATCAGCTCTAGATTGATTTCTAGTACCTTCGATAACCAAATTCTCTTCTCACTATCTGATTTAGGCATAAGCCAACACGAGACTAAAAATTAATCTCTAGTATTTAATAGTTGTTGGTTAAATAGTTTTTTTCTACTTTCCAATTGACTTCTATATTTTTGAGTTGTTAAGGATGCTTTTACATTTATTCAAAAAATAAATACTATTCCTAAAGCTTAGTTTGTATAACCTATTATCTCAAGTTTTCCAAGTGTTATTTCTTCTTACATAGACCTTTTACATCCACTATTTTATCTATTTTCAGCCTTTGATATTTTAAAACATTATATTTTCTATATCCTCAGATTTCACAGTGATCAACATTGATTAAGCCGATTGGTATCAACAAACTTTACCTACTAACATCAATTATTCCACTGATGTTGATGAACTTTTCCTACTGATATCAGTCATCCCTATCAATGTCAACGACTGTATAGTTTTATTTACTCAAAACAACAAGCTAAAATAACCCATTTTCCTGCACTCAAACCTAGTTTTTATTTATTATATTTCACATATATGGTAATAAGACTATTTAAACCACCTCTTGCATGGTATTGACATGAGTTGAAGCCAAAATTCTTGTCGATTACACAAGCTTACAACCACTTCCACCTTCCCCTCTCACTTTTAATTCTATCATGAAGCATACTTTAGATACAAATACTCCCATCCCTAACCAAATTCCTATTATACCTAAGGGAGATCAAGACTTTTCTAAATTTAATGATAAAAATGTCGTAGCCTTTCAGCATTACCTTACTATGAGTTGAACTCATAATTTTGTGGGTGACCCAATCTATCATATGCCAACCTCTTTGATGGAGATAATGTTAGTTTTAGTTGCATCCACTATTTTACACAGGGTTACCCAAACCATGACTTTGACAAGTAACCCAACTATAAATAATGTCCAAATGTGGCATCTCCAACCACCCAATCCCACCTAAACAATGGTGTAACTTTCCTACTTTCACAACCACAACCAGTTTAGCTAAGTCACACCCCATTCCAAAATTTAGTGTTACCTATTCCATCCACCCTCATGGCTATAATTACTTGAGTTAACTCTCACCCTTCCTCCATTTTAACCATGCCAATAATTCAACCTACAGTAATAACAACCAACTAAGGCATAGTCTCCAACCCAATGGGACAAGTCCCTTTTCTTTTTACACGTTATCCTATGAATCATTATCCTCATGTTGCCCTGACACAACCTTAAAAAGCCATACCATATGATCCCTCTACTTTGTATCAACTTCCCTATAACTTAGGAGGAATCCCCCAAACTAATCCCCCTCTAGACCTCATTAAGATGCTAATGGACAAGATGTGCAATCTAGAGACATCTATTTTTGGTTCAAAGTATGTATTGTCTTATGATTAGATATGAAATGAGCCAATCAATCCTTCTGTGCCTATTCACCCTTATCCAAGCCAATGGAAAATCCCTAAATTTACTCATTTTTAGAGTAAAGAGGACCCATAATAACACTTTTAAGCATTTAGACATGCTTTTTATTTAATAAGACATGATGATGTGTTACTACTTCACACTTTCCCTATGTCTCTTTTAGGTGCTACCTCGGATTGTAGCTCTATACCTTAGCATTCCCTTTTATTGTTTACCCAACTTGCACAAATATTCCTAGACCATTTCTCTATTAACATTTCTAATAAGGTTTATATAACAAACCTTTATTCTATCAGACAATTCGATGATGAATCTATTAGATATTTTGTCACTCATTGGAGTAGCTTAATCAATTAAATCTCCTTATCTTTACCCCAACTTGAGCTTATTGAGATTTTCTCAAGGGCATATTCTAAGCACATCTCATCTAAACTCTAGGTATAAACTTTCCACACATTTAATGAAGCTTTTACAATGGCACAGAAACTAGAGGTTCATGCTATTAATGAAGGTAAAGTCAAGTTGCACAATAATAATCCTAATACCAAGATAAATGACTCCTCCTCTAAAACTTCACCCTCTAACCAAAAGGCTAAAGGCTCCACTAACACAATGGTCATTAAGTCAGCCTCTTCGACAACCAAAAACCAATCAAATACATAGACTTCTCAAAATATGACCAAGCAATTACAATAATGGTATGAACAAAGAAAATACACTTTGATTGGGGAGTCATATACATCTATTTTGGAGAAACTACTATAGCAAGGTGTCATAACCCTTCATAATATTAAACCTCCTATACATTTCAACTCTTCCTATCCTATCCCAACATGGTATAAGGAAGATGAGTTTTGTGGTTACCATCAAGTTAAAGGCCACAACTCTAATAATTATAAGACACTCAAGAACATTGTTCAAGATATGATTGATAGAGGTGAGCTCATCTTGGATAATCCTAACACACCTCCTAATAAAAGTATGGATGTGTTCAAACACCCCTTTACTAACTATTCACTAAATAAAAATATTTTCTAGTCCATAATTAACTCAAGTGATCATAATATCCATATGGTTAATATGGTCTTTCCTTTATCTTCAGTTCAACTTGCCCCTCAACAAGAGACACATATTTCATTGACTCCTCCCCCACATTTAGTGGCATCTATTTTTCCCATTCATCCTCCTTAGGTAGAAGAGCCTATTTCAACCATTCCACTCCCTCAAGAGGAAGATCCTCTTTTTCCACTCCTTTTTCCACCTGAGGAGCCTATAATCCCAATTCTATTTGCACCAATATTACTTATGATCTTACCACTTCAATACCACACCGTAAATGTTCCTCAAACACATGTTGAAGGGAACATAATTCCCACATTATACCCTATTATGGAGCCTTCTTCCCCTATTTATCCTCCACTTATAGAGAGTGGTACCCAACCCACTTCACCTTCGCACCTAGAAGAGTTCATATCATCTACTCCCATAATAAACAAAAGACCTATTGTGCCTACTCCAATTTCACAACTCTTACCCCTTCTTTTACCTATGGAGGATCATACTTTACCCATGACTTTCCCACATGTTTAGGGAGCCATAATACCTATGATTTACCATCTTTAATAACCTACTTCACCTACCTCCCCTCCACCTATGGTAGACCAAGTCTCTTCTCCCATATTTGTTGAAAAAGACCCCATTGTAGTTCTTTCTCATCTTTGGCCTGAAGTAGCACAAACTAACAATCTACCTCTTTCCCAAACACCACAACTTTATAAAGACACAATCATAAGGCCTATGTCAACTTCATCAAAACCTTTCTCATGTTTAGTGAAAAGTCTAGAATTTCTTGACTTCATGAAGCTTGACCATGCAACATTTTATGACAAGCTTAAGACTTTGTATCCAACACAATGAATGTCAAACTTTATTGCCAACCCCCTTACTACCCTTTATCAATTGAACTTTAGCCATATATGTTAGAACCCTCATCCTCATAGGAATCTATTATATTAAAGCAGATGAGGCCCTTAGGTGTATGCCCTATTTCTAATCTAGTTCATCCCTAGGTGAAATTAGATTTAACTCCTCAACCACAAGTTGGAGTTTCTCAACCTATAATACAAAATAATGTTAAGCCTTCTAGACCTCATCAATCCCTTCTTCAACCCTCAACTTTACCATCCATTTTGGGGTCACACCCTTCTACTTTAGTTGGAATATATTCTAACCAAGCCAAACAAAAGGTTAAGTTACCTCCACTCCTACCTTTGCCTTTTGGTAGGCCTTTCACATCTGACACTAAGAAAGTGATAGCAGGACATGTAACTCCACCATCACCAAATAAGACACCATTTAAAATTACCTTTCGATTACCAAAACAAAAGAAGGTGTCCACTTATATTAGTAAAACAAGAACAAGCCCACTTGTAAGCTCTCAAAGCTTTTTCTTATGTCAGCTATTACAAGATTTAGTAATAACTATTCCTCCCATTATGCCCTATAGTTCTCTTGGAATGAATCCATCTAGGTTTGATGATACACAAGTCTATTTATATCATCATTCACCTAGATATGATACTAATAATTATAAAGCCTTCATAGTAGTTATTCAAAAACACTTTCATATTAACACTCTTTTAGATGACATTACAATTAACCTTCATGTTATTCCACCTTTGGAATCTACTATGCCTCCTACTATTCCACCTAAATTCAAACCCAAAGATGTTATCGTAACCCCTTTACCATGTTCACCAAATTTTCAAATCAACAAAGTTAATGTGGCCACACAGTCACAAAACCAAAAATATAAAACTAAGGAAAATGTCACTACACATTGGACCCATCCCTTCACCAAAGACACTCCCCCTAATAATCCTAAGATTTTCATCTTGGGTGTTCCTAAAACAACATCTTTAGATGTTATTCAAAGCTCAATGGTGAATTACCTTCACCAAACTCCTATCAATATGTCTTTATATGAGTTAATCCAAAGCTCATTCCACACCATCAAGCTTTGACTAGTACTTTTCAAGAAATTGAGGTATAATCAGATCATCCCCAACCTCTTTTAGCTTTGGTTAGCTCCCTTAATTATATCCCCCTAACTCATTTTAGTAATTTATAAATTATGTTTCAACACCCTAAAGATCACGATTTTGCACTTTTTGTTACTACATATATTGATTAAACTCATATCAAGAGAGTTATGATCAGTGGGGGAGACAATATTAATATTAATTCCACCCATGCCTATAAATAACTAGCCCTTGTTGACAATTACATGTCTCAAACTGATGTGGTACTCCATTCCTTTAATGAACAATGGGCACTATTGTCTTACATATTCATGTAGGTCCCCACACAATTCCCAAGATCTTATATTTTATGGAAGGAGAGTTCTAATATAACATACTTCTTGGATGACCTTGGATACGTGTTATGGCATGTGTACCCTCAACTTTGCACTGTTGTGTCAAGTTTGAACATGATGGACAAGTACATGTTATACCTACTAACCCACCTTTATTTAAAACATCTAATATGACATATAGTCCCAATGATGTTCTCATCCCATTGAAAAAATCATCTTCCTCACATGATGATTTTGAAGCTTCAAAAATCTCCACTCCTATGGTTACATAGATATCGACAACACAAATTCTTGATACATATCTCATGGAGGAGACTTTTTAATGTTTGTCACTTGATATAATTTATTGACACTTGACATGTTCTATACTCTACAAGAGTATATGAGGCTTCACATTCACCCAAATTATGATCCCCATATTTTGATGTTCATCCCTTATGGCCCCCCTAACCTTCAAACTAATTTCACATATGGGGGAATTGATCAAGCTCCCATTGTCATAAATCCATCTTATTGACCACAACCATTTACCTATGACTTCTCTTTCCTAAGTAACCCTATATTTGCTCATACCTATCTCTATAGGTGTTCCTAGAAAGGATTTGGTGTGGGTCATTATGAATAAGATTTCGATAAGCCTATTACATATACTACTAATAACACCATTAAAAATACCAAAAAGAAACATGGTGTGGGATATGATGAACCAAATAAACTCACAAAAACCTCCTATGAACCAATTGTCAAAGAACTAGTCTCTCCTTCTCCACCTTCTTCTCCACTATCACCTATAGAATTGGAGGTATTTATACCTCCTAATTTTTTATTCAATATATGTCATCTATTTGGGGTTTCTGACCTATCATTAGGGTAAGGAAACAAGGTCCCTTCCTTTCATTCATTTTGAAATAATTGATGAAGAGTATCCCATTATTAACACTATCCAATGTCAAGATGATGATGTAATTCTAACCTACATGGGTGTGGATGATTCCTCTATCCAATGATCACTCCCATATAAAATGCAAGCTATGTAAAATAAATCAACCATTGGCATCAACTTGCCCTCCCATGATAACCCTCACATCATCAAGAGTGGCCAATCTTTAGATTCCTCTGAGAAAGCTGATTATGCCACATTTCTTAATTACCATAAAAAAGCCTTTGTTTGGTCTTACAATGACATGCTTGGTATTGACCCCTCTATTTTTACCCATAACATTGTCACCAATTGAGATGGTAAATCCATTAAGAAAAATCTTTGCAAAATACATCCTTGTATCACTTTCCTTGTCAAAGAAGATCTCCAACACCTCCTTTCTATTAACTTTATCCAACCCACCGAATACCCATAATAGATTTCAAATATAGTTCTTATCACAAAATAAACTAAGGGAATCTATATTTACACTGACTATCATGATTTAAACCTTGCTTGTCCAAAAGATGATTTACCATTACCTAATATCAACCAACTTATTGATCTAATAGCTGACAATGAGATGATATCACTTATAGATGGATTCTTTGGATATAATCAAATCTTGATCACTCCTAAGAATCAACACAAGACAACCTTTATTACCCCATGGGGAGCTTTACATTATTGAGTCATGCCTTTTGGCCTAAAAAACACTAGTGTAATCTATCAACATGCCATGACCTACATTTTCCATGATTTCTTACACAAAATTATGGAAGATTATGTGGATTACTTAATCAAAAAGTCTAAACTTCATCAAGAACACTTGAAAATTATCAAAACCATATCCACTTGTCTCCTCCAATATAACATTCGACTAAACCCAAAGAAATGTGTCTTTGGTGTTATTTTCAGTAAACTCTTAGGTTTTATCATTTCTCTTTGTGGTATCAAGGTTGATCCTACTAAGGTTAGAGAAATCCTAGAGATGCCCCCACCTTCTAATATCAAACAACTCCATAGCCTACAAGGCAAACTTTAGTCAATTCGATGCTTCATTTCCTAGTTGTTAGATCACTACCAACCCTTTCACCATCTCCTCAAAAATAATGTTTCCTTCTAATGGAATATAGATTACCAAGAAGCCTTTGATGCACTTAAACAATACCTCCTTTCCCCATCGGTTCTTACTCCACCTAGAAAAAATTAGCCTTTTTACCTATTCATCTCTACAATAGACCATTATCTAGGTGTTATGATTACACATCGAGATGACCAACATTAAGAGTAGGTAGTTTATTACATAAGCCACACACTTATTGATTATGAGACTCAATATACCCACAATAAAAAAATTTGCCTTATGTTGGTCTATTCTACCTCTAAGCTTCACCATTATCTCCTAAATCACAAAACTTATGTAGTCATACATACTGATCCTCTTAAATATATGCATTCCAAACCATATCACAACCAATGTGTAACTAGTGGCTCATGCTTCTTGATGAATTTGACTTAGATTTTATTCAATTAAAATATATTAAAGGGTAAAAAATCACTAACAAGTTAGCTACTACCCCACTACCTAACAATCAACCTTCAAACCTTGAATTCCCTGATGAATCTATTGTAATACTCTCCATAGATAACATCTCCTATCAAATGATGATGTTATTTGATGGATCTAAATACCAATATTCTAGGGGTATGGGGGTCATACTTATTCCTCTAGATGGTGAGCCTATGCATTTGTCATTTAAAGTAGATTTTGAATGCACTAAAAATATGGCTAAATATGAGGATTTGGTTCTAGGACTTCAAACAACTCTCTTTTTGGGTATCAAATCCATAACCATTTTCAATGATTCTCAGCTAATGGTTAACCAAGTTAATGGTTTCTACCTATGCAAAAACAAAATTCTACAGTGGTATAAACATCATGTAGATACACTCTTTGGATCATTTGACTCTTATCTCTTGTAAATTATTCCTCGATCTACAAATAATTTTGATGACATGATGGCTTCACTTGCTTCACACATACCCTCTTCATCCTCCTCTTCAAGAATCTATGTCACTGTGCATTGCTTGAAATTTCCATCTTATGTCTCAACTAAAATATTCTTGGTAAAAATTGTAACAACCAACCCCCAAGACTTATGGTACAAACAATTCAAGGATCATCTTTCCTTCTCTATTAACCCTCCTGATCTTTCTAATAATGGGAAATGGACCTTCATAAAATGTGCCACTCAATACACTATACTAAGGGGAATTCTCTACAAGAAAATTTTTGATGGTCTTCTCCTTAGATGCCTAACTAGTACTGAGACTTCCTTTTCTATTAATGAAGTCCATGATGGGATTTGTGGTGGGCATTTCAATGGTCACATAGTTTCTAAATGTATCCTTTGACTTAGCTATTTTGGGCCCACACTTCATCAATATTCTATTGATTATGTTTGGCATTGCATTAAGTGTCAACAACAAACTAACATCCTTCATGTTCCCAATCATGCATTACAAGTTGCCAAAGACTTTTGGCCATTCTCCCAATGGGGCTTATACCTAATCAAGAGATTAACCCTCATTCATCACGCGATCATTGCTCTATCATTACTACCACTAAATAATTCACCAAGTGGGTCAAAGCCATCCCTCTCATCTCCACTAAAATTAAAAAAATTGTTGACTTCATTAACCATCACATCATCTATCATTTTGGTGTACCCCACAAGATTATAAATGATAGTGGCAAGTCTTTTAAAAATAAGACTATTCAAGTTACTTGTGATGCACTTGGAATCAAATTAAGATTTTCATCACCATACTATCCTCAAGATAATGGATATGTAGAATCCTCTAACAAAATTTTGACCAAGATTCTCATGAAGGTACTCAAAAATATAGGCAAGGATTAGCACACACACATTCCTTTCACTTTATGGGCTTACTACACTAGAATTTAAACCCCTATGGGTGCTACACCTTTTTCATTGGTATATGAGATAGAGTTTGTTTTTACTCTTTAGGTCCATATTCTGTCTCTTCACATTTCTCTACATGACATACTTATGAATGATGACTTTCACTAGAAACATTTTGCCCAACTTGAATTGCTTTATGAGCACTATCTCATAGCCCTCAACCACCTCTAAATCTATCAAGAGCGTATTAAACATGCTTATAACAAAAACCTCGAAGAGTGAGTTTTCAATATAGGAGATCTCATCTTAAAATAAAATCAACATGTGACAAACATGGAAAAAATAAAATTGGCAAGTTTGCTCCTAATTGGCTTAGACCTTATATCATAACTCACAAGTATGGTTTAAGAACTTATCACTTGTCTTCTCTCGAAGGAAGGCCATAACCTGAGCCTTTAAATGTCTTACATCTATGACCATTATTTTGTTAAGCCAATGTCACTTTATTTCATGTTTAACTTGAGCTCATCCCTTGACCATCCCTATAACATTGATTTCTCTTCCTCTTTACCTTTACTCATATACACTTAGATAACATACATAATGTTATGGTTTTATCCTCATAGTGGAAAAATATTAAGCCTCTATAGTCTTTTCCATGACTAAAAGTGAAAAAAAAGAATGGGATATTTGAAAATGTTATAAAATCTTAGGTCATGTTTTTCAACGTAGACTGTTCCCTCGAAGGACAACTACGTAACTTCCCTCTGCTACTATCAATAGACTACTCCCTCAAAGGACAACTATTTAAAATTAAAAACAAACACTTAGACCACTCCCTTGAAGGATGGCTAAGCCAAGATTTTTTCTCAAAGGGAAAAATAAATTCAAATAGCTCTTTACCTCTTTGCATGACCTTAAACTATACAAAATCCCATTGTCGGCTTCCCACATTGATCAACTTACACAAAAAAAATCTTTAAGTCATGGACTTGCCTATATTAGCTCTTAGGTCACCCATAATAGGGACATATCATTTCTACTTAGTAGGTTATGTTATCTAAACATTTTCCCTCATTCTAACCTTTTTCCCCTCAAACTATTTCAAGGGACTATGAAGCTCACTTAACATGAGGTAAACACGATGCTTCTCTAACAAACACAATGGTTCAAAGATATAAGGCATGAAAGAGGCTCATTTTATTGAGCCTATTTATGTTATAAATTATGGTATTTGCCAATGCATAAAGATTCTACCTTTTTATTTTTCCATCCACATCACATGTCAATATCTCTATTTGATATGTAGAAATAATGTCATACTAACATTAACCTAATGAACCTATTTATTTTATGCATACACCATCACAAATATGGAAAAATGCTAAAATAATCTAACATAACCAACCTATTTATTTTATGCATACACCATCACAAATATGGATTTTTTTTGAAATAAGTTAATATACCCAACATATTTATTTTAATCATACACCATCATAAATATAGAAAAATTCTAAGATGAAACTAACCAATCAACTATGCATATACCATCACATAAGTGGGAAAGGCTAGTCTAACCTCAAATAGCATGATCAACATTAACATCCAAATTAACATAAGCATAAAATAAACACCATCCATATAAACATCATAATCATAAGCAACACATCTGAAATAAATACATGGCACTAACTAAACATCTCATATATATATATATATATATATATAATATGTAATCAAATACATGTTCATCATCTACATCATCATAACATCAAAAATCTCTCTCAAGATGTACATCTCACATCTTTGGCTTGGAGGCTAGTATACATGCAACATATATAAAAAACTAGAAAGCATTAATACATAGGGTCCTCAAGGCTCTCCCTATGATTGTGATGATTCAGTATCATCACCACTCTCAATCTGTATGTGTCTACATGAGCTAGAATCTATCACACATGACATCGACCTCTTCTATTATCTAAACTCTTTATATCTCTATATCTACTTGAAATCTCTAATCACCCTCTCATAGTAAGCAATATCATCTAGGGAAGTCAAATACCTTGCAATAAATATAGTCTATGGAGGACCCATGGCACCTAATGATGGCCTAGCCTATACTAGTCCCTATGGTAGTGGTAGAGGAGTGGCCTAGCCTACTACTCTCAAACTATCTCTCTCTATTGTCACTACAGTCACTTGACCTTGTAAAATAACCACCTAGCCTTGTAGTGCTACAACATAACCCTATAGAGCCCCAATGTAACCTTGTAACATCACCACCTAACCCTGTAAGGCTAAAACCTCTACTTTGGCCATCTCTCAAGCCTACACTAGTACATCTTAGGCTTGTACTATTGTATCTTCTACCTATAGTGTTACATCTCTCTCCTTGACTAACCCCTATAAGTCTATTAATGGCCTTCTGACCTCCACCACTAGATGTAACCCTACCCACCAAGATGTATAGGTAGTTATACATCCTAAGTCCCTAACTCCTGGCCCTATTGGTAGCTCCTTCAAATATAGCCCATCGGTCTCTTAGGGTAAAGGTAAATGTGCCTCTATGTCATCCCTCATGTATCAAGGGAAACTAAGGAAAATATCTTGTAGTAGACCAAACTATCTCCTGACTCATGACATGGGTGCCATTTCCATCTCACTAACATATCTTCCCTGACCTATAATGAACTTTATAACTCAACAAGCTACTTTCTCTAACCTCTAAAAATTATATATGTCAGATATGGTCTCCACATGATATCTATATGGATCAAACCATTGATCATATGCCTATAGTAGGTAATGTCTCACATGATTCCATCCACTCAAGTCTGTGCCACCCCATCTCTCCACCATCTAAATCAAACCCTGAAGCTAGCCAGGATAGTGGTAGGTAGCCCCAATGGTTAGGTCATCATGATGTGCTCATACACCCAATACTATAGAATATGGATGACACATAGACTATATCATCATCACAACCTCAAACCCCACTTATATATAATTCTACCAAAAATACTATAACCTAGGCAAAAATAGTCTACTACTCAATCATTTGCATAAACACACTAGTCAAAGCAATTATAAATCTCCCTCTATTTATATCACGTAATGCATATATTTTGATCTTAATCATCATCAGGATGCTCACACAATGTTACTCCTCATCAACCATTTAGAGTGGTTCATGCAAAACTCACAGAGTGGTAGGTCGCCTCACTAACATGCTCCCTATATAAACTAACCATGTGTATATCATGCTCCTCTCTCAAACATGTGAAATTATCCTCACCTTGGAGTGGTAGCCATAGAATCCTATAGACATCCTCCTATATCACTATCAACTCTCCAGTCGATAGATGTAAGGTGTTGGTGGTATGATCCCACCTCTCAATAAATACTATCATAAGTGACACATCCCACATAACATGATAGTATCATCACACTCCTATTAAACCCATAGCTACCATATGTTTTGACTCACCTGAAGTGACATCTCTCCTCATTCATGTCAATAACCTTGATAGATGATATTGAAGTGTAAGCTCCATCCTCACCTATATCCATATACAAAAAACTCACTTCACATCCCTTTTAATCTACTTTATCATCACATTTTTCCATTCTTATTAGGATAAATACATTGGTTTGAAGCCCTAAACTAGGCTATGTAGGTAGTATTTGATCGACATGGGGTATTCTAAGGTTAGTTAGGCCATATACCCACCTTACTAACTACCCTAGGCTTCACTGCCTTTCTCTCTCTTCCCTAGGCTTCACTACCTCTCTCTTTCTACCCTAGGCCCATCTGTCTATTCCAACTATAGGCCTCACTACCTATATTATTAACTCTTGATATTATAACCTATCTTTTAATACCTAGACCTCTCAACTATCTTATCTTACCTTTTTCTCTAAAACATACATTTTTAGATTTTTTTTCTAGGTTCTAGGAGAACTACACTGGCTTGAGATCCTAAATTAGGCTATGTAGGTAGCACTCAAATGATAAGGGGTCTTCTGAGGCTATCTCAACCATTAGGCTAGTTGACTACTTCCAATAGAGATTACAACCTCACCCTTTCTCTTGTTTGCTACTTTTCAATAGTAGCTGATGTTGACATTAATGGTGATGTTGATGCTTTATCAGCCTATGTCATAGCTGATGTCAATTGAATATTGTCAACCTTGATACTATGTCAGTTGACATTAGTAGACCTCAGTGTATGTCAATTGACATCAATTGATCTCATTAATGTTAGTGATAGTTTGGCCTCAAGGCTAAATAACCCAAACCCAACCTACCTATTTCCCCTAAAAAAACTACCCCTAAATCCCCCTAACTTATCCTACACCTACCCTAACCTTATTTTTCCCCCCTAATCCACTTTTTATAAATCCACCTCTCATTTAACCTAAAAATTACAATAACTAAATCAAATTAGTTTAGACTCTTACCTCATCTTGTCATCTCCTCCTAGCTGACACTGTTAGATCCTATGGTTATGCACCTCTTGTTGGGTCCCCTCATTGTGTTTCCATCTCATATCACTCTTAAGCTCTATTTTCTCTCTCTAATCACAAGGTTGTAAATGAGTTTTTTCAGCTACCAAACCCCCTTTTATTAGGTTGGGTTAGCCACTGACATTAGCATTCTTGACCTGACCTATCAATGTTGATGCTTACACCTACTAACATAGGTAATGTTTCCCTAGTAATACTAATGTCAACACTTTATATCACTGATATCAGTACCTATAACCAATTTTGGCACCATTCCATTACTATTTTCTAATAGAAAACCCCCATATTTGCATAACCTTACCCATACATTGGCGTAGCTAGAGATCACATATATCTCCCCCAACCATGAGAAAATGACATTGAAGATCACTTAAATTTTCACCCTCAATCACTATTCTTGGAGATCTTGAATATTTCCTCACTCATTGACCTTTTACACCAAGGGTGAATTACTTGTCCTGACTGCTTATGCTATTCTATTGTAGTTGTATGTTATGCATATGCATGTATTTTAGGTGTTCTAGATGAAAACCAAGCCCATCCTATCACCTTCAACCCTTTTATGTTTCCTAGGGGCACTTCTTACCTCAAATACCTTGGACATATTGACCATTTGAGCTAAAAATTTGATTGATTTGACCTATCAACTATCACTTACAAGTTGTGCTTTGGTTACTTTTATCTAAGTCCTCCCTAACCTTTCCTATTCTTTACATTGTCACCTATAGCTCATTATGTCCTACACATACAGAGTGATGCTTAATTCTCCACCAGTCATCCAATTACCTTTCAATCAAACTTGTATTGGATTCTAGTTTCTCCTCTATCAATTCCTATTTTTAGGGGGGATACCTCATCCCATACTTGGAGCATCTAACTCCTATTTTTGTCTTGAAAGATGTTATTAAAAATTACAAGACAAAATTGGGCAAATGTAGACACCAAAATTACATCACACACATGTGTGTAACTCCCTATGTTGAAACCCCCTAAACCCATTTTAATAATAACAATTAATCTCCTTAACCCATAATTTTAGCCCTCACACATTTAATTAATTTAAAATACTTAATTAAGTTAATTAAAAACCCCTATTACCACCTCACCTTATGACTAATAATTCCCTATGAGTCACCTCAAGACCTAGTCCCCTCATCCTAACTACCTAATACTTGTTCCCACTTCCAAACTAAATTCCTAAACAACTACTTCCTTCCTAACCTCTTATTTATTTTGTTTTATAATGGGTATCACAGTTGGCACACACAATACTAGAAAATAGTCCAAAAATAGAAATGTTTACCTATTCTATGGATACCAACATCAGTTAACCCATGGCCAACATCAGTGGGATCCCTACCGACATCATCAAGATCATCGATGTTAGTAATATAAGCCAAACTCTAACCTATAGTTTAGGTTAGCAGAAATTAAGAAAATCAATTCTTACTCTCATTCAGGCTCTCTAAATTTTATTTTTCCACATTGAAGCTTACAATCACCCTACGTAAATCAATCACAATTAGTAACTGAGCTCTTAAGGACCAATAGTACCCACTTGTTCTCTTTGTTTAGGCACTCGAGTTCAAAATCCCAGATAAGGACCATCAACCTGGCACTTATTATTTAGTGACTATCACAACTAAGTATATCACTAATATTGTAGGTCATTTTAGTATTTATTCATTTATTTCTTTATTTCTACCTTGAATTACTTTACATACTTCTAACCTTACCCCCATGATGAAGTTACAAATCTTCCTCACTTATTTCCCCTTTACCTGACATACCAAACCTTTGACTAGACTTAACCAAGCCATAATATACCAATCCTAACTCTCTCAACCTCCCTAGCCTGATATAAACTAGTTGTTTAACCTAGGAAAGCCTTCTACAAAATTTGAAACAAATATTGAACCTTAAAACCTCAACAACCTTGTCGACATCATTCACCTCACTACTGACCTTTGTAGCTTAATTGATATTAGTCACACTCTTACCTATGTCAACAACTATCAATTCCCTAGCCTCTTCAAAACCTACCTAGACAACTTATAAAACACAAACAAAGCACCTCATCTATACCCTATCACTCTCTACTATGTACATGTTATTAAAATTGGTAATCTTATCTCTCTTTCACTCTTTATTTACCTCTCTTTTAGTTATTTATTATTCTTTTTTCTCTCAAAAGTGGACTATCATCTATACGAATGTTTCACACTTCTTAGAATAAGCATGTACCTTGGCAGCACACTCATTTATCTGCTAACAAAAATCTTATGGTAGTGTTTTCTTATTTATAGGTATTCCTCCCCAGATAAAGAGGAGTGCTCATAATGTCTGGATATGGTGCACAAACCAAATCTAGGTTCATTCTAATCACTTATCCCCATCCTTCTTTCTATTTTCCTTTAGACTTAAAAAGACAAATTAGTGAAACAATCATCATGAAGGATGGGATCACTATTGATCCAAGCTAAATTCAATGGATTTATAAGATTGTTTTCCCAAATACTAAGAAAGAGCTGAAGTCTTTCTTTAGAAAGATAAATTTTGTGATGAAGTTTATCTTAGGCTTTTTATAAATTATTAGACTTTTAATGCAATTATTAAGTATGACACCAAACTAGAATAGACACCAGAGGTCCAAAATTATTTTCAATACATCAAGGACACTATATCTCTGGATTTAGTGTTAATAAGCTTGAACTTCAATAATGACTTTTTATTATATTCTTTTGTTTTAGAGCACATAATTGTTATAGTAATTACCTAGAAGAAGGATGAAAATAAGAATCATATTGCATTCATGAGCATAAATTTAAGGGAATCATATCTCAAGTACTCCATGATCGATAATTATATTTTTTTTGTGGTTAATGTGATAAATAAATTCTGACATTACATCTTGATAAATAATACTATCACTATTATTCTAGACCCTATTGTCAAATTCACGTTATAATAGAATGAATTGGGATATAAAAAGGGAAAATGGATGGAAAAATTGTAATATTTTGACATAGAAATCAAACTTGCCAAAATTATCAGAAGACAATGCATCATTCATCTTATGATTGAGTTTGACCCATGCATCACCATTGAGTAGGTATATCAACACTAAATATATAGAAGAGATTGGTATGATAATATAATTTAATATTTACTCATAGGTACCTATTCTCAATAATTTAGTAGAGAATAGAAGAGAGCCTCAAGGTTCAAATATGCTCACTAAATGATCAAAAAAAGAATCATCTACAAAACAAAATATGAAGTCATCTACTTGAGATGTGTATCACAATAAGAGTACAAAAAATCTAAGAGAACCTACACTATAATATTGGTAGTGGTCACCTCTCTAAAAAACCATAACACATAGTATTCTTTGAATGGGTTATTATTGGCCAATAGTCTTCAAGGATTCATATGCCGATGTAATAACATGCTATGAATGTCAAGTTTTGGAAAAAAGACAAGTGAACACAATGATAACATTATAGCCTATAATTTAAGTAATGCC
Organism: Torreya grandis; assembly: GCA_037957365.1. NCBI lineage: Eukaryota > Viridiplantae > Streptophyta > Pinopsida > Cupressales > Taxaceae > Torreya > Torreya grandis. The sequence continues at coordinate 1,198,714 of JARHVA010004836.1, forward strand.
ATTTTCTCATTGAGGATTATATTTCATCGGTGTTATCAACACAAATTTATCATCTGGCCATAGATTTATGCTCACATCCATGTATTAATGCACTAGATAGAGTGAAGCAACAATTGAAAAACATTATAGATCATAAGATGTAATCAATTTTATTTAATAAAATATCAAAACTAGGTTTGGTACCATAATTCATTTAGTTTGTGATAAACAAACAACATTACAATCAACTAAATTCACTGAAAGGGCACGTGATAATTAAATCACCATCAGGTCATCTTCTAATCATTACCCACAAGTAAATGGATTGACTGAATCAACAAATAAGAAATTGATTGATACCATTAAAATTTTAGTTATACAAAAACCTAGATAATTCCATAATTTACTAAAATATTCACTATGAATGGACCAAACAAGATTCATGTAGACCCTCAAAGATTCACCTTACCTACTAGTATATGGATGATACCTAGTATTCTTAATCATGTTTGAATTTCCAACATATCAATTTATATAGGAGTACATGGCACCAAGTGAGAAATTAGAGAATCATTTATTGGATATAATAAATATGGTGTATTTAAGTAATGAATCCTTGATTAATTTTAGTAAATATTAGGACTTGGTCAAAATGTGGTTTCAAAAGAGCCAAGTTTAAACCATTCATAATATCTAATTTGGTGATTCTATAGTAGAAATCCCATGAAAAGAAAGGATAACATGAAAATTTTAACCCCTTATGGATTGTACTTTACCAAATATCATGGATATTGGGTAGTAATTATTTCCATTTAAATGATCTCCAAGATAATCAACTAACATATCCAGTTAATGTGTAATTTTTGAAGCACTAATTCATAGTTTCACCATCTGTAGATGTCCCTAAATAACCACAAGTGTTGAGGTAGAGGTGGAAGTAGGTTATTTTTAATTCATTCATAGTTATATTTCTTATTTTCTATCATTTTCTTCTTCTATATTATTTTTATGCTTTCGAGATTAGCTTTTCCTATTTTTAGCATTTTACCTTTGTTTAGTTTAGTTCCAAATTTTTTAGGATACATGTCTATGTTTTTGGTGATAATTGGATTGATCCCTATTGGTATCACCAAGATAATATATAATTCACTAAGATTTTCATCTGTGATTAATTTTATAAAAGTTGAATCCATAAGAGAGATTTGAAAAATAAGAACAAGTGTGGAAAGGAAATAAAATATAACACACAAATTGACATTATTTGTAGGTTTTACATCCTTATGTCTATTTTTTTAAGAATTTAGATACACATTAAATAGATTTATTATGGTTATATCACAATTGAATACTTCTATTAGGTATGTAAAATCTACTCTCATTACTACATACAAATTTAGAAAGTTTCCTCATCTCTTTGGATCAAATACACTTATCATGTTAATACTTATTTAAGGTAATAATAATTAATATGGATATAACTTCTAGAGCATTATGATAAATAAATTTTTTACATACACCATATCAAAATGGTTCGTGGATTCCTTATTATACTCATATTTTATAAATAAAAAAATAAGACCAATGTATTTTAAAGAGTGATCAAGAAACCCAAAAAAAAATATAAAGATGATCAAAGACACATGATGAAATAAGAATAATGTATCACACATCATACAGGAAAATGAGGGAATAAAAAGAGTAAAGGAGGAATGATATTTATCTTTGTTGAGGTAAAGTACACCTAGAAAATAGTAGATAAATGCCTAAGTTCCCTTAATTTTAATAAGATTCAAGGAAAATTATAATCACTTCATCACACAAAGATCAAAGGTATGGGAAATACTAGTATGCTATATGAATAATTGGGATTCTCTTTCATGTTTTTGGTTTAATTATTCTCTTTGGTTATGATTCATGTTTGATTTGGGGTTACTAACTAAAGATTTTGGGTTTTTAAATAACTGAGAGTATTTCCCCTATGAGTCACCATTTATTGTATTCAAAACAACCCCACTTTTTTCCTAAGTAGGGACCCATTAAATTTTTGAAATGTCAAGTTATATTTTAAAAATGCTTTCCATTAGCATTTATATGTGTACTTATAAATCTCAATATTTATAAGTTCTTATTATTTATGAAGATGACTAGTATTCAATATAAACATAATTGGAATTTTTTTTTGGGTTTATTTTTATGTTACTTATTCAAAACAACCTATTAATAGTCTTTGGGACTTTTGAATATATAAATTTTTGCATTTGGAATTTGTGCATTTTACACTTTGTAGTATACACATTTCAAATTTTATGTCTTCAAAAAAATTCTTTGTAGGCTTTATCAATCATAAAATCTGTCATATAATTTGACATATTCAAACTTACGAGTCCTCAAACCTACATAACTTTTTTTTCCTTCATATATTTTAAAACTTCACATGATGTGTTTGTAACTTTTAGTTTTTGCTAGTCATGGACTTCAATAATTTTTGTTCTTTTCATCTTTTGTTTAGAACTTTTATTTAGAAAGTTAGTTTTTAGCATCTATTTTATCACACCTTTTTTTAAAAAAAATTTGTTTACATATTTTGTCATGACTTTGGCTTTGCATACTCTACATTTTGCAAGCTTTGTTCAGAATCTATGTTTGTCAAGTTATGTTTAGAATTTGGTCTTCAAATAACATGTTCAAAAAAAGTTTTCTTCACATATTTTATTAGTAGTATTTTCCCTTAAATATTTTTTTCATAAATTTTGTCAGTTGCATCCTTTGCCTTCACATTTCACATATTTGGATAATTGTAAGAATTTGCTAGTTTAGTCTCAACACAAAGCCTGATACCCAAATTTTGAAGGCATGTTATGTGGCATAATTAATTTTGCATGAAATCAGTGATAAGGTCACACTTATATAAAGCTACAACATGGAATTTATATGAACTTATATAAATCCTACATGTCATACCCACAAAATTAAAGTGGAAAAGTTTGAATTAAATGATTAAAATAAGTTTAGAGACAATGGACATTAATGGTGCATGAGATGGAATTAAAGTCCTATACTCAATGTTCTATGAGTGAATTATAAAAAACATCATGCCTAATTATTATTGAATAACTCAAGAAAATTTGCATTCACATTAGAATTAGAATCCATACCTACCTATGTTCCTATGCAAATTAATTCCAAAAAATGAGCAAATAGTTGAATTAAAGACTAAAATTATGTAATTAAACTAGGTAATAATGAATTATTCATCTAAGGTATTTAGGGGAGTGTTTTTGTCTTATAAATTATTTATCAAAGACTCCATATAATATATAAATACTATCTTTGATTATACCTTGTTTAATGATGCATATGAAAATTATTTATCTCAACAGGATGTGATTGAGGATGTGGATGCCCATTCACATGAACTCTGAATGCCCCACAATAGCCCCACAATAATAGCTAGTATTAGACTTTCTACCATTAAAGCATCAAAGATATATTTTGAAATGGCTAAGCCTAAGGTGATGATCTATATCGACCTATTAATGGACTTATTCTTCATTGAGAAGGTGATTAGAGGAGGTTATTTTAGACCACACAAGCCATAAGAAAATCATTATTTAAATTTTAGGAGACACATTCCTTATGTACCTATAACTACCCGCTATAGATGCCACCTTTGATGGATACTAAATTTAACTATCAAATAAGATGTCCATAATTGAGAACACACTATGGAAATAGATCATTCCTAGAAAAATGGTCACTCATAAGGCTAAGGATAAAGTCCTTATCACTAAATTTTAGATGGGAATCCAAATTGGGATGGTTTTATTGAATAGGTTTTATGGTCACCCTAGTATCCACTTCTTCCACCAAGAATGGGTACCATTATTGAGTTTATCGATCACCTTAGAATTAACCTTTTCCTAAGATAAATAATCAATGAAAATACATAGGATTAAATGTTTAATAAGGATAAGAAGCCCATGTCCAACCATTTATGTATGATGTCATATTTATTAGACACAGTCATGGGCACCATCTATATGTATAATAGATCTCTCTGAAACCTATCCCCAAATTATATTAAAAATTAGGTATGTGACTTCCTTCCCTTCTTCATCTATGCATATATGAGAAATATAGTAAATTTTTTTGAGAACATTTAACCTCAAGTCTTAAGGTCAACTCATGAGGAAACCTTGCTCAAATTATCCGAAAGTATTGGAAAAATGTTATGGATAAGGTGGGATTATTTCTTATAACCTAAACACATGGTAATCATGGTGATGGGGAATAAGGTTAACCCTTTGTGTCTCCAAAATTATGTTCCTAATAAACTAGATAAATAGGAGATTGCTTACCAATTATGGTAAAGCATTGATGAGGATTTGAAGAAGAAGAAGAAGAATGTGTTTTGTGGATCCTCTTTGATAATTGATCGAATGTGTTCTACCAACATAAATCATTTTGAAGAATTTTCCAAAGTCATGTAATATTATTCATTGATAAATTTTACACATATGGATTTGGATCTTCATCACCTAATCCAAAATCACGTCCAAGGTTTAAATATCTCCCACTAACATGAACCATTAAAGCATGATTTCATATTTTTGAATACAAAGGATGATGTCAAGGTTTTAAAAAAAAGAAAAAATAATTGGACTGATAGAGGATATTTGAGAGCTATATGAGCGATCCCTCTATAATAATTACAAAGTCACATACTAGGCTCACACTTATTAATGGGTGGTCAACTATAGATTACTAGACCTCTTAGCATTCCTAATAGCCACAAGACCAATGAACCTTGTATAGGCCACCACCCATTGTGATGATAGGCATCAATTAGGATCAGGGTGTGGAGGAGATTCCTATAGTGTCAAGGTCATCATAGGAAGGTCAATCTCATATACCATGAATTGTAATGACAACTGTCAAGTTAGATAAATAGATGGAGGAGATTTTAACTACCACAAGTTTATTTGAAAGTGTTGAATATCTAATTTACATTGATTATTATGATTTCAAATATTTTATCCTCATTATTAGATCCTTATCTCTAACTAATATAATTTTTGGTCTCATAACTACTTTCATTCAAAAAGATCCTACCTTGGTTGAAATTTCAATAGTTTTATACAAAAGGAAGCCTAAAGTTATCAGGGACCTTATTAACCTAGTTATTGAGACATCAATACAAGAAGAGCCTCATCCTAGATATGAGGATGAAGATATAAAAAAGGAAAAAATATTGAGTATTCAAGGAATAAAATGGAAAGAAAAAATAAAGGTATAAAAGTTAGGTGAAGGCATTATTCCTATGACCTTAGTTTCTACTACTTCCTTAGTCCCTATCACTTATTTATTTCTTATTATTTCCTCAATGCATTTTTTTTTAATCCCTAATTTTTATTAACCCTCCATGTCACCCCAACCTATAAAGAGTTCATAAAATGTTATGCATAAAGTTTTCATACTTTCATAGTGATGGATCCCTCATAAAAAGGCTTGTGTGTGGATGTTCCCTACAATCACTTGAAGATGGTAGTCAACACAAATCAATACCTCAACTAAGTGTTTGTGTACATATATGAAGAAATCCTCATTTCATTACCCCACATAATTTTGTATACCGTTATTCTAAACATAATTTTAAATCCACATGCAAGTTATGTGTATAGGGTCTCAATCTTTAGGTAGTGGTAAGCAAGGAAGTGCACAAAGAAAATTCTCTGATTATGTGTGTACACAATCGATTTTTTTACCTATGAATTATTATTCATGGGAATTATTAAGTCTAAGAGATGGGGCCCTACACTCAAACATATAAATTTACATTTTCACTTCTATTTATAGACCCCACTCTAGATTGTGTATTGATCCCTGTCTATATTGATAGCTCTCATACATATTTTTGATATTATACTTGAGTGATTTTCATTACATGTTAGTTTCCATTGTGAAATTTTCCATAGAACATCTCAAGTCCAAAATGTGTGAGGGAAAGGTGCATAGGTTGTAGATTTAAATTTATAAACACAAGCTCAGGGTGCCCATTTTATGCACACATTTCTTCTGAATGATTCTGAAACCTAAGTAACTAAGTCTAATTCCTAATCATATAATATTACAACTACAAATTCATAATTCATATGGTTAGATCTAAGTTATGTAACACCTCCTTCATAGAAAAGTATAAGTTCTAAATAAAAGGAATATACTTGTGAAGGCCACTAAAATAAACTAATTGCAAAGGGGACCAAACCCTTATATGTTTTTAGTAGAGACATTTGTGCCCTTTACAAACTCATAGTTTCATTACATAATAATTAGTTCACACCCTTTGGGCCTAATGTACTTATCTATCTATATGCAACCATGTGTGAGACTTAGTAAAAAAGATAGTGTATGTGGGCTAGTGCACATATGGTCCCAAATCGGATGCATGTAAAAGTCCCATTATGTATATAATATGACAAGGTAGAAATTAAAGATACACCTACATAGTTACATGCTAGTAGGCTAGTCTAGGTGGAGTATCAGGTGGAAACCATAAACAAAGGTGGTAGATTATCTTAATTAGATGTTGAGGGAGCTGAATAAAATTAGGATTCAATACAAGGGTGGTTTATAGATCATGTACACACATGTTATCTAAATGTAAAAGTGTATCTTCCATGCTCAAAACACATGTTTCATGCTTAAAAATCTAGGATTAAACATCCAAATACTTCCATAATCAAAATATCAGACCTAAATTGAATAAGCATCACCTATATATGTTATTGTAAAGACTTTGGATCTATTAATTGGCCTTGGAATCTAGGCACTATATTTGAATTCAAGTTCCTATCTACTACCTCTAATAGTGAATTGATTAAACAGAGCCTTGTCTAGTGCTATATAAACCATAATTTTTTATTATAAAATGGTTGACATTTTTAGGTATCATAAAGCTACCAAAATTTGATTTCCAAGAGCCCTATCCTTTTTATAACAAGTCTATGCCCATTAAATTTTGTAATATTTCATTAAGCCTTTTTATTAATAAGAACTTATTTACCTTTATTAATGCTCTATGTTTTATGTGTGTCATGGTTATTGATCCTTGTCTATAGATGTGTGTCCCTTTCATTGTCATCTTCCATTTATACATATACAAAAAAATAAAAGTCTTTGAAGATTACATGTTGGGTATATAAATGTCTAGATAGGCATTATTTGTAGATATATCACCCCTTCTAATGCTATGGTTTGTTCACTTACCTCCGTGTGAAATACTTATGTAGTTCATCTAGTTTGAACATTTTGTATTTAGTCTATTATTTTTATTATTTTTTTAAGTAGGTGAGGTGATCAATATTTTCTTGGTGAATCACATTTTACATTCTAAAATCCCTTTTACCTTATCTCTCCTTTTTCTCCTTTGAGAATTTTAGGTTTAGTGTTAGTGACAAATTTCATTCTACTCTTTATAGGTCTTTGAGTTATCCCTAAAAAAGGTGTATTTAGAATAAATGAAAGAAAATATACTCTATAGGTTCATCTTAAAAGAGTCCCACACCTTGGGGGATGGTCCCATTATTATAATAAGAAACCAAATATCTCTTTGATGCATAAGTCTAAGGTGTTAGTTGTGTAAGTGTTGAATTTTATTACACATGAGAGCATTTAATATCTAGCTACATGTTTTGAGTGATAATAGTTTCTTCATTTCATACTAATTTAATTTCATTATCTTTCTTATTCATAGTACTAACTTGGACTTTTTAGTCCCTACTACTTCTAGTTTTACTATTGTTCATACCAGTCTCATTGCTTATACTATTGGGAGTGTTGCTTAAACTCTTGTGATTTATATTTCTCCTATTGTTTCTACCTCCACTTTTTTTAATTTAGTTGAATTTTCCACTACTTCCTCTAAGTCAAAGAAATTACATTCTAAAAAGACTAGTGGATCCCTCACTTGTGCCCAATTACACATATCTTCTACTCAATTGGGATTGTGTATGCCTTTAGCCACCACTATGTAAGATACTTATATTAATCCCTCTACCAAATATAATGATAAGAATAAAACTTATGTTGTTTTTTCAATGCCTCAATTTAAAATCATAAACTAGTGTAAAATTATTTGGGCATCATTAATAGACCCATTACATGTACATGATTTAAAATAATCTAAAGGGGATGTTTTGATAATGACCATTACTATGGATACTTAGTAGATGCCATTTTGAAATCTAAATAATATATTATCTATATTATAAGCATAAAGAAATAAGTGATCATGTTATATCCCATTCTACTAATGTATTAATAATATTACTACTTAAGAATCTAATATTTTTGTTGATCCCTCTAAGTGTACCACGGGTGATCTTAGTGTTTAGGGAATAATTTTCATTTGAGAATCTTAATAATTTATATCATGAGTTACATGTATTTAGAAATTTGTAATTCCTATGGTGAAATAGGGGAAAATAAAATTAGTTTTTTCCATAATATTTATATGATTTGGTGGTTGGGAGCCACCTTGATCCAAGTCATTGTTAATTTTGGTGATTCTTGATCAAAGTTATAAACTACACTAATCTAAGTGAATATTTGATAATGAGATCTAAGCTATAGTGAGTTATTAAAAAAAGGGGACAAAAATAAGGGTAAGGTAGAAAAGAAGTTAATGTGATTGCTAATACTTATCTCAAACATTATGACAAAGTTTTAGTTGACTGAACATGCATTTAAACTAGTATGTAATGCAAAATAGCTAATGCACAATTTTCACTACAACTAGGCAAACTTCTGAGGATAAGTTGAAAGTACAAGTAATAACCAAGCATGATTTAATGTTTCTCTAGTACACCTAGATAGATAATTCACATCTTTGATGTAGAACAAATTAAAATGAAGCAACCTATGATCTTTTCAACTAATCTAGCATAACACAAATTAGAAACCCTATAACAAGAATGCAATTTAGAATTTAAAGAAACCATTCAAATTTGACATCTAGATAAGAAATCAAGAGAAAATATAGTAACCCTTAACACAAACATACAAACAAACATAAAAAAATTCCTTAGCTATATTAATTTCTCTAACTATATAATTCTTTGATAAAAAATCTCTCCTTTTACAAAATGAGAACCCTGACTATTTATTGAAAACATAGGTGGTGTACTGGTTAGTTTTCAAGATACATATGTGTACAATAAGGATATATATCCTTGTTTGAAAATTATAAAATACACATGAATGTCTATGCTGGACTAACCTAGAAAGTATATATGCTAACAAGCTAGCATATACTTTTACAATAGAATACTCTAATTTTATTAATGTGTGTAAAATTATAATATATATAATCTTCTATTAAGATGGTGGTGGGACCCCTAGCTATCTTTATTGGAAGATGTTTTTAGACTTAGTGTGTTTCTCATTGATTAGTTCCAAATCTACTATAGGCTTCATCAAACATCCACCCTCTTGGTCTACCAATTTATTAAATTATTTTTCATTCCTTACCATGACGTCCTTGATACTTCTAGCCTCTATAATTCACTCTCCTAAATTAAAGATGATATCCATGATCTTATGATTCTCACTACTAGACTAACCCTAGATCATTCCCTTTATTTCTTGAATGATGGCAGTGGCTCTCTATTTAAACTCTTCATCATCTATTAACCCAATGTTAATGGGTTGTGAAGGCTCTGTTATCATGGTTCATAAGAGTTTCTCAATCCTTCTCATCAAACTCTCATTTTCCTTCATATTCTCACTAGAATTATTATTCCACGTGCTCAAATATTCTACTTTGTCTACAATAATTCCTAGGACTACACTCAAATGTCCTAGCCTAATAATTCTAAATCATAGGAATTACCTTTCTACTTGCATGTTAATGAGCTCAGCTATTTTATTTTATAAAGCTTTCCACTAGATGACCAAGGATTTGTTTGCTTTAGCTTATTGTATCACAGCACTTTACCTGAGTTTCAAGGCCTTCAAGGCTTCAAACATGTCAAATAATGATTCACCCAACATTCTTATCATCTCATCAGGTAGAGAAAGGATATCCTAGGTTTCAAGGTCATACTTCTCCTTCCTCATGTTGGCAATCTATTACTTCAATACCCTAATTCTTTCCATTTCTTATTCTGATTGAGCCCCAACTAGGCTCTCCACATCCTCTTGGTAAATGGGATGCTCTTATAATTATTTTCCTCCCATTATAGTTAGGCCTGTAAATGGTTCTACCCTTTGAAATGTGAACTCCTCTATACCCACTACAACCTTATGGTGATATTTTCTAGCTCTGAAGTGTTCTGATTAAAATTTACTATAATGTTAGGATTGGTGAGCTTGGTGGTCTCTATAATTTCCACCTTTGTGTCATTGGACTTCCCTAGAGAATCCATTTTCTTGACACCAAGACCCTTTGCTTCTATTAGTCTTCTTTCTTCTTGTTCCTTCATCATTTCAAAAATCCATTGTTGAAGGCATTCATACACATCAATGATAATATTCTATGTAAATTACCATAAATTGGCCATGGAGGGAATATTTTGGAATTTCCCATATGTGAAATAATCTAGAATGACTGGTCCATGGATGGAAAACTCATCACTAAATAGATTTATATCCTAGGCTAGATGGATAAATTAAATTATTGGATTCTTGGATCTGGAAGGGAAAAAGGCTAAATCTACTTTCCTCTTTCTCTAATTTTTTTTTGAAACTAAGGATAACTTCAGTTAATTTGTGTTATCTTTCTCAATCCCCTCTATTTGTTCATGAGCCTCTGTAAGTTGTCCCACTTGGGTGTTAGGGTCTTAATGTGTTTCCTCTCTATCCAAGCCATAGGCCTCTTAAATAACTTTGAAAATAGCCTCAACTATTTCATATGGATTAATAACTACCACTTCTACATGTTAAAATAGAGATGGTGGTTTTTGTGGAGGCCCTAAAGATGAGGCTACTTCACATGACCTCTCTTCCAATTGCTTCTTACCAGGGTGTAGCAATTGTAATTGAGGAGGTGGCTAAGGTATTCTAGAGGTGGAAGGAACTAGATGATACTAGACTAGTTGCATTTACTAGATCTCTTTTGTTATTTTTTTCTCATGTGTTAGCCTATGTTCCAACTTGGAATTACACTATTTAGGCCTAGCCAATACTTCCTCAAAACTGCTAACCTTGGTAAATACATGATAATAAGCTCTAGGCTAGTGTTCATAAATTACATTAAGCAATTTACTCTCCCTCAAATGGTCTTTCACTATCTATTTCAGGTCCCACATCCTTAATTCATCAATTTCTAAGATAAAATATTCTCTCTATCTAGACATGACGTTAACCTATTTCTAGTCATGTAGTGTGGTCTTTTCAATTATCAAGGAAAGGGGTGAAAGAGTCCCTTTTTTTCCATACCCCATTAATTACATTGATTATTTGGAAAGTGATTTCTTGTTTGGTTAGGTTATTTGGCACATATATAGGTAACTTATATGGTGGGGACATGGTTCTAAAAATTACAATTACAGTACAATCAGGATGATACCAAATATCCCCCATCATCTCTACATGCCTTTTGAATAAGGGGTACATTATAGGCATAGGGTGTATAGTTATATCCTCAACTAAAGTTGGATAGATGTAGTGATAGATGAATTTCATATGGTTTCTATATTTGAAAATATGCAACTTCAAGTAATTATGACAAATAATTCTACAAGACCTAGGGGACTAGTTCTTGATGTGGGGGAATTTGGTAAAATCAATCAAAGCATCAAGAAATAGGACATCATAAAGAATTATTTATTGGTATTCCTATTAATATATGTAAATTGGTGACCCAGGTGGATGTTTATCATGTCCCCAATAGGGGGTGAGTTGGTGATTTATCAATAAATGTACATAGAAAACCCAAGTGGGATTGACATAATTGGTTATGGAAGACCCAAAAATACTATTCAAAAATGTCATGACAACCTTAATTACTTCCCTAAACTAAGAAATTATAATTATTCCTTGGATATCTCTCAATACATGGTTTTCTTGGTTGAGCTAGGGTCTTAGGATGGTGTTAAGGTCATTTTAAGTAGTCCAACCCTTTATTGAGGGAAAATCAACATGGGACCATGGATGTTTGTAGTAATCCTTAAAGGCCATAGGGGAAATGTAATAAATCCTTCTAAATGTTTCATCATGCACAATTTATTCATTATATACTCTATAATTAACAAAAAGTGGAGTAAACATGTTGATACAATGAAGAACCTCATGTTTAGCTATTACACAATGAAGGCCAACTAGTTACACAGCAACTAGGTCTTGGTATTTAGTGTTGACTACCTCAATTATCCTCTCATTATTAGTGAGGGGATACATCTCTTCTATGGTGAATAAGTTCTTAGACCAATTATTTTACCCATTTTTAAATGTCATGATGTTAAACACTATGACCTTGAAAACCATATGTAGGTGGTCTATGGATAAGTAAAGCTCTGTTTCTTCCCTCCATTGTTGTATTCTTGATATCATTACTTATAAAACTTTGAAAATGTTGAAAAATTACTCTACTAAAGTCTTAGGATTGTCCTTTTTTCACTTGAAATTAATTTTCAAGTTCAACTATGATTCGATCATTCACAATCTTCATGTTTTATGCAATTTTTTAAGTTCTCTAAGAGATTTAATGGTGGAGGTGATTTATACCTAGGTTAGATCATGAATTTTATTTGATTAAGACTTATGTATTTATACCTTTTCTTTTATATATGGACAAAATCTATGTCTTATCATCTTTACTTATGTGGACCCTACGTTGCATCCATTTGGCATCATTTCATGGCATTTTTCATAGTTGTTTCAAGGAAAAATAGGTGTTAGCCTTTGAATTTTTCCTTTGGTTTCACTCCATTGGATCAATATATAAGGATCAAGCACCATCCATTGATCATAATACTAGGTTTGTTACCTTATTGGTCATCATAAGTATCAAGCCCCATGATTATGCCACCTAGCATATTGTTGCATCATCAATCTCCAATTTTTGGGTTCTTTTCACATGTTAGGCTATCAAGCTCCCTAATTATTTATTTGAATATCTCAATCCATTAGATTATTTTGGTATGATTAAGCAAGATTCATAGGATCCTACAAGATGCATGAGGTTTAAGTTAGTCCCAAGGGTCATAAAAAGACTTAGGTTAAATTTCTTAGTCCTAAGTTTATTGTGTTGATAAACATGACAAGATTAAGACTAAGGTTCATTGTGTATAGCCTAAGTTAAAATATTAAAGTTGACCATTTTTTATGAAGATATCACAAAAAATCCCTCCTTATCTAAGCAAAAAAGTTTGGTGAGTTTTAATTTGGCAGTCTCAAGAATGTCATAAACTTCCTCGTAGTCATGAAATGATGTTTATGAGATCATCAAATTTGACCTTGTAAAAAATCTTTAAATAAATGTAATATTGACACATGACCTCTTTATAGATCTTATCAAGGTCCCAAATCCATCTCACTTCATTAAATTTGAGGGGTGAGATCTTTCAGATCATGATTTTAGTAATCGTATATGATTATTTCATAGTGACCCCATGATGATCCTTAAGGCTTTGGCATTTCAACACTCAAATCATGTCATTCGATCATGATCTCCATCATAGTGAGGAATAAATATATTTTTCAAGGGGATCTCACTTTGAGTCCATCTTGGGGATTTTCATGCTTTATTGGATTGGGTCCTATGATTAAGCAAGGATATTTAGATCCTATAAGAAGTATAAATGTTAACTGAGGACCTATGGATTATAAAAACTTAAGCTAAGTTTTAATCATAATGCCTCACTTGTATTAATAAACATGAGGGGGAATTAGGATTAAATTTTAGGTTAAATGTTAATTAAAGTGGACATGGGTGGGAAATGGAAGGAGAAGGGGGGTCTTACAAGACCATCTAAAATATGATTAAAATAAACAATGAAGCTTAGAAGGACAAAATATGTGAGGGTCTAGGTATAATTTTTGTATTAAGGTTTGGTAATGTTAATAAATATGACCAATCCTTAGTATAAAATTAGACCTAGGTACCAAGTAGGTCAAAATTCCTACCAAATGTCTCCCACCAATTTTAAATTCAAACCACAAGGTTTTAAGCTTAGGTTCTTCCCAAAGAGAGTCCAAGACCAAATTTCTACAAACCATAGGCTATTAAAATCTTGAATAAGACCACGTAGTGAATTTATTATTGGTACATGACAATGCCTTCTCCATGGAAATTGCATTTCTCATAAATTGGGTAAACCATTAATAAGGATAGTCAGACAAAAACCAACCATAAATAAGATATGCTACTCTATAAGAGTGGATGACCTTCAAATTCTAAAAAACCGAAGAGCACAATAAGGTTTTTAATGGAAAGGTTATAAGACATCTCAAGGGCCCAAATTTTCAAAAAATATGGGGGTTTTGGCCTTAAAATTTGGAAACTCATAGGGGAAACATAGTCATGTGTTAGAACTTAGAAGCTCTAGTTCAACAAATAACTAGGTCACTTATTTTATTGGACCCATGACATCATCATGATATATTCATGGTTAAAATAAGTTTTTCACCTACATGATTATATTTAATTTATATGATATATTCATTTTATGTGTGTGTTTTGATTTTAATTACTATTTTCCATGGGATTTAGGGAACAACTTCTAGGTCTCATGTCCTTGATCATTTACATTGGTTTATAGGACATGGTTATTCATGAAGGATCATGCTTTTGATTTAGGGGAGACTTGGGCATTGCTATAATACTAGTTAGGAATACATATCCATAATAGAGATGCCTTTGGATCCACTTGAGGCCTTGTTCCACTACCAACCAAGCATTTATAACCTTGATGGAGATTACCCGAATCACATATGCCTAAAAACTTCAAATTTTGCACTAAATTCTTATTTTTGTATTTTATAACATACATTTTAATGATTTTAGAAAGGTTGGGAACTAAGATATCTAGGTTTTAAGGATTATATTCAAGTGATTGATTTTAGATGATCACTTATGGTTACAACCATTTTTCTAGGCAAGGATGTCTTGTTAGGTGTAAACATCATTCTATCGTAATAAGTTAAGATTTCATCTTAGAAGTACAACTCTTCTTAAAACCATACTTATGTTAAGGAAATACATATGTTTGAATAAAATAAGGGACCTTCTCATTTGCCTTTACCATTTTCTCCATGTTGTAGCACTAATCTCATATTCTAGGTCTATGGTTATCATATATATGAGGTTCACATTCCATTCCTGAATCCTAGGATTTTAAGGTAGGTAAGATACTTTGAGCACTAGAACTTTCTAAAAGGACTTATTAGATCAAAGGAACAAGGTAGAACTAGACCAAAAAAGCACAACAAAAGAAAATAAGTATGTACAAACATAAATAAGATGAAGGAAACGAAGGAAGGTAGAAAGTAAATAAATATGTACAAATAGAATAGAAAAGAGAATAAAAAAGAAACCAACTAGCCTACCTACCCTAACCTAGTGAGGCTTAAAAAATTTATTCCATGAGGACCCTACGGGAAACAAAAGAGAAATAGTGTTTGAGATAATACCCTTTGGTGGGTAATGTAAATTATTCTCCCTGAAGGTCTTCTAGCTTGAAGGTGTTGTTGGCAAGTGTTTTATTAATCTAATATGGGCCAATCCACAAATGTGTCAATTTTCCATGATTACCATTGGGATTAGATTATTTTTTCCAAAACAAGGACTAGGTCTCCTTGGCTAAATATCTTCACTTATGACATATTATCAACCAATATTTTTACTATGGCCTAATGCTTACTAAAGCTAACAAAGGCTTCTTCCCTTGCATCTTCCATCTAAATGATATCTAGTAACCTAGAATTTATAAGTTCATGAATTTATACCATGTACTCCTACATAAATATAAATGTGGGAAATTTGAGAGAGATAGGAAAGATAGGATCTTATCCATACACAAATAGGAATGGTGATTCATATAAGGCCTCCTTGATTCTAATTCTATCTACCCATAGAGCATATTTGAGGATTTTGTGCCATGTCTTAGGCTTATCTTCAATAGATTTTTTTATTTCCTTGATTAGGTTATTTTGGGTAGATTTAGATATGCCATTGTCATAAGCCTACTCAATCATTTCTATGGACACAAATATAGATCCATTATCATAGACCAAGGAGATGGGTTCCAAATCTAGTATAAATGTAATCTTATAAGAAGTTAGTCACTTCTATCCTAAAGTGTTTGGTGGCTACATATTCAGTCCACCTTGTGTAATAATCTATGAAGTGAGGACATATTTATGGCCCTCAAAATAATTAGGGTTAATCACCCCTATGCAATCTAACACCCATTATTCAAAGGGTTTGTCAACCATCAATGGTTGTAGAGGCATGGTTGCTTTTAGCTCTTTAATGAAAAAGATTTGATGTGAATGGCATACTCTTACATGCCTATGAGAATCCTTAAACATGGAGGGATAATAATAACCAAACCTAAGCATTTTTTGGGTTGTTGTTCTTCCTTATATATTTCCACTACCTATCTTCTCATGGAAAGTACTCATGATTTGAGAATCATCCTCCTTGGATACACACCTTAGTTAGACTCCTTCAAAGTTCTTTCTATAAAATACTCTGTCTTTGATTAAATAGTGATAAGATTTGAGTCTTAGGGATTATTTTCTCTCTTGTGAGTCTTGCAAGACAAATACCATTAATCAACAAATGAATCAAGGAGTCGTACCACTCATTGGGTTAGAAGTCATGATTCCCAAGTTACATGACATGTAATTTGGGATTGGTGTTGGCAATCGTCTAGAATAGACCTTGGCACATTACCAACTTGGTTGCTTTAATTTATATGTCATACTCTTGTAAGACTGGCATCCATTTACCTCTATGTTCACCCAATTCATTTTGACTCATTAGGAGTTTTGTAGTATGTTCTGAAAAGATCTCATGACCTTTATTTATAAGTATGTATTGTCTAAACTTTTTTACTAATTTTACTAGTGAATATGCCTATTTGTCAATCAAATAGTAGTTCAATTCAACATTTTTGAAATTTTTACTCATGAAGGATATTGGGTGGTCATTCCCATCATTTTTATAGGTTAAGACTATATCCATTATGTGATTAGAAGCAAATGAATATAAGTAGAAGTCCTTTAAAAAGTATGGACTTATCAACACTAAGGCTTGACCAATTACTTCTTTAATACTATTAAATGTTTTCTTGACTCCTCATTCCAAGTTATTTTGGCATCTTTTTTGAGAATGTCATTCAGTGGTTTAATAATCTCAGTAAATCCTAAAATGAATTTTCTCATGAAGTTTATCTTGCTAAAAAAGGATTTCAATGTTTTTTGACTATTTGGAAGATCTATCTTAGAAATGGCTTCCACTCTTTTAAGATCTATGGAGATCCCATCTTTAGTGATAATATGACTAAGAAACTTTCTTTTAGTCTCACAAAATATGATTTTTGGGGGTTGAGTGAAATTTCATACCTTCTATACCTCTCAAATACTTGCTACAAGGGTGTGAAATGATCTTATAGGTTTTTAGAATACACTTTTAGGTCATTCATGAAGATTATGATGCATTTTCCAACTAGACCTTAGAAAACATGGTCCATGGTTCTTTGAAATGTAGCCCCTAAATTAATTAGTATAAAGGGTATATTTTTATACACAAAGGTTCCCCACTTAAGAGTAAAGGCTATCTTCATTTTGTTTTCATTTTATACTAACACGTGGTTATACCTTAAAAATCCATCAAGGAAGGACATCATGGCTAACCTTGAAATAATGTGTATCACCTAGTCTAGAGAGTGTAAGGGATAATTATCCTTTTTAGATGCTTTGTTTAGATTCTTGAAATCAATGCATAATCTGATTTCACCATTATTTTTTTACTGGAACTAAGTTGGAAACCCAAGTGGAATGCCTAATGGGAAATAAAATCCTTACATCTAATATTTTATTGACTTCTTTATAAATCATGGGTTCTAGGATGGGATTGAAAGACCTTTGTTTTTGTCTAAAGGGTTAACAAATTTCATTGAGGGGTATAGTGTGTGTGATAACCCTTGGATCAAAATTTTTAAATAATCATAAGACCAGGTAATTACATCCTTGAACTTGGTGGGAAACTCTTTAGCCTTTTTATTCTCCGTTTATGTGCAAGCCTTCCACATAATAACTTGTTAGGGTTGATTCATGGGTCCAAGATTCATTGAATTGTAATATTTCCCACTAACTTTGGGAACCTTAGGGGTTTTAATAAGATTATCCTAATTAAATAACCTTTTTAATGAAATCATTCCCTTAGGTATCTTATTATCATTTAGCTAAATGATTTTTCCATTGAATTTACTTTCAAGGGTAATTTCATTAGTTTCATTTATAATATGATATTCAAAAGCTCTCAAGTTAGTCAAGAATTACAAGATCTATTGATCGTCATTGAAAACATGGAAGCAGTTCACAATATCTGGGACTTAGGAGAAGGGTATTAATTCAATACTAAGATTAGGGGAATATTGATTACGCATAAGGTTAGATACAATAAAAGATAGATCATCAATAACTTTGTTTTCTTATCTAGGGATAGAGTAGATATTGAATGCATCAGAGGACTCTATCAGATCTTAGACTCTAAATTTATACCTCTTAAGGTATGAGATCTTGCATTGGTACTTGCTCCTCACTTGGTTGACTACAAGCTTAGAACCTCCATAAATGAGTAGCTCTTTGACCTTGTTTTTAATATCCATATACAACCCTAAGATAAGAGCCTTGTAATCAGCCAAGTTATTGGTATATGTGAACTTTAGTCTATAAGATGCATGGTATTATTTACCAATAGGGTCTATCAAGATAATACCAACTTGAGATCTAGACATGTATTTATAACCATCAACATAAAGACTCCATAAGTTAGGTATAACCTAAGTGTTTTGGGAACTAGCCACTTTTATAGTCTCTAAGGTGAAGACTCCTAAATCATAATCAAGGAAATTAACCTTTTCATTAACAACATTATACTCAGTAATCATATCCTTCATCTTTGGTTCCATTTCCACTCTTATTTAGTTTGGAACACCTTTATAAGGTATCCAAAAATGTGAAAAATCATTTGAAATATATCCATTTAAGTATTTAGTCTACTCTCTACTTAAAATTAGTCCTTATGCATTGAGAATGTCTACTACTTGAATGTCAATAAATTGTTTCACTCTAGGTTCACTAGCTAACTACATGTGTACATTTAATAATTCCCCAATGACTCTAACTCTTGATTTTTCCAATTGTGTAATTACCCTATAAAAATTTATTGGGGTTAATCTAAGTTGTTCACATATTTTCACAGGCATGTTATTAGTTGATACCCCAAAATATAGAAGACAATTATTGAGATTCTTACCAAATATCCTAATAATGAGTAAGAATGGTGGAGATTCTAACTTGCCCATTTACATGGTAACATTTGTGCTATCATCCTTGGATGGATTCCTAGGTTACTTATACAATGATTCCAATAAAAAATCTCTTTGCTCTATAATTTGAGTTAATTCATGCAAAGTGACGTTGGCCTTAATTTTCTTCATGTCTTCAATAATGTTATAACCAGTCCTATTTGGGAAATCAACACTAAGTTTAGAGGAACTCCCTTTGGGTGTCTCAGGGTCAGTCCTTAAAGTGATATTAGGAGGGTTACCATAATTATTTGGGGGATTTGAATTGGTTAGTGGTTGTTTTTTCTCCCTATTCCTCAGAGGGTAGATCTTCAAGAATTGTTGAAATGTTTGAATCTCTTTAGGAATATTTTCTGGTTCACTATCTTCTTTAAGAGGAAATTGAAATGTCTCTACCATATGGACTTGGTCTAATGACCTAGACCCAAAAGTATTTGTTACATTATCCTTTTTAGGGATTATTTCATATGTATCTATTTCTTCTTGGAAAGATTAAAAAGATTTGTAGAATTCAATGAAACCAATCTCACCATGCTTATCAATAACATGCACCCTATAGTAGTTAGGTAAGGAAATGTTAGTTAGATTGATGTCCATGGTCTTGTTACTAGAAGAGGGTTCATTATCCTTGTTACTATTTTAGAAGCTATAATTTTGAAACCTATTCTCATGTCTATTAAACTTATGGAATGTAAAGTTCCTTCTTGAAATCTCACCTGTATTACCAACTTATTTTTGTAATTAAAAACAATTAGTGCTAAGATTTGTATGATATTTAATATAAACTTATTTTCTCTCTTATGGGTCTCAAAATTGTGGAATTGATTGTTGTTTATACCAGAGGTTAGTATTAAGGCTTTCTGACCATTAATAAGAGATCCATTAGTAGCTTAGTGACTCAATAATCCTATATGTTGATTAGGAGCAACACAATTAGTGGGTAGTATGCCTAGAGCTAGGAGTTGATTGAGAGTAGGGGTGTTTTGGTTATTATTGGGAAAAAGGTTTAGGGTAGGCATTTATGGGATAACATTGGGAATGGATTAAGCCATTTGACCTTATTATTGTATTTGATCACTAATAACTATTTATTCATAATAGGCTTAGGCTAACGAAGCTATAACTGGGATATATCTCCTTAAGAACATAGAAATCAAGGGATCTACTATATCCTTGTAGATTTGTAGGTCTAAGACATCATTAGGCTTGTAAAGTTCCATAGTCTTGCTAGACATCTTCTAGAATCTGGCATTGAAAGATCTTATAGGCTCACTTTCATCTCTCCTGATGGTTGTGAATTGATGATAAATGATACAAGGACTAAAAATCTTATTAATTGGTCCAAAAAAAGAGTGTTGAAATCATTCCAGGAGGCAATACAATCATTAGGCAGATTAAATAACCTTTCATATGCTGTATCTTTTAAAGTAAAGGGAAATAGCCTACATGTTACATCCTCATGTATGACATATAATAATATTAAAGAAACTTTAAAATATTTATGATGTTCTTATGTAGTTACAAGACCAATTGGAATAAATATGGGTAAATACTTCTCGAGATTACATGATAAATCATGGAATACACCTTGTACATTAATATGGGAGCTCCCTAACCAAGTGATACCTAGATGTGGTATGAATGTAGGGGTACCTTGTTTAGGAGAAGTGGGTAAAGACATGGAAATTATTCATCTACTTTTATCACATCAGGTTATTTGATAACTTTGTAGCTTGAGTAAAGGTTCTCTTATTTTTGAGTGTGATCTAGTGTGAATTCTAGGTAGTTCTATTCTGAAGATGGGAAATCTTTTTTGAAATATGGTGTATCAAGTTGATATTTAAAAGGAGAAAGGAATAAGCATTCACAATAAGCTATTTCTATAAATGTATACTTAAATAATGATAAAGAACATCAAATTTCAACTAAGATAGCCTAAAAATGTATTATATTATGCAAATAAAGTTAGTGTTTACAAATTTGTGCCCAAAATGAATCAAAACTCATAGGAGATAACTTGATATTGGAATAGAGTAAGTTATTTTAATCTCAAATATTGTAGATATAAAAATTCAAAGCTATATTTACCATAATTAAAGAATCATTTACACAAAAACTATGATATTTGCCTTAAAAATAATAAGATGAGTCAAAAACTTCCAAGACCAACAATGTTTAGACTTTGGAACAAATATTTACTCAAAGGTACAAAGATAACATAAAACTTTGATCAATTAAAACCAAGATTGATGGCCCACCTTTTATCACCAAAGGAGCTACTCCTGTTGATACCTCAAAGTTTACCAAAGGTGATCTCAGTGTTTAGGGAACACTTCTCATTTTAGAATCCTAAGAATTCATAGCATGAGTTGTAGGTATTTGGCAATTTGTAATGCTTATGGTGAAATAGGGGAAAATAAAATGGTCTATTCCATAATATTTATATGATTTTGTGGTTGGGAGCCACCTTGGTCCATGTCATTATGAATTCTAGTGAATCTTGATTAAAGTTTTAAACTACACTAAACTAAGTGAATATTTGACAATGAGATCTAAGCTATAGTGAGTTATTTAAAAAAGGGCGATAAAAAGAAGGGTAAGTCAGAAAGGAAGTGAATGTGATTACTAATATTTATCTCAAACATTATAACAAAGTTTCAATTGACTAAACATCCATTTAAACTAGTATGTAATGTAAAATATCCAATGCTCAATTTTCACTACAACCAGGTGAACTTCTAAGGATAAGTTGAAAATACAAGTAAGAACAAAGTATGATTTAATATTTTACTACTACACCTAGGTATCTAATGATAATATTTGATGCAGAACAAATTAAAGTGAAACAACCTATGATATTTTCAACTAATCTAGCATAGAACATATTAGCAACCTATAACAAGAATGCAATTTAGAATTTAAAAAAACCATTCAAATTTGAGATCTAGACCAAAAATAGAGATCAAATATAGTATCCCTTAGCACAACCATATATAAAAACATTTTATAATTCCTCAGTTGTATTAATTGTTCCAAGTATATAATTCTTTGCTCAAAAATCTCTCCTTTTTTCAAAATGTTAACCCTCCCTAGTTATAGAAATCATAGGTAGTGTACCAGTCAATTTTCTAGATACATATGTGTACAATAAAGAAAACTATCCTTGTATGAAAATTCTAAAATACATATGACCTTCTATGCTCAACTGACCTATAAAGTATATATGTTAACAAACTAACATATACTTATACAATAAAATACTCTATATTTATAAATGTGTGAAAATTTATAATCTATATAATCTTTTATCAAGCTAGTGGAGGCCCCCTAGATATCTTTATCGGAGGATGTTTTTGGCCTTAATGTGTTGCTCACTGATTAGTTCCAAATCTACTACAAGCTTCATCAAATATCCACCCTCTTAGTCTACCAATTTATTTAATTCTTTGTCATTCCTTACCACAACCTCCTTGATACTTCCAGCCTCTACAATTCACTCTCCTAAATTGAAGATGATATCCATGATCTTATGGTTCTCAATGATATAATAACCCTGGAACTTTCAATTTATTTCTTGAATGATGGAAGTGGCTTTCTATTTAAACTCTTCATCATCTATTAACCTAATGGTAGTGGGTTGTGAAGGCTCTGTTAGCATGGTTCGTAGGACTTTCTCAATCTTGCCCATCAAATTCCATCTTCCTTAAAATGATCTATAACATTACTATGTCATGTTCTCAAATATTATACTTTGTCTATAAAAATTCCCATGATTGCACTCAAATGTCCTAGGCTAATAGTTTTGAAGCTTGGGAACTACCTTTCTACTTGCATGTTAATGATCTTAGTTACTTGATCTTTTGAATCTTGTCATGAGATGACCAAGGCTTTGGCTACTTCATCTCATTGTATTAAGGAACTTTACCTATGTTTCATGGTTTTAATGGCTTTAAACATGTCAAATAAGGATTCACCCAACACTTTTATCATCTCATTAGATATAGAAAGGATGGCCTAGATTTTAAGGTCCTACATCTCCTTCCTCGAGTTTGTAATCTATTATTTCAATCCCCTAATTCTTATAATTTCTTGTGATGATTGAGCCCCAACTAGGATCTCCACATCTTCTTGGTGAATGTGATTCTCTCCTAGTTCTTGTCCTCCTACTTTAGTTAGGCCTACAAATAGCTCCACCCTTTGAAAGTTGAAATCCTTTGTACCCACCATAGCCTTCCTTCTAGTGATCTTTTCTATCACTAAAATGTCTATAGAAATATACTATAGTGGTGGGCTCTATGAGCTTGGTGGTCTTTGGAATTTCCACCTTTGTGCCATTGGACTCCCTCAGAGCATCCATTTTCTTTTCACTAGGACCCTTTACTTCCAATAGTATTCTTTCTTCTTATTCCTTCATCATTTCAAGAATCCATGGTTGAAGGTCTTCATACACATCAATGTTAATATTATATGTCAATGCCCATGAATGGGCAATGGAGGCAATATTTTTGAGTTTCATATATATGAACCAATATGGAATGACTAGCCATTCACATGTTCATGTGTTATCAAGTGTTCCAACTTGGCATTATAGTCTTTAAGCCTAGCTATTACTTCCTCAAAACTATTGGTCTTGGTGTATGCATGATCATAAACTCTAGGTTGGTGTTCATAGACTATCTTAAGTAATTTATTTTACCTTAAATGGTATTTAACTATCCCTTTGGGGTCCCACATCCTCAATTCATCCATTTAGAAGATAAAATCTTCTCTCTATCTAGACATGACATCAACCTATTTCCAGTAATGCAGTGTGGTCTTTTCAATTATCATGGGAAAGGGATGAAAGAGGCCATTTTTTTTAATACCCCATCAATTCCATTGATGAGTTGGAAAGTTATTCATTTCTCAGCTAGCTTATTTGGCACATATACAAGCAACCTATATGGTGAAGACATGGTTCCCACAATTTAAAATATAGTGCAAATAGGATGATACCAAATATCCCCTATCATCTCCACATGATTTTTGATCAAGGGGTACATTTTACACATGTGGGATCCACTTATAGCCTCAAATAATGTGGGATAGATATAGTCATATATGAATTGCATATGGTTTCTATATTTTAAAATATGTAACTTTGAGTAATGGTGGGAAATAGTTGTTCTATCTCAAAGAGACCAGTTCTTGATGTGGGGGAATTTGGTAGAAGAAATCAAATCATCAAGAAAATAGGACATCATAAAGAATTATTTGTGGGTATTAATTTTAATGGCTGAAAATTGGAGATCTAGGTGGATGCTTATCATGTCCCCAGTAGGGGTGAGTTGTTGATTTATCAAGAAATGTACAAAGGAAACCTAGGTGGGATTGAAATAATTGCTAATGGAAGCCCAAAAAATCCTATTTAATATGGTCACGATAACCCTAATTCCTTCCCTAAATTAAGCAATAAGAATTCTCCCTTGGAAATATATAAATATATGTTTTCCTTGGTTGACCCATGGTCTTATGATGGTGTCAAGGTCATTTTGAGTGGTCTAATTCTTGATTGAGGGAAAATCAACATGGGACCATCGAGGTTCATAGTAACCCTCAAAAGCTATAGTGGAAATTTAAGAAATCCTTCTAGATGTTCCATTATACACAATATAATCATCATATATCATATAATCAACAAAGAGTGGAGTAAGCACATCAATATAATGAAGTACCTCAGTTTTAATGACTACACATTGAAGGCTAACCAATTTCACAACAACCAAGTTTTGGTATTTAGTGTTGACTACCTCAATTATCCTCTCATTATGAGTGAAGGGATGCATATCTTCTATGGTGAATAATATCTTGGACCAATTCTTGCACCCATTATTTAATGCCATGATGTCCAATCTTGTGTCCTTAAAAATCCTACCTAGTTGGTCTATGGATAAGTAAAGATCTATTTCTTCCTTCCATTATTTTCTTCATGTTGCCATTTATTATCAACCTTTCAAAATGTTGAAAAATTAATTTGTAGAAGTCTTAAGATTGTCCTTCTCACATAGAATTATTTTGTGAGTTTAAATGTGATTTAACCATTCATAATCTTCCTCTTTTATGCAAGTTTTTAGGTTCTTTGAGAGCTTTAGTGGTAGAGGTGATTTGGACTTGGGTTTGTTTGTGACTTTTATTTGATTAAGACTTATGTATTAATACCTTTGATTTTAAATATGGACAAAATTTAATTTTTTTCATATTTTTCTTATGTGGACCTTACGTGGCATCTATTTAGAATCACTTCATGGCATTTTTCATAATTGTCTCAAAGACAACTAGCCATTAGCCTTTACATTTTACCTTTAGTTTTACTTTATTAGATCAAGATCCAAGGATAAATCACTAGTCATTTATCATAATCCTAGGTTTGTTATGTCATTGGTCATCATAATCATCAAGCCCCATGATTATGCCACCTAGAATATTATTGCATAATTGATATTCAATTTTTAGGCTCTTTCCATGTGTTGAGCTCTCAGGCTCCTTGAGTCTTTTTTTTAAATATCTTACACCATTAGATTATGTTGGTATGATTAAATGAGACTCATAGGACCCTATAATATATACAAGGTTTAAGTTAGTCCCAAGGGTCATAGAAAAACATAGGTTAAATTGCTTAGTCCTAAGTTTATTGTGTTCTCAAACATGACAAACATAAGACTAAGGTTCGTTGTGTATAGCCTAAGTTAAAATATCAAAGTAGACCATTTTTAATAAAGATATCACAAAAAAGCATTCCTTGTCTAAGCAAAAAATTTTAATGAAGTTTAACCAGGTAGTCTTGGGAATGTCATAAACTTCCTCATGGTCATCAAATGATGTTCATGAGATCATTAAACTTGACCTCATGAAACTTCCTTTACTATATGTAATATTAACACATGGACTCTTTGTAGATATTATTAAGGTCCCAAATCCATCTCCCTCTATTATATTATAGGGGCAAGATCCATCAGATCATGATCTAAGTACTTGCATATGATTGGTCTGTAGTGACCCCATGATGATCCTTAAGGATTTGGCATTTTAACACTCAAATTGCATCATTTAATCATGATATTTACCATAGTGAGGACCATAGATATTTTTAAAAGGGATCTAACTTTAAGTCCATCTTAGGGCTTTCTACACTCCATTGGATTAGGTCCCATGATTAAGTGAGGATTGTTGGATCCTACAAGAAATACAAATGTTAAGTTAGGACCCACAGATTATAAAAATTTATGCTAAGTTTTAATCATAAGGTCTTGCTTGTATTAATAGACATAAAGGGGACATAGGATTAAATTTTAGGCTAAAAATTAATTAAAGGGGACTCAAGTAGGAAATGGAAGGAGAATGAGGGGGGTTCCTAAAACACCATCCAAAATGTAATTATAATAAACAAGGAAGCTTAGAAGTAAAAATGTTATGAGGGTCTAGGTATAATTTGTGTATTAAGGTTTGGTCATGTTAATAAAAATGACCAAGCCTTGGTATAAAATTAGACCTGGATCCCAAGAATGTCAAAATTACTACCAAATGGCTCCCACCAATTTTGGAATCAAACCATAAGGTTTTAAACATAGGTTCTTGCTTAAGAGTGTCCAAGACCAAATTTATACAAGCCAAAGGCTATTAAAATCCTAAATAAGACCAAGTAGTGAATTGTAGTTTGTTACATGATAGTGCCTTCTCCATGAAACCTGTATTTTTCAAAAATAGGGTGAACCATCAATAACGATAGTCAAACAAAACCTAACCATAAACAAGATATGCTACTCTATTAGAGTGGACGATCTTCAAATTCTACAAAAACCTAGGAGCACAACACATTTTTTAATGACAAGGTTCTAAGACATCTCAAGGGCCCCAATTTTAAAAATTATGGGGTGTTGGCATCATGAAATGGTGAATCATAATGGAAACACAACCATATGTTAGAACCCAGAGGCTCAAGTTTAGAAAATAACTAGGTCACTTATTCTATTGGACCTATGACATCATCATGATTTGTTCATGGTTGAAACAAGTTTTACACATACAAGATTAGATTTAATTTTTGGGATATATTCATTTCAGGTGTGTAATTTGATTATACTTACCATTTTACATGGGATTCAAGGAACAACTTCTAGGTTTCATGTCCTTGATCATTTACACTAGTTTATAAAACATGGTTATTCATGATTGGCCATGTTTTCAATTTAAGGGAGGCTTGGGAATCAATCTACTACCATCCAAGAATCCATATCCCTAATATAAATGCCTTTGGATCCACTTGAGGCCTTTCTCCATTTATATATAGGTGTTCATAGCTCTAGTGGAGATTAATTGAATCACATATGCCTGAAAACTTCAAATTTTGCATTGAATTCTTATTTTTATATTTTTTGACATACCTTTTAATGATTTATAGAAGGTTGAAAATAAGGATAGATAGGTTTTAAGGAATCTATTCAAGTGATTTATTTTTATATGATCACCTATTATTGTAACCATTATCCTAGGAAATGATGTCTTGTTAACTGTAAACATGATTCTCTCCTAATAAGTTAACCTTTCATCTCAAAAGTACAACTCTTTTTAAAACCATAGTTATATCAACGAAATAATTAGGTTTGAATATAATAAGGGACCTTTTTCACTTGAAATAACCATTTCCTCCATTTTGTATCACTAAGCTCATATTCTAGGTCTGTGGTCATCATATGTATGAGGTTCACATACCATTCCTAAATCTTGGGAATTTAAAGTAGGAAAGATATTTTGAGCACCAGACTTGTCTAGAAGGACTTATTAGATCAAATGAACAAGATAAAAGTAGACAAAAAGCAAACAAATATGTACAAATAAAAATAAAAAGGAAAGGAGGGAAGGAATAAATTAAATAAATATGTATAAATAGAACAAATAGAGAATAAAAAAGAAACCAACTTGCCAACCTACCCTAACATAGTGAATCTTACAAATTTTATTCCATGAGGACCCCAGGGGTAGAAGCACAAAAATAATGTTTGAGATACTACCCATTGGTGGGTAATGTAAATTATGATCCCTAAATGTCTTCTAACTTTAAGGTGTTTTTTCCAAGTGTTTTAGTAATCTAATATGGGCCAATCCATATAGGTGTGAATTTGTCATGCTTACCCTTGGGTTTAGATGCTTTGTCCTAAAGGAGGACTAGGTCTCCCTGTCTGAATACTTTCACTTTTCACCTTTTATCAAACCATATTTTTACCATGGCTTGATTCTTTTTAAATTTAGGAAAATCTTCTTCCCTTGCATCTTCCATCTAAATGATATCCAACAAACCTATAATTTGCATGTTCTTGACTTTCATCGATGTACTCCTACATAAATATAAATGTGGGAAATTTTAGAGTGATATGAAAGATAAGATCTTGAACATACACCAATAAGAATGGTTATGACTTTAAATCCTCATTGATTCTAATTTTGTCTACCATAGAGCATATTTGAGTAGTTTATGCCAAGTCCTAGGCTTCTCTTTAGTAAATTTTTTTATTACCTTGATTAGGTTCTTATTGGTAGATTTAGAGGTACCATTTCCTTAGTGGTAATGGTTGGAAGAAAACTTTAGAGAAATGCCATTATCATAAGCCCACTCAGTCATTTATATGGACACAAATTTAGATCCATTATCACACACCAAGGAGACTGGGGTTCCAAATATGTTACAAATGTTTTCTTCTAGGGAGTTGGTCACTTCTTTTGTCTTGTAGTGTTTGGTGGCTTCAACTTCATTCCACCTTGTGTAATAATCTATGGTAGTACAGAAATATTTGTGGCCCTTAGAATAATTAAGGTTAATCACCCCTATGAAATCTAACCCCCACCATGCAAAGGGTTTTTTAACCATCACTGGTTATAGAGGCATGGCTACCTTTGGCTCTTTAGTATAAAATAATTGACATAAATGACATTCTCTTATGTGTTTGTGAGCATCCTTAAACATGATGGACCAATAGTAACTAACCTCAAGGATTTTATGGGATGTTTTTCTTCCGGATGGATGTTCACTACCTATATTTTCATGAAATTACTCATGATTTAAGAATCTTTCACCTTAGATACACACCTTAGATAGACTCTTTCAATGCTATTTCTATACAATACTCTATCTTTAATTAAACAATGAGAAGATTTGAGTCTTAGGGATCTTATATAATCTCTTATTAGTCTTGAAGGATAATTATTATTAGTCAATAAATAGATCAATAAGTTTTACCACTCATTAGGTTAGAAGTCATGCTACCCAACCTGCATGACATGTAGTTTGGGATTGGTGTTGGCAATCATATGGACTAGACCTTGGCACCTTACTAGCTTGGTTTTTTTCAGTTCTATGTCATACTCTTGTAGGAATGACATCCATTTACCTCTACATTCACCCAATTCATTTTGACTCATCATGAGTTTCATAGTAGGGTCTAGAAAGATAGAATGTACTTTGTTTATGAGGATGTAATGTCTGAAATTTATTACTACTTTTACTAGTGCATATGCTTGTTTGTCAATCAAGGAGTAGTTAAATTCAACATTTTTTAAATTGGTACTCATGAAGTCTATTGGGTGGTCATTTCCATAAATTTTATAAGCTAGGAATACCACCATTATGTGATTAGAAGAAAATGAATATAAGTATAATTCCTTCAAAAATTCTAGACTTATCAACATTGGGGCTTGAGCGATTGCTTCTTTGATATTGTTAAGTGCTTTCTTAGACTCCTCATTCCAAGTTATTTTGGCATATTTCTTGAGAATTTAAGTTAGTGGTTTAACATTCCCAAAAAATCCTAAAATGAATTTTCTCATGAAGTTTATTTTGCCAAAAAATGATTTCAGCTCTTTTCGACTGTTTGAAAGCTCTATTTTAGAAATGGCTTCCACTTTTTCAGGATCTATGGAGATACCATATTTAGTGATAATATGACCTAGAGGGTTTCCGTTAGTGACACAAAATTTGCTTTTTTGTGGGTTGAGATAAATTTCATACCTTCTAAAAATCTCAAATACTTGTTGCAGGTGTGTGAAATGATCTTCCCAATTTTTAGAGAATATTGTTAGGTCATCCATGTAGATTATGATGCATCTGCCAAATAGACCTTTGAAAGCATGGTCCATGACTCTTTGAAATTTAGCCCCTATATTAATTATTCCAAAGGTAATATTTTTGTATGAAAATGTTCCTCACATAGTAGTAAAGGTTGTCTTCATTCTATCTTCCTTATCCACTAACACCTAGTTATACCCTAAAAATCCATCAAAGAAGGACATCATGGCTAAACTTGAAATAAATTATATCACCTGGTCTAGAGAGGGTAAGGGATAATTGTCTTT
The DNA here is from genome assembly GCA_037957365.1 of Torreya grandis. NCBI lineage: Eukaryota > Viridiplantae > Streptophyta > Pinopsida > Cupressales > Taxaceae > Torreya > Torreya grandis. The sequence goes on from JARHVA010004836.1 coordinate 1,229,613, forward strand.
TTTATATTTTTTATGTAGATTCCTAAAATCAATGAAGAATCTGATTTCACCATTCTTTTTTCTAACTTGAACCAAGTTAGCAACCTAAGTGGATTGCCTAATGGGAAACAAAATCCTTGTATCTAATGGTTTCTTGACTTTTTTATAGATTATGGGTTATATGATTGGGTTGACAATCCTTTTTTTATCTTAAGGGTTTAAAATTTTCTTTGAGGGGTATAGTGTGGGTGATAACCCTTGGATCATAAATTTTTAAATCATCATAAGACTAGGCAATTACATCCTTGTACTTGGTGAGAAACTCTCTAGCCTTTATATTCTCCATTTATTGCAAGCCTTCCCCACATTAGGGTCCAAGATTAATTACATTTTAATATTTCCCACTCACCTTGGGAACCTTAAGGGTTTTAGTAATCATGTCTTGATTAAACAACCTTTCTAATGAAATCATTCCCTTGGGTATCTTGTTATCATTTAGCTGAATGATTTTTCCATTAAATTCTATTTCAAGGGTAATTTCATCAATTTCATTGATAATATGAGCTTTAAAACATCCCAAGTTAATTAGGAGTTCTAAGATTTGTTGATCATCATGAAAAACTTGGAAGTGGTTCACAATATCTAGGATTGAGGGGTAGGGTATTAATTTAATAATGAGATCAGGTGAATCTTGATCAGGAATGAGGTTGGCTATAATAGAAGCTAGCTCATCAGCATCTTTTTTTTATTCTCTATGGATAAAGAGGATATTTAATGGATCAAAGGACTCTATCAAATCCTAGACTATAAATTTATACCTCATGAGGTATGAGAGCTTGCATTAGTACTTACTCCTTACTTGGTTGACTACAAGTTTATAATCTCCATAAACAACTAGCTCCTTGACCTTTTTTTAATAGCTAATTGCAACACTAAGATAAGAGCCTCATATTCAACTAGGTTATTGGTGCATGGGAATTATATTATATAAGATGCATGTTATTGTTTACCAGTAGGATCTATTAAGATAATACTAACCCTAGATATAGACTTGCATTTAACACCATCAACATAAAGTCTCCATAAACTACATATAACCTAAGTGTTTTGAGAACCAACCATTTTTTTAGTCTCTAAGGTGAAGATTCCTAAATCACAATCAAGGAAATTAACCTTTTCATTAACAACATTATACTCAGTAATCATATGATTCATCCTTGGTTCCCTTTCCACTCTTATTTGGTTTTGAACACCTTTCCAAAAAAAACACATATGTGAATAATTAGTTGATGTATATCCATTTAAATCTTTGGTCTAATCTCTACTTAAAAGTATTTTGATGTAGGAGCATCTACAATAGCTTCATGGAGGACTAGTTGAGATCATCAAACATATTCTAGCATGAAATTTCAAATTCTTGTTTTCCCTCCAAATTGTATTGTGTTTAGATTTCAAAATTTTACCTTGAGAGTAAACGTAATTGTCAAAGGTGAAAAGTGAAAAGATAAAAAGTAATTATGGGGGCTGTTGAGAAAATACAGGAGAAGTGGTTGAAAATATTTCAACCTTGGTACGTTGTTGTAAATTAAAAACTATTTTGGTTTTATCTTGAGTCCAAGTTGGCGTATAGGTTAGGGAGGAGTTTAAAAGAGAGATTCAAAAGAAGAAACTATTGCAACAAATAGTACTTCTATCTCTCATTTGGCCAAGATAGTAAGATATCAATGTTGGGAAAATTAGGCCAACTCTTTTTGACATTTTTTTAGAGATGATGCGAGCCCCAAAGTGAAGAAGTTTGTTAAGGTTCTTGTAACCAAACTGTAGTCTAAAAATAATGAAGGTGGGCTACTTGGGGCCATTGGAAATTTAGCTCAGTAATTTTCTGAGGCAGAAGTTGGATGACAGTGAGGATATTTCTGAGTATGTAAAGCTAGCATTACAAGCAGAGATTGAGGAAGGATCCGAGTTGAAAGAAATAAAGTTCAACTCAGTGGAGGTCAGTCACTGAGGAGAGATGATGGAAAAATTAGATAGCCTCAAAATGGAGTGAAGGAATCAAGTAAACCCTAATGTAGAAGGTAACGGAGTTACAGTCCCCCAATCATGATAATGTACAGAGTTTCAAAGAGTGCCACATTTTCATTGAAAGCTATTGCATAGGCCAATGAAGCATGTAAGCTATAGGAGATAAGTGCTATAGAATATTATGTCAAAAGAAACACAACTATCCAACGTATCTACTTAACACAACCTGTGCAACAAATTAGTTTGTCATTACAAAGAGTGAAGAAGCAAGCCCGATGCTAGAATGCACAAGGAATTTAGAGGCCGTATATGCTGTGTGGGGCAAGAGACGTGATAAAGAGGATTACAATGAACTCATGGATATTTATTCTTTTGGTATGATCCTCATTTATGCATTCATTATTTGTCAAGTCTGGAATAGATCCATTTGAGGTTGTCACAGACACTATCAAGGCTATGGAACAACATTTGCAAACATTTCTTCACAGAGAGGAAACGAAGCTACCAAGAATAATTGACTGGTTTGGATGGTGTACTTGGGATGCGTGAAATTCAATTATGTTGTATTGGTTTCAAAGAATTAAGAATTCATTGCTAGATTTTATTTTTGCTTGAAGCCAGATATATTTGCTATCTAGTTTGTACATTATAGTTTTTATAAGCCAAGCCTGAGTATATATATGATGATGTCTATTTATAAAATCCAAGGATGCATGATGTAACTATGCAACGAGAAAATTTGAGCTAAGCTGAATTAGGTAGCATGTGTTGACAACATTTTCAAGACAGTACATCATTTTTTGTTTGATATTAGAGCTGTGATTATTTAGTGTGCTATCATTTTGGTATCAGAGCTTGAAGCTCCTGGGCTTTGCTGAAGAAAAGGTATGAGTAACTTTGATATTTGATTTAAATTTATTGTGTTTGAGAAGCAAATAGGTGAAAAGGAAGTTTAAAGCCATTGAGGCTTGACAAGAGGAGAAGAAGCCAAGGAAGGCTTAGTGAAGAGCTAAGAGAAGCTCAAAAGTAAGGGAGCAAGTGAATGCTCAAGAGGAAGATCCAAAGCAAGGTAAGCTTGGATTTGTGATTTGTGTTTGAGTTGCTATAGGATTTAGAAAAGGATAAAAAGACTAGGATGCAAAAGGCCTAGGTGAGATCAAGGAGATTGTCAAAAGACCAGTCAAGGAGAAAAGGCTTGGGTGAGACAAAGCGATCAAGAGACCAAGGTGGAAAAGACTTGGGTGGAGATCTCAGAGATGGAAGTGTTGTTGAAGAAACTACAGAGCAGCAAGGTATATGAGGGAAACAAGAAGAAAGCAAGCATCAAAAAGAAGAGAGGTATGAATAGTAATGGAATTAATAAAGAGATTGATAGTTTGAAAAGAGATTTAGCTAATTTTGTAGATAGATATGAGTCTTGGATGTAGATGAATAGGCAAGAATGGGTATGCCCAATGAGGAAGAGGTTGAAGTGGCCAATTGATCTCCTAATGAATAGGAGAAGAAGGCAAAATCAGATTGCCAAGAAGAAGAGAGAAGCCCATAGAGGCTTGAAGAAGATAAGAAGGTTACCAAGTGAGCAGCAAGAGGAAGAAGTGGAGAAGAACGTTCTCATTATGGAGAACAAGAGAAGAGAAGAAAGAAAAGATGAAGTGCCAGGAAGAGCACTTGAAAAGATAAGAGTGTTGGTGAAGAGAGCACTCATAGGGACCTTGTCCTCTCTTATTTTTATATCTAATGTTGTCTTTGCATGGGTAAATGTAGGTATGAGCAGCCTTGTGAAGGTCAAAAGAAAGGCCTTGAAGAATGAAGAGATTGGTGCAAGAGAAGACACCAAATACACAAGTGAATGTGTAAGAGAAAATAAAATTTTTCCTATTATTGATAAAGAAGAAGAGACACATTGGTTAATGCATAAGGGAGGTGTTGAGGAACCCCTACAAGCAAGAGAAGAGATGGAAGATGAGGATGACTTCCATGATTCAATTGAATGCCAAGAAGAGGAAAGAGAATAGCCAAGTATAAAGGAAGAAGAAAGTACAAATAATCAAGAAGCTATGCAAGTCAAAGAACTAATGGAGCAGCCCATTAAGGAGGTAAAGGTGAGTTCAAAAATAGATTTGTCTTATAAGCATGGAACTATTGATATGTATGCTAGAGAAGTAAAGTGAAAGATGGTTTTTTCAATTAACCATGGATATGTGATGCCTAAATGGTGGAAGAAGCAAACTCCCAAGCAACAAGAAGTGTTGGTACAAGATCATGGATGTAGGATGCCTACATGGTTTGAGAAGACAAATGATGAGAAGGAGAAACAAGTATGGGTGCCTAAGAAGGCAAAGAGTGAAGAAGATGTGAGTGTTGAGACAACAACACCAAGAAGTCAATTAAAGAAGATTGAAGGTGATTCCAGCAATCAAGAGAATGAAGGTGAGATGATGAGTATGGAAGAGGCATTCCATGAAGACAGGACGCTTGAGAGGCATACCAAAGAGGTAAAAGGTAAACAAATTGTTTATGATGATGTTTTTGAATCCTTTAATGATATTTTCATGAGAAATGAAAAATGGAAAATGTCTATGAAAACTAATGGGTAGCAAGGAGAGAGTTCCAAGAGGATGGATGATGAAAGTGGAGATGTGGAATTAGTTCACATGATTGAAAAGAACAAGGAGAGACAAGGTAATAGTGTTCCAATTGTTTTTGATAAGTATATTGATGTTGATGAAGAAGTTGGTTTGCATGAAGATAGCTCAAGAAAAGATAAGATAAGGGGTAAAGGACAAGTAATCCTTAAGAATGAAGGACCCAAGTTTGATGAAGAGGATGGTGAGATAGATGAGATCTCACTAAAGGAAGAGTTGAAGATATTGGAGGAGCTATTTGGTTATTCAAGAGAGATGAATGAAGGTATAAGCCATGGTGAAGATACCATTGAGATGAGTGAAGAAAGAAAAGAGCAGAAGAGTGAAGAGGCAAAGGCAGTTTTGAAAAAGGAGCAAGAATGTGAAGACAGCCAAGAGGCTTCATGGCCTAAAGATTTTGATTCTAAGGTGGATTTGAATGTTTTGTATGTATTTATGAAGGTTGTTAAATTGAATGACATACATGAGTCATTGGAGAAGCTCATGAAACAAAAACAACAAGATTTAGAAGACATGTATGAAGATGAAGAAGCATGGAAGCGGGAGCTGGCAGCTAAGAAAGAAATGAGGAGAAGAACATTCTAGAAAAGGAAGAAAAGTAAGAAGATGAAAGATAAATACTATCAAAGACCTTGGGATCCAGGCATATAATGAAGATTAATGCATGGAGGAAGCATTTCATTTGAACTAAGGTTAAAATCCTTTCTAGAGGGAGAGTATGATGTAGGAGCATCTATAATAGCTTCATGGAGGACTAGTCGAGATCATCAAACATATTCTAGCATGAAATTTCAAATTCTTGTTTTCCCTCCAAATTGTATTGTGTTTAGATTTCAAAATTTTACCTTGAGAGTAAACATAATTATCAAAGGTGAAAAGTGAAAAGATAAAAAATAATTATGGGGGATGTTGAGAAAATACAGGAGTGGTTGAAAATATTTCAACCTTGGTATGTTGTTGTAAATTAAAAACTAATTTGGTTTTATCTTGAGTCCAAGTTGGCATAGAGGTTAGGGAGGAGTTTAAAAGAGAGATTCAAAATAAGAAACTGTTGCAACAAATAGTAGTTCTATCTCTCATTTGGCCAAGATAGTAAGATATCGACGTTGGGAAAATTAGGCCAACGCTTTTTGACATTTTTTTGGAGACGATGTGAGCCCCAAAGTGAATAAGTTTGTTAAGGTTCCTGTAACCAAAATGCAGTCTAAAAATAATGAAGGTGGGCTACTTGGGGCCATTGGAAATTTGGCTCAGCAATTTTCTGAGGCAGAAGTTGGATGATAGTGAGGATATTTTTGAGTATGTAAAGATAGCATTGCAGGCAAAGATTGAGGAAGGATCTGAGTTGAAATAAATAAAGTTCAACTCAGTGGAGGCCAGTCACTAAGGAGAGACGATGGAGAAAAGTAGATAGCCTCATAATGGAGTGAAGGAATCAAGTAAACCCTGATGTAGAAGGTAATGGAGTTACAGTCCCCCAATCGTGATAATGTATAGAGTTTTAGAGAGTACCACATTTCTATTGAAAGCTATTGCATAGGCCAATGAAGCATGTAAGCTATATCAGATAAGCATTGTAGAATATTGTGTCAAAAGAAAGACAATTGTCTAACATAGCTACTTAACACAACCTATGTAGCAGATCAGTTTATCGCTATGAAGAGTGAAGAAGCAAGCCTGATGCTAGAATGCGCAAGGAATTTAGAAGCTGTATATGTTGTGTGGGGTGAGAGACATGATAAAGAGGATTACAATGAACTCATGGATATTTATTAAATTGGTATGATCCTCATTTATGCATTCATTATTTATCAAGTCTAGAATAGATCCATTTGATGTTGTCACAGATGTTATCAAGGCTATGGAACAACATTTGCAAACATTTCTTCACAGAGAGGAAATGAAGTAATTGACTAGTTTGGATGGTGTACTTGGGATGCCTTCTACCAAGAAGTTTCTGTGATGGACATGGATTGTGGTGATGTTTATTTCATGTCTACTTTGCGAGCATTTAAATGGTGCCATAACACAATGAATCAAAATTGACATTGGATGGGGTTGATGTGATGAGGAAGTGGCTAATTGATGAAGTAGACACAGTAATAAAGTGTAGTTTAGGAGTTAAAAAAATCATTTATTACTCACTCGGTGGGTGGCTTGGTAGCAAGGATATTGGCATGCAGTCAAGTCATGCAGGTGATATAATGTATTTCAAGCAACATTTGAAGAGCAAGGCTAGCCTGTGAGTGCATTTGCCATCTGTGCTTTTGTTCTACAGGTAGTTTGTTTACGAGGCATGCACAAGATATACATGGTTCATTTTATATATTTTTGTTAAAAGAATGCCTTGAGATAGGCTTAAGTAATTCTTTTGTAGACTGTAAGCAATTATGTTGTATTGGTCTCAAAGAATTAAGAATTCATCGCCAGATTTGATTTTTGCTTAAAGCCAGATATATATTTGCTATCTAATTTGTGCATTACAATTTTTATAAGCCAAACCTAAGTATATATATATGACAATGTCTATTTATAAAAGCCAGGGATGCATGATGTAACTATGCAATGAGAAAACCTAAGCCAAGCCGAGCTAGGTAGCATGTGTTGACAGCATTTTCAAGACAGTGCATCATTTTTTTTTGATATTAGAACTATGACTGTTTAGTGTGCTATCATATTCCATATGCATTGGGAATGTCTACTACCTGAATGTCAATAAATTGTTGCACTCTAGATTCACTAACTAACTACATGTGTACATTTAATATTTCCCCAATGACTCTAACTATTGATTTATCTAATTGTGTAACCAAACTATCAAACTTCATTGGGGTCAGTCCAGGCTATTCACATATTCCTATAGGCATGATATTAGTTAATTCCCCATAATCTAGAAGACAATTACGGATATTATTATAAAATATCCTGACAGTGAGTAGGAATGTTGGAGATTCTACCTTGGTCATTTTCATGGTCACATTTGCATTGTCAACCCTAGATGGCTTCTCAAGTATATTAGTTAATGATTCCAATGGTAAATCTCTTTTTTATATAATTTGATTTAATTCATGCAAAGTGATGTTGGCCTTAATTTTATTCATTTCTTCAATAATATTATAGCTAGTCCTATTTGGGAAATAAACACTAGGTTTGGAGGAACTCCCTTTGGGTGGCTCAGGGTCATTCCTTGAAGTGGTATTAGGAGGGGTCCCATAATTATTTGGGGGATTTGAAGTGGTTAGTGGTTGTTTATACTCCCTATTCCTCAGAGGGTAGGTCTTCAAGAATTTTTGAAATGCTTGAATCTCTTCAGGAATATTTTCTAGTTCATTATCTTCATGAAAAGAGAATAATAATGTCTCTACCATATGGACTTGGTATGATGACTTAGACCCAAAAGTGTTTGTTATATTATCCTTTTTAGGGATTACTTCATATGTATATAGCTCTTCTTGAAAATATTCATAGGCTTTGTAGAATTCAATGTAATCAATCTTACCATGCTTAACAGTAGCATGCACTCTACAGTAGTGAGGTAAGGTAATCTTAGTGAGATTGATGTCCATGGTCTTGTTACTAGAAGAGGGTTCAATATCCTTGTTACTATTGGAGAAGCTATGATTCTGAAACCTATTCCTAGGTTTGTTGACCTTTTGGAATGTATATTTCCTTCTAAACTCTCACCAATATTACTATCTTGTTTATGCAATTAAAAAAAATAAGTGTTAGATTTTGTACCATATTTAATATAGACTCATTTTCACAATTAGGGGTCTCAAAATTATGGAAATGATTATTTTTTGTACTAGAAATTGGTATTAAGGCTTTCAAACCATTATTAGGAGATCCATTAGTAGCTTGGTGATTTAGAAATCCTAGATGTTAATTAGGAGTAGAATAACTAGTGGGTAGTATCCTTAGTGTGATCTAGGAATTTGACTCAAGAGAGGATGGTTAGTATGGTGTTAGTTCCAAAATAAAAATAAAATGAAAGGAACACACTAATAGCATAACATCTCTAGGCCTAGACACTAGGGAAGGCTTAGTTAACAAAAGTAAATGACAAACACAACTAAAAAGAAAGGAATCAAATACAATAATTCCTTCACCTTCTTTGGATACTCCAAATGCCTTTGTAGTGGTGGTTTGCTCAGTTTTGTGCTCATGAAGTCCTTGGCAATAGAAGCTTGGCTACCTCCATCTCTCCTTGGCACCTTTGGCTTGTGGCTTGGTATGGAATAAATTTGGCATGGTAACACCATTTTCATGAAGCTTTTGGAACCAATCCTACATAACTTTTCATAGATTAAGCTTAGAAATGTAGCGAGGCCTCTTATTTATAGTTTTTTACAAATGTCTAGAATTGACCTAAACCATCCATCATGAGATTGAGATGTGTGGTTGAGGATTTATTCAATTTTTGGAATTAGGTTTATATTTATCCTCATCATGACATTAGAAGATAGGGAAATTAAGAGACATGAATGGCATCATGGAAGGCATTGATGAGGCATGGAGGGCATGATTCCTGATATTTGTGACATTTATGGCCTAGTGATGTCTTCCCAAGAAATGAAGTCACCTAATGATGCAAATATTCAATATTCATTCCTATAAACAAGTATTCAACAAATTTCCATGGAATTATTTATTAGGCTTTGATTTGGGTTAATTATCTCTTAAGCATGATTAAGCATTGTGTGCACAAATTACTCAAATTGATTAGAATGCCTTATTATTAGTCCAAAATTTGACTAAATTGGAATTGGAAGTCCATGTTAGATGCATCAGAACAATTATACCATTTATGATGTTACCAACAAAAAAAATAATAAAATCACATGTCTTATGTAAGATATTTGATAGGAAAGATCAATCTAGAACATGTAGGTGTAAAATTGGCATTATGACTTAGAATGATCTAATCAAAGTTAGCTAGCCCATAAATTGAATTATTCCATTTAGGGATATCGTGTCCAAAATCAGCACTTGAATATGATAATTTCACATTATTTACCATATTATAGTATTTTTAGTCCAAATTGTGCATTTTGGACAAAAATTGGCCAAAAGCCTAATTGGGGGTTATTGGTGTTGCTTTTGAAGGAGCAACATCGGGATCCCACTTCTAGCCCAAATTATTGTATTATTTAAGACATAATTTGTGTGGTGGAGGGTGACAGGGAGATTGAAGAGATGCATCTCTTTCCTCTCACTTGTATATATATAGTGATTTCTTATTAAATTTTTGAAGACCCATGACCATCTTCTCCAAGATAGGTAGAGCCTAAAAGTGTAGGTGAGCCAATATTTGATGCCAAAGATCACACAAGCTTGAAGAATCATGTACTAATGGCTGAAATGGACAAGTGATTACCCTATAGATGCTCTCATGTCTAAGTCCAATTATAGGCATAGTGAGGCAGCTAGAGACAAAAGTAGTTGGTGATTAATTCCAACAATTGGTTGCTAGTTTTAGGTGTCTATAGTTTGCCCCTTTTTGGAAAGGTGTTACAAGATATAATCATAGTAACATCTTCTCAAGTAATGAAAAGGTCCTATATACCTATAACTACAATGATGATAAACTAACTATATGATGCCACCCTAAGGGAATGGTTGGCATAAGTAGGTCAGAAAATGGTCTCTTGAAAAGAAAGAAGCAAAACAAGGGGACCAAAGAAAGGAAGGATGATGGGGTGAAAATATAATGATATTGAAAAAGTAATCAAAATAATTGAGAATGCATGTGGGATGGTGCTCAATGGTTTGCCCAAAAGTAGTTATAAGCATTGTACCCTGATAGTGGCAATATGGTATGATAACATAATTATTTGCCTGAAAGGTGGTTATAATCATTGAGAAGATGGAGATGCCCTAGTTAGAATAGACAAACAAGATAAAATGACCCTGTATGAGTAAAAAAAGTAAAGTGGTGATAACAAAATGATTTACCCAATGGTGATTATAATCATTGAGAAATGTAGGTGGGATGGTGTGTAATGATTTGTCCATATGTAGTTATAATCATTGGACCCTAAATATGGAAAACATGATAAACTTGGTTGAGGATAACGACAACTTAACACAAATGGTAATGATGAATTGAAATAACCTACTAGTAGGGAGATGCCCATCCAAACTAATAAACATTGAAATTATTTCATGTTTAATTACTCTAATTGGGATATGATTAGGATGGAATCAAGATGTCGATGTTGGAGAGATATTTCCATTACTAAATAAACTTCTTGAATTTGAGGTTTATTTTAACACGTGTTGGTAGGCATTGGGATATAACATCATGAGGACTTGGCCAAAATATGCATGAGGATTGACTCTTGTAATCCAATACTTAATAGAAAATAATGCACCAATGATAGAAACCATGATGAAAATGTAAAAGTATGAATATGGATAGATTCAAGTGTAAGTTTCGGTAAGGAATCACCTAATGAATACACATAAACTGAATCAAGGCAATAGTGTTGAAAGTAAACAAATAGGCAGATAAATAAATAAAATTAGCATAAAAAAAAAAAAAAAAACAAACAAACTAATATAAATTTAACAAATAAACAAAATGGGGGAATATAAGAAAAGGAAGGGGGTGGTCGAGTTATCTCCATATGTACTAGGAAAGTGAACATTACCTACATAGTTCCATGGATGTAATATCCAATAAAAAACATCAAGCCAAATGTAGTTCTCCCAAAGAATGAGAAGAATATGATAACTGAGGAAAACAAATAGAATGGATGTGATAGAAGAAGAGAAATGGTTTTGAAAATTAGCAAGTGCATAGGAGAATAGGCCCAAAAAGATGGGGAAACTAAATGACAAGTGATTTGCTTATAACTTAGTAAGGGTTCCCAGAATCCTTAAGGCAAAGAAGTAGTCATTGTTTTTTTTCTTTTCTAATGATTTTTAAAATGTTTTTGAAAATTTTTTAGAGTATCTCATCTCAATTGAGAATGATGAGACACTAAATGGTTCAAGATTGAAAAATGGTGACAGCATGGCCTCAGTTACTCATAAAATGGTGAGAGCATTCAAACTTCGGTACTCAAAAGATGGTGATATCATGGTGGAGAAGGATGATTGAGCTAACCTCAACAAGTATTGAGCATTGCCTACATAGTCCTAGAGTAGGACCTCAAGTCACTATAGTTCCACCCTTATAGTGGAGGAGCTGAACTAGTATAGCGATCAATTTAAACAAAATAGGCATAGTTGGTAACAAGGCATATTATGAAATAAGAAATGGTGAGTTGGTACATTAAGGCTTAATGTTTCCCCTAGTTTACCTATAGGTAGTTATAACCAGGACGCAATGGCATAGATTAACAATATAAATTTACCAAAGGTGGTTATAATTAGTAGCAAGACCAGTGATAAGAAAGGAATAATAAATGAAGGATGCAAATTTTAAAACTTCTATCACATTATCCCAAAATACAATCTCTATCTAAAGTACTTGAACCAACTAATGAAATTGATTAGATACCTTGATGCTAGAATTGTGTAATGAATGGAAAAAACCAAGGTAAAATGGGTTAGGCTTTAGAACACATTGGGTGATAGGTCAAAAGTGGAAAGTGGATATGACATAGAGGATGGATAAGGATGGTATTTGTACAAAGAAGAATAGTGATAAAAAGGCATAACTAAAATAGTCCTTACAAACAATAACCTTAGTGCTCAAGCATAGTATCACTTGAGATAAATAATATTCATCAGCTCTGGATGTTCATCATTATCTAGTGTGGAAAGACTATATGCTCCTAATCTATAATCTACAGTGATGATGAAAGGCCATATCTAGTTTGGTTTGAATTTCCCTTTATGATGTTTCTTAGCCATGGTATTCTTTTGGTTTTCTTTAAGAATAAGATCACCAAGTTCAAATTTTCTATACTTAACATGTTGATTATAGTGGCATTTGAGTTGGTTTTGATATGTTTGAAGATTTTTGAGTGTGGATGTGCATTTTTCATCAGGTAGGTCTAGCTCTTATAGGCAAGCTATTCGATAATCTTAATCATCCAAGACATGATTAAAAGAGATACATAGTGAAGGTAATTTGACCTCAATGGGAAGGATGGCTTTAGTACCACAAAAAATTGAGTACGGAGTGGCTCCTATAGGGTTATAATGATTGGTATAGTTTTCCCAAAGGGTAGCGAATATCTAGAGGTGGCAATCATCATCGACATCATTGACAATCTTTTTGAGGATGCTAACAATTATTTTATTGGATGCCTTGGCTTAGCCCTTACCTTCAGGGTAGTATGTTATTGAAATATGTTGTCTGATGTTATATTTAGTACATAGTTCATCTACATATTTGTTCTTGAATGATCTTCCATTATCGGATATAATGTTAGAGAGGATACCATAGCAGCAAATGAGATGTTTAAAGATGAATTTGGAAATTTGCTTTCCAGTCATGTGAGGGGTATAGCTTTAACCCACTTAGTGAAATATTAAGTGGTAGTAAGGATATGTATATGGCCATTAAATGAAGTGGGGTTAATCTTCTCAATGAGGTCAAGTCCCCATGTAGAAAATATCCATGGTGTCAACATCAGTTTCAAATTTTTTTTGGGGCATAAATTAGATTAGCATGCCATTGACATTTATCACACTTTTTTACATATGAAGTAGCATTTACATCCATTATGGGCCAATAATAACTAGTAAACAAAAGCTTATTAGATATGAATACCCCACTAAAATGAGCTCCACACACTATTTCATGAACTTCTCTTAGTGCTAGTGTAGATTCTACCAAGTTTAAATAATGATGTGGAGTTCCATCAAAACTATGATGGTAAAGGGTGCATCCAAGTAGAGTATAATGAGTAGAGTCATGAATGAAGCTTTGGTTTGTTTTTTAGATAGATTAGGTTGAAAAAAATTGTCATGAAGGTAGTTGTAAAGTTTTGAGTACTAGATATAATTAGGACCAACAATATCACAAATCATGTCAACGGTTGAAGGTTCATGAGTTGGTGCTGACAAATTCTTGATGAGGAATTGATACTCTCTAGCTTTATTAGTTTTTCAAATCAGAGAGACAATTGTAGCCATGGCATCTATAGTTCTATTACTAGCCCTCAATATGTGCTCAAAGTAAATATTGGCAATTTATTGCTTAAGAGTGTCAATCATGGCTTTATATGGAACCAACTTGTCATATTTGGTCTGAGAATGATCTAGAACCTGATTGATGATTAAATAAAAATTACCATAAACTTAGAGATGATATATATTCCAATGAACTACTTGTTGAAGACCTACAATAAGTGTTTCATACTTAGTCATGTTGTTTTTACAAAGAAAGTTGATTTTGAATGATTTTAGGATTAGATCCCCCTATGGTGTGATAAATAATAAGCCTACCCCTTATCCATGTGCATTGAATTAACCATCAATTTATAGTTTCTAGGGCTATTCATCAAGGGGTGTGTCAATTATGGTCATGATAGATTCATCCAAAAATTAAAACATGAGTGGTTGTGTGTCTATGAGAGGTGCTTTAGCAAGTTGATCTATAAGAACTTGTCCCTTGATTACCTTTTGATTGACATAATATATGTGAAACTCATTGAGAAGCATGATCCATTTAGGCATTCTTCCTTGCAAAGATATTTTAGATAGTAGATAGTTTAGTGTATCTACTTTTGAAATGACCATGGTTTTATTATTCAACATGTAATGGCATAGTTTTTGAGCTATAAAGATCATGGATAAATAAGCTTTTTCAACAGGTCCATAGTTATGTTCATATGTAACCAAGGTATGGCTTAGGTAGTATATAGTGTGCTCCTTTCCTTTGTCATCATGTTGAGCCAAGAGTTTCCCCATAGCATGATCAATAGCTGATAGGTATAATAAAAATGGCTTTCTTGGCATAAAAGGTAATAAAATAGGCACAAAAAGAAGATATCATTTGAGTTGTTGAAAATCTATTTGGCGGTGATCAACCTAGTGAAATGCAACTCTATTCTTAAAAAGGTGTGTAAATGGATGGAATTTGTCTACTAAATGAGAGATGAAGCATCAGATTGACTAGATATTTCCCTATAAACTATGAATTTACTTTAAATTGGTTGGTGGTAGCATCTTGGTTATAACATGGACTTTAGCCGGATTGACTTCAATACCTCTACGAGACATGATGAAGCCAAGTAGTTCTCTTGAATTTACACCCAAAATATATTTATTTGGATTGATTCTAAGTTTGTACTCCTGTAATCTTTCAAATATCTTATAAAGCACTGTTGGATGGTCGGCCCTAGTTTTAGATTTTCATAATATGTCATCGACATAGTCTTCAATAATATCATGCATCATATCATGGAATATGATAGCCATGGCACTTTGATGCATAACTCTAGCATTCTTAAGACCAAATGGCATTACCTAATAAAAAAATGTTCCCCATGGAGTGGTAAATGTTATTTTATGTTGGTCTTTAGATGTTATTATGATCTGGTTATATCCTAAAAATCCATCCATGAATGAAAGTATTTCATAACCGGCCATGGAGTCAAAGATCATGTCAATATTAGGCAAGGGAAAATCATCTTTAGGATAAGCTTTATTGATGTCTTAAAAATTAGTACAAATTTTGATCCTTTTAGGATTTTTACTAATAGGTACCACATTAGAGATCCGTTCTAAGTAGTCAATGGATCAGATACATCCTACTTCTACGAGTTTTTCCAACTCTTTCTTTACCAATATAGTAATGCAATGATGTATCTTACGTAAATTTTATAGTACTAATTTGGTGTTAGGATTAACCATAAGGTGGTGTGAAACCAAGGTGGGATCTAAACTTGGCACCTCAGAATAGGCCCATGCAAAGATATCTACAAATTATCTCAATAGAACTATAAAGATGGCACATTCCTCCTCATTGAGGGATGTACCTACCTTTATCCATTTCAAGTTTGATGTATTCTTGATATTTACCTCTATTATATCTTTGGCTAGGAGGGTTGAACTATCTTTTAGGATAGTAGGCAATGACTTGAACTATTGAATTATGGAAGGATCCTTTCTTAGGACTTGCTCTTCAACTTCTCCTTGACATGATGAATTTGAGTCTCCTAATGGAATATCTATCCATGTGACAAAAATAGTTAGAAATTCTTAAATTTTTTGATTAAATACTTGTTATTTCTCAAAGCTAAACTTAGATCCACAAGAAATTTCATCATTGGTGGTTTATTGATCTAAATTTTAAGAATAATGAACACCCCCATCTAATGGTATCTAACAAAGGTTTTCACCACTAGAATGGCCTTTATCTTTACTTTTTCCCTAGTTAAAAAGTGCCTCAAAGAGGTTTTCACTTGGGACCTCAATGTTTTACATATTTGTTTTTGGCTAAGAGTGTGTACTCACTCTCCCAAATATGCTATAGGATCCAATGTGATTGATAATCTTGATTTGTGATCTCCCAATAGAAAATTGTCTATAAGGCCTAAAAACTCACAAAATGCCTCATCTTTTTGGATCTCATCAATCAATACACTAGGTTCTTATTAGTCCCAATATATTAGTTGAGGACAATATAATGGTAATGGATTGTGATGAATGGCTAGGGTAAGGGTACAAATAGCATTATTATTAAACAAGTTGGTTTTAGCTAGGTTATCAAAGGTAAGGCTATGATCAAACTCTACTTCACTATCAGCATCATCATCACTAGTTTCTGGTGATGGAGTTTGAAGAAGATATGTGGGGTCACCCCCAGGTGGTTTAAATCCAAGTCCATAAAGTCTTTCATAGTTAGTCATGGAAATTGGCTCAATGGTTCCTTTTTGATTTGGTCTAAGGCCTTTTCCTTTATAATTGTGAGGCTCCATGATCCTATTATGAATAGGATACTTGGCATTTTTATAAATATCATCTTGGTTTTCATTATATAACCATGATTCATCCCCTTAAATAGGGTTAGGTTCTTGGCTAGATGCTGGTGCAAATGTTACAGGTCCCTTGTCTTTGTTATTTTGTTTCTAATGCATAAGTGGGATGGCTTTAGGTCAGCCAAAGGTTTTTGAATTCTAAGGAAGATTGGTAATATGAAATGTATCATGGGTTACATACTCTCCTTCTTCATTATTTGAAATGGTTAAATGATTAGAAGCTTCAGGAGGTGGCATGTGAGAAAGGGAATCCAAGGTATTAGGATCTATGAAACTATTTGGTGAAGGATAAATAAGTATATATTTTATTTTATCCTTCTTAGAACTTGGATTCATATCACACTGATAATTATAGATTTGAAATTTGGCCTAAGATGCTTGTAGTACTCATATATGTGCAAATCTCTTGGAATATTCACTTCCATCCATGAGTGGGAAAACTTGATACATTCGTGTAGTGTTGATGGGACTACATGAATCTCATGTAACCAAGGCCTACCTAGAAGCATATTGTATGATAACTCAAGATCAAACATATGGAAATGTGTATCATGGATTAAGGGTCTAATGATAACTAGAAAAATAATAGTGCCTTACAATTCTCTTTCTTGATTATCATAAGCTTTGATGGTTATTGTTTCTTGTTGGATATTTACCATTGTGTACCTAAGAAGCTTGATGAGATTTAAAGACACAATGTTGAGCCTTGATCCATTGTCTATAAGGACACATTTCACTTTATGCCATATAATACAAACTTCTATGTATAATGGGTTATTATGGAGCATGCCAAGGGAAAACACATCACTTTGATTGAATGTGACTTATTGGGATGGAGCTAGGTGTCTAACTAGAGCTTGGAATTTATCAGGGGATATGCCACTAAAAATTGTGGATTGGGTCAAAAAATCATTTAAGATATTCTTATAGATTATTGACATTCATAGCAAATCTAAAATAGAAATTTATGCTTGTGTCTTCTATTATTATTCCATAGCATCAAATTTCCTATCTTGGTTAGTAGTGAATGGTTTATTTTGAGGTTGAATGGTTGGTTGAATGAAAGGTAAAGTGGAAGGTGGTTGTGGGCCTAGGATAGTAATCTTCAACCTCTAAGCTTGATTGCAAAATCAAGATTAAATACTAGACCATTTTTGCTAACTGATGTTGGAAATGATGTGAGACTAGAAAGGACAAGTCTCAATTGTTGGTACACTTACATGTGGTCACATGGTAAGAATGATTTGTTAATATAAGGTCTAAAAGGGGAATTCCTAGTTTTGTAGTTTACTTATATGTACTCCTAGGTCAAAAAAGGATTATCCATGTAATTTGGATAAATATTGTTGTTTAGCAATGGTCTAGGCTAATTAGTGTTTGGTCTAAGATTAAAGGAGATGGTATTAACACTATCCCCTACAATATGACCTAAAAACTTGTTGTAGTCATGTGAAATTGCATGGTAGGTTTGTTGGTTGTTACCATTCTAACCTTGGTTTTGTCCATTGTTCTATCATTATGGGTTTTATTGTTGATTTTGTTGATTCTACTAGTTTGGCCTTTTATTTTGATACTATTGATTATGCTACTACACTAGCCATTTTTATTATTGTTGATTATTTTACTATTGTTGATTGTTATGTCAATGAAAGAGGTTCTGATAGATCCCATGAGTTTGATTAAAATTGAAAGCACCATTATCTAATTTTATCTCCCCATTCTTCAACATATTCTTAATTAAATGATTGATTTAGACACATCTTCATAGATTATACCCATTGACTTGATGATAGTCACAAAATTCATTTTCACATTACCAATTATGATAAGGAATGCCTTGCAGATAATGTTTTGGTATAGGCCAACTAATCAGATTTGTGGTAGCAATCTTATTAAATACATACTCAATAGGTTCTCCTAGGTCACTAAAGACATGATGTGCAGGCATGACTCTTTTAGGAGGAGGGGTTTATAATGGTAATGGATATTGTATTTATTGTGCAAGTTTTGGTTTTTGTGAATACGACATTGGTTAGAGATGTTGTTAGGCAGACATAAGTTGAAAATATGGTGTAGATGATGTTTGCACCTTTTGGACATGATGGGGCTCAGTTACTCCATTTCCCACAACATTTCTATTTTAGTTGAATTACATTAGTCTTTCATGGTTATTGGCCTATGCCAATTATTATGTTTGCACTTGAATGTGATGTTAGTCATTTCTTTGATTGATACCCTAATTTTGATTAGTTAAATTAAGCTTGATGAATCCTTTATTGATAAGCACCCACTCAATCAACAATCCTTTGTCAGTGATCTCCTTGAATGTATGTGCACATTATAGTTCTAAATGATAAGGTATCTCACTATGTAAATTTTTGGTAAACACATTAGCTAATTGTTTATCTAGTAAACTATGGGTGAAAAAACTTGTAAGGGCTCTCTATCATTATAATTAACCTGTAAAACTCTCACCATCTTTTTGCTTTGCTTGTGTTAAGTCCATTAATGAAATCTCATGTTTGAGATTATAGGAAAAGTGATGCACAAACTTGTTAGAAAGATCATCAAAATCCATTACTAAATTTTTGTGCAATTTCAAAAACCACTCCAAGGCTTGCTTAACTAAGCTCCTTGGATATAAAAATAAAAGGTATATGGCATTATATGATACTGGGTTACATGTGATGAAGAACTTGGTAAAATGAGCCTTAGGGCCACCTTTCCCTTTCTAATTATCAAATTTTTGTGGTTTGTATCCTAGATAAAATGGTATCTAAAAATACTCCATGTTGAATTGATGGGAACATACATCATCCAATTTCAAATTTTTAGTTTGTTTACCATCTTGAATGATAGTAATTGCAACCTTCATTTGTTATAATTATTGGGATAGGAAACAAGAAGGAATATTGGTTTGAGGGAGAAGTTGGGTTTGGATAGATGGTTGAGAAGTCACAAGTGGAATACTTTGACCAAGGCATGATAGAGATATTTTTAGGGTATATTGGCTTGGTTGGGGAATACACTAAGAATATGCATACATGGATTAGGATGTACATGAAATTACACACTTAGTTGTGTGATAGTCTGGTTTGGGTTGGTGATAAAGGTTTGATGTGAAGGATTTTGTGGTTGGTATGGAGGGACATAACTATACTATGCCTATTATGGTTGACAAAAGACATGCTACTAACTAATCAAACCATGATGTTGAGTGGGAATTTGTGGAACAAGACCCTATCTATAGATTTGTGGCACATTTTGAACCAACAATTTTATAATAGGTACTTGAGAAACATGGGGACCTCCTTGTTGTATGAATCCCTATAAGGAAGTGAAAGTAGGTTGTAGATTTAGCATCTATCACTGGCCAATATTTGATCTTTGTTGACTAGTCATTGTTTGGTTTTGGATTGGCATATTAGCTTGTGACTAAAGAGGTATGTTCATTGTTACCTGGTGAGGTGGAACATTTGTTGTCCCTAATTGATGTGGTAATGTGTTTGTCCTCTATTGTGTTGATACACTAGATTGTGCCTATTATTGTGGAATACTACTTGTTACCTACTGAGGAGGATTAAGATTCATCGCATTCTATCATTGAGGCATGATATTGGTAGTTATTTTATTACCTAATCCCATAGGTTGTACATTTGAGGAAGTAATCAGTTAAGGTTGGGGTGTAGAAACTCATACTCCCTGGTATGATGGTCGACTCATAGGATTAAGTATAGGCACATATTTTCAACTAGTTATTTGCATATTAGTACTACTTTGATTAAGAATAGATGTTGTTTACACATTATCTACTATGTTTGGATTATTATTCAGTGTTGAGGCTAAAGACACTTCTTTAATAATGGGAATATGAATCAAGTTATCTATTGAAATGGTTTGTATGAATAGGTCAAAATTTGGGTTCTCTTATCTAGTTAAATCTATCAACACTCCTATTAAATCAACTAGGTCAATAAGAGGCTTACTTAACATGTTCATATAATTGAAATCACATGCCAAATTAAAATATGTTTGATATGCTATTTGCATTTGGTTAAAGTGATCTTCCATGATGTTTTTGTCTAGATCAAATATATTGGGATCTTGGCATGTTATTTGGAATAGAGCCATAGGATTTTTAGAAGAATCTTGTTGATCATAAATGATATTGTGTGACACTCTTACTAGATTTGGTAAATTTTCATGGGGGGTGTCTGTTGGAAACTTAGCCCCTACCTCTATGGCTCTAACTAAAATATAATCTTTGTTATCTATAAAATGTTTCTCAAACAAAAATGGATCATACATGGAAGTTGTATTAGTAGAGTATGATTAGTGAAGTACTAGCTCATCCACTACAGGTATTGTACCTAAGCACAATTTTATCTTGGTCCTATTATGAATAAGGTGGTGTGTTAACCAGATAGTTGGCCAATAGATCTTGGCTTTGTGCCCATGATTGAGTATTATAAGAGGGATAAGAATCCATCTCATAAGTAATATTATATACATAGGGGTCTTGCACCATTTCTTCTTGCACAATAACCTTACTAATCCCTAGATTGTACATAAGTCCAATATGAGTGTAGGAATACATGTTGGGATCCATAATCAATGCTTTTATGATAAAAGGTCAAAGAGTTCTAAAAAATCTAAAAAGGATAATGTCTAAAATAGATGATGTCTCAACTTGGTCTAGATTTTTCAAAAGGATCAAAAGTCTTATGCAAAGATTTGTCAAGAAACAAGCTAACATGAAGTATTTAATTTTTCACCTTGAACACAAAGTTAAGTAAGTAAATGGTACAAAAATCAAAATGCCAAACCATAAGGTCAATGTGTTTCTAATTAGTCTAATCTAGGAATTTAAAATTTGCTAGGTCTTTTGGCCAATGTGGCATCAAAATCTAGGCTCAAATAAGGCATGTGCTAAGACTCTTGACCAAATGACGTCAAAAGCTAGACTTTGAAAATAGATGAAAGTTTTAATCTAATAGATTTGAAACACTTCTAACAAACACTAGGAATTTGATTCTTAGACATGATCTTGATCAACTAGGTATAAGATATGAAACAAAAGGCACTTTAGCAATAGTTTATTTTACTACAAAAAATGATATAAAACTTGGTTCTTTTTAAAAATAAGCTAGGTAAAAGTGGATATTATATCCATTGTATACAAAAGATCATAAAAGTACACTTGGATTGGTCTAAAAATGTAGGAACAAATTTGAACCCTATGCAAGAAGGTATATGAAACAATATTCAAAATGTTTTGGGCAGAGTAACAATGCTATACTACCCAAAAAGGTGTGATAAAAAGGTTTGTTTCAAAAACTCTATGAGGAAAAGATGTTTTCATATAATTTTGATAGCATAACACTATTTTTATTGACTCAAAAAATGTTGTGGTGCGTAAACTCAAAGTGTAAGGGTTTAACATAAAATGGCTTAAGTCTAGCAAGTGATGATAATGATTGAGTTTTTAAATGACCTTTAACCTAAATTAGAAATTAAACCTAAGTTACCTCAAGTTTAATCCAAATGGAAAACCCACTTAACACATCAACCATATGAACTTATAAAGGTGTAGTTTTGAATTTATGTTATAAGTGAATGACTTAAACAACTTTGGTAAAGGTCTAGACTCATTTGGGTAGCATAACTACAACAAAGTCGATGATATGACTCTCAAGCTTTTTATGAACTTTTGAACAAGGCAAATTTATGATCTCACATGGATAACATAACAATATTTTTTCAAAGGAAAATTTGGACTATGTTTTTGGTTTGGATTGTTTATTTACACT
Source organism: Torreya grandis (assembly GCA_037957365.1). Classification (NCBI taxonomy): domain Eukaryota; kingdom Viridiplantae; phylum Streptophyta; class Pinopsida; order Cupressales; family Taxaceae; genus Torreya; species Torreya grandis. The sequence goes on from JARHVA010004836.1 coordinate 1,252,014, forward strand.
AAGTTTTGACTCCAAATAAGGCTTTAGTCTAGGACAAGAAACACTAATTAACCATTCTTAGATTTTAAAATGATAAGGTTGCTTGTTATTATTAGAATCCATCAATTTACATCATTTGAGAAGATTTTAAGTGTTCATCCAAAAGTAAATGCACATTAAATAGTAGGGTTTTTACACACCCGCCCCCTTATTTCAAATGATAGTACTGCAACATGGACCTCGAGGCACAACTTGCACTAATAATACTTTTGTGGCAAGTGAGTATTTTTCTAAGATATAACAAGTTTTTGAATGATCTAGGGGATTCAATTTCACAATGACTTTCATGCCAAACAATGCAAAAGAAAAGCATGGATTTTGGGTCTGTATCACTTGGCTTGTTGCAAAAAGGTCTAGTCCTTTTTGTAACCACTACATCCTACTATTTGCTTAGTGTAGTGCAATTTCTAAAGTACCACTACATCCCTTGTGAAACTCCAAAGGAGCCAAATGAATTCAATGCTAGGAGATGAAACCCTGGGTCAAAGATTCCCTAAAGAACTTATGGGAGGTGATGAATTCCCCATAGTGACCCATGTTTGCATAAAAATAAAGAAAGTATTAAATATAAATACATTAGGGTAATTTTCAAGGTCACCCAAACTTTGACGAGTTTTTGGGGAGTGCTTTAGATGACATTCTTTCTATGCCTTCGACTAGGCTACTTGTAATAGGAATGACACTTTTGATTCCAAGGGTTCCCTATAGGGGACAAATGGAAGAGCATACATGAAACATTCCTCTTTTTTATGAACACAAATTTGATTAAACAACTATTGTAAACAAGAATTGACAAGTGTGTTCAATTTTAAACCCAAAATGAAAAATTTGGTGGTGTGCATTTCACCCTTTGGTCTTAGTTTCAAACTTTGAAAACATTCACCAAAACATCTAAATTCTTTGTTAAACACAAAAACAAGGTTCCTAATTGATTTTTAAGCATGCAAAGGTGATTTAAACATGTTTTGAACAAATGTAAAGCTTGGTCCTACAACAAAATTGTTAGCATGTATTTTAGCTTTGAAGCTCTCTTTAGCTTGAAATAATGAACATTTAAAAAGTAGCTCTTGGGTATGTGTCTTTGGAAAAACACAGTGACCAACGTTAGTTATTACAACCAATGATGGTTACCTTAGATAACTAAAATATAATCAATGTCAATTTTGCTAAGCGACGTCAGTTAAGCCATGTAATCGATGTCGGTCTTACTTGTCGATGTTGGTTACTTTGTAAAACTATGGCAACCAAAAATGGCAAAATAAAGTTAGAAAATCATTTTGTAAGAGTTTTAAAGGTCCAAATAAATATTTTAGAGTTGAAAATGATATTATTCATGTGTAGGATGCGTCTAATCCCACCAGACGTGCCATTATGTGATCTATGAATTTGACTGAAGAGAAGATGGCTAGTATGGTGTTAGTTCCAAAGTTAGTTCCAAAATGAAAATAACACACTAATAGTATAACATCTCTAGGCCTAAATGCTAGGGAGAGCTTATTTAACAAAAGAAAATGACAAAAACAAATTAAAAGAAAGGAATAAAATACATTAATTCCTTCACCTTCCTTGGATTCTCCAAATGCCTTTGTAGTGGTGGTTTGCTCAATTTTGTGCTCATGAAGTCCTAGGCAATGGAAGCTTGGATACCTCCATCTCTCCTTGGCACCTTTGGCTTGTGGCTGGGCTTGGCTTGGAATAAATTTAGCATGGTAACACTATTTTCATGAAGCTTTTGGAACCAATCCTATAGTATAACTTTTCACAAATTAAGCTTAGAAATGATGTAGTGAGGCCTCCTATTTATAGATTTTTGCAAATTTCTATAATCAACCTAAATCATCCATCCTGAGATTGAGATGTGTGGTTGAGGATTGATTAAATGTTTGGAATTAATTTTGTAATTATTCTCATCATGAAATTGGAAGAAGGGGAAATTAAGAGGTATGGAGGGCATCATGGAAGGCATTGATGAGGCATGGAGGGCATTAATCTTGATATTTGTGGCATTTATGACCTAAGGATGTCTTCCCAAGAAATCAAGTCACTTGATGATGTAGATATTGAATATTCATTTCTAAAAACAAGTTTTTAACAATTTTTCATGTAATTATTTATTAGGCCTTGATTTAGGTTAATTAGATCTTAAGCATGATTAAGCACTTTGTGTACAAATTACTCAAATTGATCAGAATGCCTTGTTATTAGTCTAGAATTTAACTGGATTGGAATTAGAAGTCCATGTTAGATGCATTAGAACCATTGTCTCATTTAGGATGTTATCAACAAAAAATAACAAAGGCACATGTCTTATGTAGGATATTTGATAGTAAAGATCAATCCAGAGCATGTAGGTACAAAATTGGCATTTTGACTCAAAATAATCTGATCAAAGTTAGCTGGCCCATAAATTGCATTGCCTCATTTAGGGATACCCTAACAACAATCAGCACTTGAATATGTCAGTTTCACATTATTGAGCATGTTTTAGTATTTTTAGGCTAAATTGTGCATTTTGGATGGAAATTAGCCAAAAGCTTGATTGGGGGTTATTGGTGGCTAGTTTTAGGTGTCTACACTTAGAGTTAGGAGTTGATCAAGAGCAGGAGTGTTTTGGTTATTATTGGGAAAAAGTTCAGGGTAGGCATTTGTGGGATAGCTTTGGGAATGTAGTAAACCATTTGAACCTATTGTTGCATTTGATCAATAATAACTATTACTTTAGAATAGGCTTGGGATAATGAAGCTATAACTAGGATAGATTTCTTTAGGAACACAAAAATCATAGGATCTACTACATCCTTATATATTTTCAGGGCTAGGACATCATTAGGCTTGTAAGGTTCCATGGTCCTACTATAAATATTTTATAATATAGCATTGAAAGATCTTAGAGGATCACTTGCATCTCTCTTGATGGTTGTGAATTGATGATAAATGATATAAGGACTAATAATCGTATCAAATTAATCAATAAAAGGAGTGTTGAAATACATCAAGGAGGCAATGTAATCATCGTGAAAATTAAAGAATAATCCATATGTTTCATATTTGAAACTAAAGGGAGCTATCCTACATGTTGCATCCTCATGTATGTCATTTAATAATATTAAAGCAACTTTGAAAGATTTAACATGTTCTTCTATAGTTATAACACCAGTTGGACTAAATATGGGTAAATACTTCTTAGGATTGCATGTTATATCATGGACTACACATTGTACATTCATGGGGGAGTTTCATAACCAAGCCATACCAAAATGTGGTATAAATGTAGGGTTACTTTAAATAGGATAAGTGGGTAAATAATAGGGAAGTCTTCATCTATCTTTATCATGTCTACTTCTCTGATGACTTTATAGCTTGAGTAAAGGTTCTCTTATTTCTAAGCATGATCTACTACAAATTCTAGGTAGTTTGATCCTAAAGATGGAAAATACTATTTGAAATATAGTACATCAAGTTAATATTTACAATGATCAAGGACTAAACATGCACACTAAGCTAATTCTATAAATATCTACGTAAATAATGATAAAGGACATCAAATTTTAACTAAGATAGCCTGAAAATGTATCCTATTATGTAAATAGAGTCAACCTTTACAAATTTGATCCCAAAATGAATCAAAAATCATTGGAGATCACATGCTATTTGAATAGAGTAAGCTATTATAATCTCAAATACTTTAGATCATCAAATTCAAAGCTATATTTACTAGAATTAAAGATTAATTCACCCAAGAACTATTACATTTGCCTTAAGAACAATAAGATGGCTTAAAAACTTTCAAGATCAATGATATTTACACTTTGGAGCAAATATTTACTCAAAGGTACACATATAACATCATCCTTTGATCAATTATCACTAAGATTGACAACCCTCTTTCTAGTGCCAATGGAGCTACTCATGTTGATACCTATAAGTGTACCACATGTGCTCTCAGTGTGTGGGGAACACTTCTCATTTTAGAATCCTAATTGCATAGCATGAGTTACAAGTATTTGGAAATTTATAATGCCTGTGGTGAAGTAGGGGAAAATAAAATTAGTATGCTCCACAATATTTATATGATTCGGTGATTGGGAGCCACCTTGATCAGGGTCATTGTGAATTATGGTGAATCTTGATCAAAGTTATAAACTAGACTAATCTAAGTGAATATTTGAAAATGAGATCTAAGGTACAGTGAGATTTTTAAAAAAGGAGTATAAAATAAGAGTAAGGTAGAAAGGAATTGAATGTGATTGCTAATCTTTATCTCAAACTTCATGATAAAGTTTTAGTTCACTAAACACGAATTTAAACCAGTATGTAATGCAAAATAGCTAATGCTCAATTTTCACTACAACAAGGTGAAATTCTAAGTATAAGTTGAAAATAAAGTAATAATTAGGTATGATTTAATTTTTTTCTACTACACTTAGATAGCTAATGCAAATATTTGATGTAGAACAAATTAAAGTGAAATAAATTATGATATTTTCAACTAATCTAGTGTAGCACAGATTAACAACCCTGTAACAAGAATGTAATTTATAATTTAAAGAAACCATTCAAATTTGAGATCTAGAAACTAAATTGAGATAAAATCTAGTAACCATTAACACAACCATATAGATAAACTTTTTAGGATTCCTTAGCTATATTAATTGTTCCAAGTATATAATTCTTTGCTAAAAAATCTCTCCTTTTACAAAATTCTAACACTGACTATTTATAGAAAGCATAGACAGTGTACCAGTAAATTTTCAAGATACATATGTGTATAATAAGTATAAATTTCCTTATATGAAAATTCTAAAATACATATGAGCTTCTACATTATACTAACCTAGAAAGTATATATGCTAACAAACTATGATATACTTATACAATAAAATACTCTATTTTTACAAATGTATGCAAAATTATAATCCATAGAATATTCTATCAAGTTGGTGGTAAGACCCCTACCTATCTTTTTTAGAGGATTTTTTTGGCCTTAATATGTTTCTCACTGATTACTTCATAATCTACTATAGGCTTCATCAAGCATCCACCCTCTTGGTCTACCAGTTTATTGAATTCCTTATCATTCCTTATCATGACCTCCTTGATACTTATAGCTTCTACAATTTGGTCTCCTAAATTAAATATGCTATCCATGATCTTATGGTTCTCACTACTATATTGACCTTGGCTCTTTCCTTTTATTTCTTTAATGATGGTAGTGGCTCTTTGTTTAAACTCTTCATCATCTATTAACCCAATGACAATGGGTTGTGAAGGCTCTATTAGCATGGTTCCTAGTATTTTCTCAATCCTTCTCATCAAAGTCTCATCTTCCCTCACATGCTCTTTGACATTATAATGTCATGTGATCAAATATTGTGCTTTGTCAAGAATAATTCCTATGATTTCACTCAAATGTCATAGGCTATTAGTTCTGAATCCTAGGAACTGCCTTTCTACCTACATGTTAATGAGATCAATTATTTTATCTTTTAAAGATTACCATTCAATGACTAAGGATTTGTCTACTTTAACTTGTTGTATCAAGGAACTCTACCTAATTTTCATGGCCTTTAATGCTTCAAACATGTCAAAAAATTATTCACCTAACATTATTATCATCTCATCAAGTACACAATGGATGGCTTCAATTTCAAGGTCCTACTTCTCCTTCCTCATGTTGGAAATCTATTGTTTCAATCCCCTAATTCTTACCATTGCTTGTTCTAATTAATCCCCAAATAGGCTCTCCATATACTCTTGGTCAATTGGACTCTCTCCCAATTCCTATCCTCCTATAAGGGTTAGGCCTTCAAATGATTCCACCCTTTAAAATGTGAACTCCTCTATACCCACCACAACCATCCTTCTGGTGATCTTTTCTAGCCTTCAAGTGTCTAGATTAAAATGCATTGTAGTGGTGGGCTTATTTATCTTGGTGATATCTAGAATTTATAGCTTTATGCCACTAACCTCCCCTATAACATCCATTTTCTTATCACCATGACCATTTTCTTCCACTAGTACTGTTTCTTCTTGTTCATCATTTCAAGAATCCATGGTTGCGGGTCTTCATGCACATCAATTCTAATATTATTCATCAATGCCCATGAATGGGCCATGGAGGGAATCTTTTGGAGTTTCCCATATATGATACAATATGGAATGATTGGTCCATGGAATAAGAAATCATCACTACATACATTTATAGCTTTGGTTGGATGGATAAATAAAAGTTTTTGCTTCTTGAATTTGGTAGGGATAAGTGATAAATTTGATTTCCTCTTGCTCTAAGTAGTAGTTGGAACTAAGGCCAACTCGAGTTATTTTCCCTTATCTTTCTCAATCCCATCCATTTTTTCATGAGCCTCTAAAACTTATCCCACTTGGGTGTTAGGGTCTTCATGTGCTTCCTCTCTATCTGAGCCATAGGCATCTTTAAGAACATTGAAAACAACCTTAAATATTTCATATGGATCAAGAGATACCACTTCTACATGCTCCACTAGATATGGAAATGTTTTTTGAGGGCCTAAATATGAGGATATGTAACTTATCCTCTCTTCTTATTGCTTCTTACCAAGTTCTTGAGGTTGTGGCAATTTTACTTGATGAGGTGGGTAAGGTGTTCTGTAGGTGGAAGGAAGTAGATGATGATAGAGTGGGTATATTTTTTAGATGTCTTTGGTTGGTTTTTACTTATGTATTATCTTGTGTTCCAACTTGTCATTGCACTCTTTAAGCCTAGCCAATACTTCCTCAAAAATGTTTGCCTTGGTGTATACATGATCATAAACACTAGGTTAATGTTCATATACTATCTTACGCAATTTATCTTCCCTCAAATATTATTTCAGTATCCCTTTGAGGTCCTAAATCCTTAATTCATCCATTTAGAATATAAAATCTTCTCTCTATCTTGACATGACATCAACCTATTTCCAGTCATGCAGTGTGGTCTTTCTAATTACTAGGGGAAAAGGGTGAAGGAGGCCCTTTTTATTTTCTTTACATAACCCATAAATTCTATTGATGAGTTGGAAAGTTATTTATTATTTGACCAAATTATTTGGCATATATACAGGCAACCTATATCGTGGGGACATTATTCCCACAATTCTAATTATGGTACAATCAAGATAATACCAAATATCCCCTATCATCTCCACATGCCTTTTAATCAAGGGGTAGATTCTAGGCATAGGGTATCTAGTTATAGCCTCAACTGAAGTGTGATATATTTATTAAAAAGTTATTTTTATATGGTTTCTATATTTGAAAATATAAAAATTTGAGTAATGGTGGGAAATAGTTGTTTTACCCCTAGGTGACTATTATTTAATGTGAGGGAATTTTGTAGAATTAAGCAAAACATAAAGCAAATAGGATATCATAAATAATTTTTTGTTGGTCTTCCTCTTAATGGATAACATTTGGTGACCTAGGTGGATGTTTATCATGTCCCCAATAGGGGGTAAGTTGATTTATCAAGAAATACACATAAGAAACCTAGGTGGGATTGACATAAGTGATTATGCTAGCCCCATAAATCCTATTCAATAAGGTCATGATAACACTATTTCCTTCCTTAAACTAAGTAATTGGACTTCTCTCTTAGAAATATCTGAATACATCATTTCCTTAGTTGAACCAGGGTCTTAGGATGGCATCAAGGTCATTTTGAGTGGTCCAATTCTTGATTGAGGGAAAATCAAAATAGGACCATGGAAGTTTATAATAACCCTCAAAGGCTACATTGGTAATGTAATAAATCCTTATATATGTTCTATTATGCACATTCCATTTATCATCTACTCTATAATCAACAAAAACTAGAGAAAACACATTGATACAATGAACTCAAGTTTAGCAGTTGCATGATGAAGGTTAGCCAATTGTACAATAACTATGTCTTGGTATTTGATGCTGACTACTTAAATTATCCTCTCATTTTTATTAAGGGGTTGTATCTCTTCTATGGTAAAGAATATCTCAGAACAATTCTTTCATCTATTCTTTAATTCCATGATGTCCAACTCTATGTCCTTGAAAACCCTACCCAGGTGGTTTATGGACAAGTAAAAATTTATTTCATCTCTCTATTGTTGTCATTTTATTACTGTTACTTCAAAACCTTTTAAAATGTTGAACACTTACTCTATGAATGTCTCAATATTATCTTTCTCACACTTAGAATTGTTTTTCAAGTTTAACTATGATTCGATCATTAAAAATCTTCCTATTTATGCAATTTTTTAGGTTCTCTAAGAGATTTAATGGTATAGGTGATTTAGACCTGGGTTAGTTCATGCCTTTGATTAGATTAAGACTTATGCATTTATAAATTTGCTTTTCCAAATGGATAAAATATAAGTATTCTTGTCTTTTTCTTATGTGGACCCTATGTGACATATATTTGGTATCATTTCATGATGTTTTTCATAATTGTCTCAAGGACAACTAGTCATTAGCCTTTGAATTTTGCCTTTGGTTTTCCTCCTTTGGATCAAGATCAAAGGATCAATAACTAGTCAATGATCATAATCCTAGGTTTATTATGTCATTGGTTGTCATAATTTTCAAACCCCATGATTATGCCACCATCATATTGTCACATCATCAATCTCCAATTTTTGGGCTCTTCCCACATGTCAAGCTCTTGGGCTCCCTGAGTCTTTATTTCAATATCTCACACCATTGGATTATGTCGGTATGATTAAATGAGATTCATATGATTTGTCAAGATGCATGAGGTTTAAGTTAGTCTTGAGGGTCATAAAAATACTTAAGTTAAATTGCTTAGTCCTAAGTTTATTGTGTTGATAAACATAGCAAACTTAAGACTAAGGTTTATTATGCATAGCCTAAGTTAAAATATTAAAGTGGACCCTTTTTTTATAAAGATATCACAAAATATCTTTATTTTTCTAAGAAAAAAATTTTAGTGAGGTTTAATTCATTGGTCTTATTAATTTCATAAACTTCCCCATAGTCATCAAATGACATTCATGAGATTGTCAAATTTGACCTCATGAAACTTGCTTTACTAAATAAATAGACACATGGCCTTTTCATAGAGTTTCCCAGGGTATTAAATACATGTCACTCTATCTATTGGATTAGAGGGGTGAGATCAATTAGATCATGATATGACTAATTACATATGATTGGTCTATAGTGACCCCATGATGATCCTTAAGGCTTTGACATTTTAATGCTCAACTTGTATCATCTGATCATGATCTTTTCCATAGTGAGGACCATACATATTTTTCTAGGGGATCTCACTTTAAGTCCATCTTAGGGATTTCATTGATCCATTATATTGTATCCCATGATTAATAAATGACTATTAGATCCTACAAGAAGTATTAACATTAAGTTAAGACACAGATTATAAAAACTTAGGCTAATTTTTAATCATAAGGTCCCACTTGTATTAATAAACATGAGGAGGACTTAGGATTAAATTTTAAGACAAACATTAATTAAAGGTTACTCAAGTAAGAAATGGAAGGAAAAAGGGGGTCCTATAAGACCATCCAAAATGTGATTAGAATAAATAAGGAAGCTTAAAAGGAAAAAAAAATTTGAGGGTCTAAGTATAATTTTTGTATTAAGGTTTGGTTGTGTTAATAAATATGACCAAGCTTTAGCATAAAATTGGACCTAGGTCCCAAGTGTGTCAAAATTCCCTCCAAATGACTCCCACTAGTTTTGAATTCAAACCACAAGGTTTTAAACATAGGTTCTTTTTTAGGAGGGTCCAAGACCAAATTTGTACAGACCAAAGGCTATTAAAAGCCTAAATAGGACCAAGTAATGAATTGTTGGTTGTTACAAGCCAGTGCCTTCTCCATGGAACTTGAATTTAGCACAAATGGGGTAGACCATAAATAAGGTTAGTTAGACAAAACCTAATCATTAACAGGATATGTTACTCTATCATAGTCGATGATCTTCAAATTCTACAAAAATGTGGGAGCACATCAAGGTTTTCAATGACAAGGTTCTAAGACATCTCAAGGGCCCCAATTTTCAAAAAAAGGGGGTGTTAGCCTCAAAAATTCAAACCTTGTTTATAATGGGCATGTGATCCTTCCATATAATTGAATAATATTGTATTAAACTTTGGACTTACATTGATAGTTTATAATGGGAACATGCCTAGATATTTGAAAAATATAAGAACGTCATTCAATAGTCTTATAATGTGTACAATGTGTGTTCAGCAATTATACATAAATTAATAATATTATATTTTTAATCGATTATGACATTATTATGTTATTCAAAATTTTCATGTGTCGATTATACACAAGCTAACAATATTATGTTCATCGAACAATAAGTGCTCATTTTATGGACCATTATACATAGGTTTAGTATACTAATAATATTCTCAATTAAGAATCTAATATTTATATTATTTTTAGAATGGGCACATGAAAATTCTAAAAAATAAAATAATATTGTATTTCTTATTTCATATAATTCTTATATAATGTTTAGAATAGGCATGTGCCTATTATAGACAAATTAAGAACATTGGATTCTTAATTGAATGATGAAATTCTTATCTTTTTCAAAATGGGCATTTTCCATTATACACAAGCCAATAATTTTATAATCATTTATAAATAGTTTATCATATTATAACCCATCCTACATAGGTATAATATACTAAGAACATCATCAATTAAGAATCCAACATTTTTATTTTGTTTTTAATGAGGACATGTAGATTTTACACAAGCAAAGACTAGTGTATCTATTAGTTGACAACATTATTATATAATTTACAGAATGGCATGTTCCCATCATACATAAATTAAAAGTTTTGGATTTTAATTGATGATCCCATTCTTATTTTTTTTGAAATGGGCATGTGCCCATTCTAAACAAGCTAATAATATTATGAACATTGACCAAGAATTGCTTATATTATGCCCCATTATAAATAGGTCTAGTATAATAAGAACATTATCAATTAAGAATCCAATATTTCTTTTTTGTTTACAATGGGCACATGTAGATTATATATAATAAAATACTATTATATTTATTAGTTTATATCATTATTATAGCATTTATAATGGGAATGTTTCCATTTTACACAAATTAAGACTACTTGATTCAAAATGATGATGACATAATTATATTTTTCAAAATAGGCACATCCCATTTATATACAAGATAAAAATATTATGATCATTGACAAATAATTACTCATATTATGCCACATTAAGACTACTAAATTCTTCATTGATGATGACATTTGTCTTTTTTCAAAATAGCCATGTGCCCTTTCTACACAAGGTAATAGTATTATGAGCATTGAGAATAATTTTTCATATTACATCCCATTAAGACTAATGGATTCATAATTATGATGATATTATTATCTTTTTCAAAATAGGCATGTTACCATTCTATAAAATAAAATACTATTATACAAATTAAGAAAATAATTCTCATATTATGCCCCATTCTACACATGTAAATGAGATAGAAAGAGTAAATAAACTTAGTTAAAATAACTTGTCACATCCTAACTATTGCATACATTATGGAAAGACATTTAATTAATCTCGTAGAAGTAATATCACATTATACCACATAAATTTGGATGGAATTCATGAAAACAAAACACAATGAGATGAAAATAAAGATATGCATTAATATTTATAATGTTTTTTTCTTACAAAATGACCCACTATAACAAAGAAATGCACATAAACATATATAGTAAATGAGATGGGATATAACTCCAATTAAAATTGAGTCCCACTCTAAGCCTAGGGTGTTGATAACACATTCTCAAATTTGGAGCATGAGATTATTCAAGTTAAGTTTGGTGGGGGACCATTTCCAAACAACTTAGTGGCATCATACTAATCTATCAATGTTTGTGCCACTAGTTTGACCTCCTAATCTATCTTTTTAAAATTTACATGTGGCTGTTAGAAGAGAACTTTTGCTCAATTCAATGTATTTTCATGAATTTTGAGAGGGTATTCTAGTGAAAATCTCACCTCATTGACTTGGTTGATCCTCATGGTTAATTATGTGGCTAGATCAAGGATAGCCCTAGCTACTTCTATATTGTAATTTGACACCTTAAAGTGATCTTGGTAGACCCCAAACTCATTAAGGTTAATAAAAGTACCATCTATATGGAAGAAGATTATGATGTTGACCTCCTTGAAGTATGAAAAATTTTGGTCCCTATTTTTCTCCTAGGGGACAATGTTAACATGGGTGTCCTTGAACCATTCCTTAAGTGAGGTCCTCATAGTCCCTATAATTGTATAGTAAATTTTAAAATAAATCAGTGGCATGAGTTTGAGCTTAGATAAATTTTCATTGTATATTATTACACTTGTCCACTATAATGATTCTTTTTATATATTATTGTGATCTTTAGAATAACACATAATTATTTATAAAATCTTTAGTGACATTCCAAATGGCTAAGAAAAATTATACAAGGGAATCTTACACCTTGCTAATATAACCAACTAGTAGTGAGATCCTCACTTTGAAATCTAGGGTCCTAGCTTGGTCCTTGAGATCTTCCATTAATTCTTAGTGAACTCATTGGTGGCATTGATCATTGACACCGAGTCCTACAAAATATTTTATTCTCCTAAAATTGTAATTTTATTTATGATAGAAAATAGGTCCTGATATATTCTCTAGACAACATAGTCTCCATCAAGTGTGAGGGTGTGTGTCTTCACCCTATTAATTTTTCTTGAGTCCCTATCAAATTGTAATTGGATATCTTGGTAACCATGATAGACCATTTTTTTCCTCTATGAACCTAAAGCTTCAAAAGGGGCATCCAAATTTTACCAATCAATGTTTTCAAGGTAGAATAATATTAAGTGTTATGGGTGGTAGTAGATAAAGTGAAGGGTAGAGGCATGGGAGGATGAGGCAAGACTAGAAGGGTAACATGAAATGAGATGGAATATGTAGGGGGAATCATGGGTGAAAATTGAGGAGATATTAAATTGGAAGCCCAAGGGAGCAATTGAGACCTTAATTTTTCTTTGATCATGAATACATGGGGCCCAATTAATCTTAAGAGCTAAGTATTCAATTAAAATGCTGAAATTGGATCATTTAATCCAAGTATTTAGGATCCCAGTGTATGAGATAAATTCACATGAGGATGATGTGGGTATAAATAATGGTTTCAGAGGTGCATAAGGTACAATCACCCTTAGATACTTAGTACACTTTTTCTTATAATTTGCTTATGGTGATGTTGAACTCAAATGGAGTGTCATGAATGAAGCTTGTGAATATGATGTAGTCATTATTGTAATTAATGTATTTTAAAATAAATGAGTAGTGGATACCAAATAAATTATAGTTTCTGATTCTAAAAAGAAACAAGAATTAAGGAATTACTTTGGAATGTTTTATACTTTAATATTATCCTTCAAGTCAATGATAGGGTTATACAAGTTAATGTAGTTACAATAAGAAAAAATGAGGTAGAAGTGAAACTTAGAGGAGCTAAGAATTTGGGATCACCAAATATTCCCAAGGCCAAATGGCTAATGGGAACCTAAGCACTTTATAATGATGGTATAAGAGGAGTCATCAGGGGAGATACATTTGTGTTTGGGAACTAGGAACACTAAATTCTTATAGATCTAATGGATAAAATGACACTTGTGTACTTGAAATTATTGTCACATAAGGAACCACAATAGGGTTAGGATAAATTTGGGTTGGGAAACCTAAAGTAGTGACAAAAGGTTTTTTATACAAGTCACAAGTAGGTTAAACACCTCTATGGATGCCAAAGGTTGGTATTGATGTGGGATATCTTGTAACTCTTAGATACTTATAAATTAAAGGGCACAAATGGCCTAGGATTGGTTTACTTGGTAGGTTTCCATAGGTGAATCGTATGTAAAATTTAGTGGAGTTTTAGCCATGAGGATCCCTTATTATATCAACTCAAAAAGATTATTTTTGGTTGTTGGGACCTAAATTATAAGTTGTGGGTTAGGATTCCTTGGTGGAGTAGGTCATGGGGAGAAGGTATCTCTTCTGAAACTAGCTAAAGATATGTTTGTGCTTTATAGTGATGAAATAATTCAAGTTTCATGAACACCTATGCATTTTTGGTAGGGTCAAGGTGGGTCACATCACCTAAATGGACATAATAGTGGTATGTAGTGTTCAAGCATGCTTGATACTTCTCCACATGAGATTTTACCCACAATGGGAATACCATTGCCTATGCTCAAACTTATCTATGTTGAAAGATTTATAATGGAGGGAAACATATTTAATCATGGGAAAAGTCCTTTACTTATGATGTTTAATGACCATAGGGGATGATAGGTAGTCATTATACATCCTGGCATGGAGGATACCTATAATATCATTGGATATCTAATAAGTGATCTCCTACTTAATGAGGTGATATTGGATATTTAGGGTAGTTTGAGAGAATCCCCTTAAATACCCTTCACCTTGATTATAGTGTGGTTATGGTAGTACTAGTAGGTATCTAAGTAAATATTTACAACCCACATTTCCTTAAATAACTTAGGCATTTTCTTCTCATTGATGATGGAGTATACCTTGGGGTATAATTTTTTGTATATGTTATATATATGTTTCATAGGGTGATGAATTTAGATTTTATTCACTATAAATTCTAGTTCATGCAATACCCATGAGATTGGGTATTCCCTAAAGATGAAGATGGGAAAAACTTTACTTTCATCCTCTAATTTAGGACTGATTTGGGATAAGCCAAAGTTAGGGATATGAGTATTTGACTTCATTATGGAGTATATGTGAAAAGTATCTAAGAGATGTGGACCACTAAAAGTTCAGTATGATATTCTTTCATATAGATCTGATTATCAAAGTTTATTATTGAATTTCATGTATTGTAATCCTCTATTTTACAAATACAAATGGAAAGGGTAGTTTAGTGTTTGAAAATAAACAGAAAAATAGAGGGGAGAGTAAGGAAAAAAAAAGAGCCCTCATATTTAGAATAAAATAAATGCATCAACTATTAAACTGAGTTCACTTTCCATAGTTATACTAACGTTGATTGAGTTTCATCAAAATTTATACCTCTAAAAACACACAATGAGAAGAGTCTAAGGAAATAATGGACCGTGATTCAAATATGAACACTCACTAAATATAAGTACTAGGAGTTTATAGTAAACAACGTATAAACATCCAATGGTAACTTTCATATTAACACAAAACTTAATAGTACTTATGAAAGGATAAATAGGAGAGTTCACTAAGTGATATAATAGATGAACACATCATAATCATAACATGAATTTAATAATAAGGTATTGGTCTAATTAATTTATAATTATCAATCATTAAAAATGGAGTTGAAAGATAATTAAGATTCATAATGATTCCTTTGTAAAAAATTGGAATTGTATTCATTAAAATAATCAAGTGTTGTTACAACAATCGATCATGGCCAACTATAGATTCCAAAGAGAATAAGGAAAATATAGGTTAAATCTTGGCTATAATCTGACAACTCTTTTGAGTAAATTATTTTCAATGTTTAATTTATAATTCAACTTTATATTTTATAGATGAGGATGGGATTCACCTCTAAATAACATGATAATACTATCCTAGGTCATAATTTCCA
Source organism: Torreya grandis (assembly GCA_037957365.1). NCBI lineage: Eukaryota > Viridiplantae > Streptophyta > Pinopsida > Cupressales > Taxaceae > Torreya > Torreya grandis. The sequence goes on from JARHVA010004836.1 coordinate 1,267,720, forward strand.
CTCATGGTATGTATAACCATAATTCAAAATTCAGAAAAAAAACCTTCAATCCCACAAAAAGATCCATAGAAGACCACTTAGCTGATACATAGAGGCATCTAGGAAGAGCTAAATAGTAACTATTTTGATCTTGCATCCATGACTTCCAATGCATTTAGCACTAGGTCAAATTATCAATCTAGCTTATAAATTTTTATTGGGGGTTCATTGAATATAACCTTCACTTGAGTTAATGGCCTCTAGTACACATAGAAGTAACCTTCCATTGACACTTGGACTTTAGATGCTTGGATAATGCTTTTTGTGGACTACATTGATAGCTCAATTATCATATGGGGCCCTTCCCTATTTGATTTGGAAATATTATCCCACATGACTTGGTCAAAGTGACCTAGGTGGACTCAAAATTCTCCCCTATACAATAGGGTATAAAAACACATAGATGTTGACCTCTTGAAGTAGGGCAATATATTTTTCCTACCCTCTTCCAAGGGTCTTATTACAATCTAACCATAGCTAGCCATTAATTTATAATTTCCTTCATGTTCTTAGTATATGTCTGATACAACCTCAATTCTAAGGTGAGCATTAGTTTTAATTATAGGAAAATACCTTTGTTGATCACTACCAATAGCTTCTTACATCTCTCTTTGATCCCCATGATCCTCTCTATGTAATCCTAAGTCCACTAGATAAGCACATTGGTCTATACCATATTCTCCACCACCTTCCCTAGAACTAAAAAGATTAGTAATAGGGCATCCTTGACCTACCCAACTAGCTTGGTGGGGAAGGAGCTCTTCACCTAGGCTTCTAGTGTCTGAACCTAACTTTGCATATATTCAAGGAGCTTCTAAAACATATCATGGGTTTCTCAGAGAATATATAGTGGAAACTTATCCATATTTTCATCCATAGTGGAAGTCTTCACCTTAGTGAGGGAGAAAAAATCTTGTTTCATTTTTCATACCACTAGGTTCCCCTCTTAAACAAATTTTTACGTTATGGTATTCTTCATGATTTTCATGGCTCAATTAAAGTATTAATACACATCTGAGTCACCTTAAAGTATCATATATGATCATTGTGACCTTGGGACTATTCTACATGTTTTGGTAGGTATTGGAGGAGTGGAAGAGATGGTAATGAATGGCATAGGATGAAGTGTAGAGGAGATAAAGGAAGTGGAAGGGGTGAATGAGGAATGAAATGGAGGAGGAGGGTGCATGGGAGTCAAAGGAGGAAGGATGAAGTGGGAGAAACATAAGAAAATATATGGATACTACTACTCCTAGGTCATGTCTACCTAAGGGACAATGATTCCCAAGAGATGGGTGCTCAACAAAAGGGAAGAGATTGACTAGTTGAATCCAAATCCCTTGGTAAATAGGATAATGAAAAACTATGGTTGGGGAGTAATGCATAGAGGAATTATGATCGAGTATGGAATAAACATTGAGGTTACTAGAGGAGGATTTATTAGAGTGGAAGGTCTTTGAATTAAATCTTGAGGGTAAGTCACCTTCTACTTTTTCTTGGGTCTCTTACCTAGGTCAATTCTAGATGTTGTAGTAGAAGGACGAATAGGGATCATAAGAGCCATGAGGTTGACTATATAGTTTGTTGAATCATATAGGGACATGCCAAGATGATTTAATGGGTTGAAAGGATAGTTCTTTCCACTAGATATACACTCATAATGGTTGTAGTCATGCTCATCAACAAACATGTGCATGCAGTTGCTTAGATTAAAGGCATGACCAATGAGGACACTAGGGAGGTTATAACTTGTGGAATGGATGGGGAAGATGAAAATAAAGATTAAATAACACTCAAAATTAATAATTACAAAGGTACCTATGTGAACAATAGATGGGGTCTAATGGGGAAAGAAGAGACACCACTTGGGGAGCTTATGGAATGGGAATGAAATCGAGGGGTGTCATAACTAGGAGATGGAAGGAAATAGGAGTGGGAAGTGAAATAAGATGGAGGAATTTTTATGTGTAAGTGTTAGAGCTTAAAATAGTTCTTTTATATCCTTATTTTACTCTATCCTCTAGATTTATGATGACATTGAACCTCAGGGTTTGTGTGGCTCATGTTCAAGGTGTAGATATCTAAGTTGTTTGCACTTGGGCTACCTACTACCAAGTAATGTAGGTCTATCTTATATAGGGTTTGGATAAAAATATAATATATGATTTATGATTTTAAAATGAATATTATGATCTAATTGAGGTGGAACTAAAATAGGAGCATGAGGATTATTGAGGAGGTAGAGGATGAGGCATAGGAGCTACTAGAGAAGGTAGGACTAGAGATAGGGCATGAAAAAGAGAAATAAATATAATAACCAAAAAAAATTATGTAGAGGAACTTGGGAAAGGTCTCAAACTACTCATTTCCTAGTTCTTAACTTGACTAATCTCATTTCAATGCTATGTCTTGTCTTGAATCTTGAATGTCCAATCTAGTCTTTCTCTTAACCACTAGGTTTAATATCCTCCCTTCCTTAACCCTATTTATTTTAAACTTTAGATACATTTATTGGTGTAATTATACCTCTCATAACTATATAATTTTAATTATCTAACTCATTTCACTCACTTTTATTTAACTTCCCACTTAACTCATTCATTAGCTTTTCACTAGGCAATTTTTATAAGACTTAAACATTAGATATAGTTATTAGTTTCAAGGAATAAATATGACTTAATGGATGATATTTTATGGTAAAATTATACCTAAATTAACCTCCTTAAAGTCCTCAATCTCACTTCACCCCTCATTTCCATACCTCAATCTCATAATAAAACCCTCTGGCTAGTAGCCTTTTTTCACATTTCCTCTTGGTTTGAACAATATACGAACTTACCTAAATATATACAACAATTTTAGACCACCCTCTATCTCCTTAAATATCTCCACCAAGTTTCATAACTCAACTCTCTTTGTATATACCCTTTCTTTCACAAGCCCCTATCTAATTAGGCCTATTATGCCTCTTCACTCTTGCTCATGCCTCTAATTCATACTACATGGTACTAGAACGAATTAAAAACAATTTATTATATTTTAAAATAAAAAAATAGGTAATATTACAAATTTTCATAATTATTAACCACTTAAATTTCCTTTTATGGGGTTTTTGATTTTGAAACCCTAGTTGGGTGACTACAGGGTCTGAGAGGCTACTAAATTCAATTTATTAAGTTTAAAGACATTTAAAAAGAAAAAAAAAATCATCACAAACTTTGATTAAAAATTTATAAAACTTATACAATAGGTTATAATCATTGAACAATTTGACATTGTCTTAAATTGAGCAACATTCATAATTATGTGAGTCCTTCAAAGAATTGTGTGAGGGTTGGAATGCTTGTTTATACTCTAAAGGTTTTAAACATAAATAGAGTTAATAATTTAATTTTATCTCCCATTTAATTAATACTAAAACTATCCCAAATTAATAATTTATCACCTTCTCAAATTATACATACTTCTTTCTTAGCACTTGACTATGTATATAAAATATAGATTTTGTAGGGGATTCAAATGACTGTTTGTACTTAGACAAATATATGAATTTTAAAGGATTATATGAATAAAATATTATCCTTAATTCAAAAAAATATATTCAACCACCATAATTTATATTCATTTATTAAAAAATGTATCTTCCTTCCTTACATATTGACTAGGTGAAATAAGACATTTGACTATGTCAATAGAGATCATTCAATGTGGTGGACTGTGTATTAATTTTTATCCTTAAACTTTATTTTATACCAGTAAAATAATAATTCTAATATATATGTACTTGATACAAACCCTCACCAATATTATTAATGTATTTTGTCACAAATATTTTAATAAACAAGGAGACACACCTTCTTATCTGATTGCCATAGACATAAAATAGGGGTTCATGAAGAGAGGTGTCCTTTCCACTAATTTTCATTAATTGAAATGTTTTTCTCGATAATATAAAAGTATGTATTAATTAAAAATATAAAATAACTAATGTCATGATGGTCCTTATCCCACTAACTTAGAGAATTCCCTCAGATCCTCCTTTCCTTGAATGTAATCTATAGTTCATTCAAACTTGTAGTTACCCACATACACATGGCCTATATGTAGAATCAAAGTATCATTTAAAAAAAATTAAAATAAATAAAAATAAATATATATAAAAGGGGAAACACTAAAAAAAATAAAAAAAATTATTCATTTGAATCAATTATTGTTACACTTGTATTTTAAGATCTTGTATTTATTCTTCTTCTCTTTGTCTAGTCTTCTTATCAATGCATCTTATACCTATACAAGGTGTGACAATTATTTTAGATTATTATTTTTTTCATTTTATAACTTTTATAAGTCAAATTTTACTTCATCATAATTTTTTATATCAAATGGTTCTTACTCTTCTTTCTTATTCTTGTTATATGGCTATCTTCTTCACTATTTTCACTTGATTTATGCATCTCTAGGTATATGTGCTTCTTAGAATTAATGAATCATTGATTTTAATACAATTATTTAATAGGAATGTCAACCTCCATAAATTTCTCAATTATACTCTCTTTTTTTTCCTCTCCTTCACATTTATTCACTTATTGGCATTGATCGATATGACTTTATTCATCTTGAAATGACATTCTCTCAACCAAGCCATCTTCAACATGGTACAAGGTTATTTGACATATTATTGAATTTACATACCTATGATTATCAACCATGAACTAAGTTATAACTTCACCAATTAAATAATTTACCTTGTTGACTTGTTCATAATTCAATTATTTTCTTTATAAGATGCTTGCTTGTGTATTTTCTTGTACAACTCCTTGTGCTTCCATATGCTTCTCCATTATTGATCCTTATTTGAGATCATCCATGAGATTTTATTGTTTTAATTAACTTTAATTTATCCCTTTTGATGGAATTAAAATCTCCTCAAGCATCTCTAATTCCTTCTTCAACATAATAGAATCCACATCTTCATAATCTTCATCAAATCTTCATCCATATTGTACTTCACCTTCTTAAGCATATTGATTCTTGAATTGTATTTGGAATCCCTAACTCATTATAGTAAAATAAATATAATTCTATTGCATACCATGTTTTCCAATCACTCTTTGAGGTGATTCATCCTAACCTTACCTTTCCAAAAACATATCCATTAATGTTATGGTTTCCCTATAAAAATCTTCTTAATTATTTGAATAAAATTCATATACATCACCATAAATAACATTTGAAACCAAATATTGAGAACACTTAACCTTTACACACTTTTTCTCTTGTAAACTTAGATGAAACACCATTTCTTTGCCTTTGTCTTCATGCAGCATATATCTTATTTCCTAAGTAGACTTGAAATCTTCTTTTATCTTCATTATTTATTGGATTTTAGATTTAATAATTTATTTTTGCATAATTTCCTTTATTTTCATGACCCATTTTATGCCTTTTAATCTCTTTGACTAAATTTTTCTTCTCATTTCATCTCCTTCATGTTTCATATCTTTGTAGAATATCATGCCACCTTGATGTATTCTTACATTTTTTCTTTGGCTCTATGTTTTATCTTATCTTTTAATTATTTTTTAGTTTATATGACCTATTTTTTGAGGTTTACATTTTCCTTTCCACCACCTATTTTATTTATCCATTTAGACATCACATACCTATGACCTTGTATCACCCTTGAGGGTTGTACTTTATTATTCCTTCTTCCAATCTACATATTAGCCTTTTATTCTTCACATGTTCAATAAAAATCAATTCCCAAACACTCATTTACCTCTATACATGAATTTTTCAAGGTAATTTCTCCATTCATGTCTTCATGTGTTACCTTCATGTCTTCTTGGTTAACTATTTTATCTTCCTTGTATGCCTCTTTTTTTGCTTTAGCTACAATAATTATCATAGAATCATAGAATTACTATTATATTTCATCTTCAACATATTTAATTATTTTAATTTCCATGATATTGTATTCTACAATAAGTTCTCTTTGGTTATCTTTGTATTTCTTCTTGATGGATGATATACCAATTTAATCCTTCACTATATTTAAAGCCTTATGCTTGGAATTCATCAAACTTGTCTTCATACTTGCATACAGAAACTATAAATCAACATTAGAAAATAAAATGAGAGACCACATATTCTACATTAATTCCTCTTGCATAGAAATTCTCCTCTTCTCTTTGAATTCTCTCTTAAGTGCTTCTCTTGGCACTTTTATCTCCTTCATGTTCTCCTCAATGAAAACTCTCTTTTCCAACTCTTTATCTTGTTTCTCTCTTAAAAAAAAATCATTAATCATACCTCTATGGGTTTAAATATATTTCTTATTCTAATTATTAAATAAACTCATCTTCTACCTTTTCTCTCTTGAGTAGTTCTAGTTGCCACTTCATTCTCTTTCTCACACTATAGCCAAGCTATTGGCTTCCTTGACTTTTCATGAGCTTCACCATGAGATCTATCTTATATATAATTTTACCCAATTCTCTTCTCATATATTACACTTATTTTTATACATCCATAATCTCACTTATTCTTTACTTTCTAGGCCTACCTAGACCAATCAATATCACATTACTCACTTGCCTCTTAGATTTCTTTTGGATCTTCTTTCTCTATCTCTAGTCCTATATAGGACTAATATTACCATTATTGACTATCTATTGGATTAATTACTCTTATTAATATCACTTTATATTTAATTCTCTCTTCAATCTACCTTCTCAAGTCCCCTCTTGACTAGCTTCAAGTCTTCCTTGTTGGACTTTGGGGTTATTGATCCTTTCTTTATCACTTTTATAATTTCTCCACACTTACCTAAATAGGAAACACTTGAAACATGTTATTGATATGATACCAAATTATATAAATACACTTTGTAAAATTCTCAAACTCCTCCTCTCCTAGTTATGAACCTGACTGATATCATTCAAATGATATGCATTGTCTTGAAGCTTCAATGTCCAATCTAGTCTTTCTCTTGACCACTATGCTTAATAGCCTCCCTTATTTAACCCTATTTATTATTAGATTTAAATAAATTTACTTGTGTAATTATACCTCTAATAATTCTATAACATTTATTCTCTAACTCATTTCACTCACTATTATTTAACATCCCACATAACTCATTCACTAGCTTTTCACTAGGAAATTTTCATAGGTCTTAAACATCAAATCTAGTTATTAGATTCAAGGAATAAATATACCTATATGGATGATATTTCATGATCATATTAAACATAACTCAATATCATTAAATTCCTCAATCTTAGTTCACTCTTCATTTCCATACCTTAAGCTCATAATGACACCATTTTGCTAGTAGTATTTTCTTCACATTTCCTCTTGGTTTGAACAATATATAAACTCCCCTAAATATATAAAACAATTTTAAACCACATTATATCTTCTTAAAAGTCTCCAAAAAGTTTCATCACTCAAATCTCTTTTTAGATACCATTTATTTAACAAACCCCTATCTAATTAGGCCTATTAGATATCTTCACTCTTATTCAGGCCTGCAATCCATATTTTATGGTCTTGTAATGAAATAAAACCAATTTGGTCTCTTTTCACATGTAAAAATAGGTAATTTTATAAAATTTCATAATTTTTCACAAGTTAGAATTCCTTTTATTTGTTTTTTGATTTTGAAACTCAAGTTAGGTGACTACAGGGGTTGATAGGCTACTAAATTAATTTTCTTTAGTTTAAAGACATTTAAAAGGAACTAAAGATAATAAAAACATATATTTCAATGTTATACACCTTATCAAATATTTTATAATCATTAACCAATTCTACATTATCTTAAACTAAGAAACATTCATAATTTTATGAGTCATTCGAAGGACTGTGTGAGGGTTAGAAATGTTTTAGTGAATTCCAGCTTATAATTTAGAAGGAATAAGAAGAAAATAATTATGGGTATGGTTGAAAAACATGTTTGATTATTCCCACATGAAATTATATGATTGTGAAGAACTTCTCTTTGGATTGGGAGGATGACCTACAAATAAGACAATAGTAAAGCAAATGGTTGGTTAGATTGAAAACTGAGTGGATTTTCTAACACTAACTAGATCCCATAAACAAGAGCTTCCTCACGGGATATCAATCCACATGTTTTTAATAATTAATTTTATAAATAAAATGATAAAATACTTGAATAAATAATCAAAAGGTACTAAAATTAAACATAAGAAATGCTTGCTAAATAAATAGACTAGAAATGACTAATATAGAGATAAGCAAGTCAACACTAGTAATAAATGGCTAGGGTATATTTTAAAAAATCAAGTAGGGGTCTTCAAATAGGTAGGGATGGAAAATTAGATTTGGCTGAGGGTAGGTAGGTGGAAATAGTTTGCTATTATCTCCTATCATAATGAATGTCAGTTGTTGGGGTGACCATCGATGGTTAAGGTGACCATCGATAGTTGGGAAAATAGTTACTAGTTGAAACAACCATTGATGGTTACTATGTGTAGGTCTAGGTTGGTAAATGGTTAAATTGATGGGATCACAAAGCTAGATTCTAAGATATGGGTTAGTTTTGGGATGAGTGTGAAAGGTAAATAAAGTAATTGAGTACTATAAAATATATAATTATCTTGTAGAAGGTTGATTAGGTTGGTACTTGAGGTGGTCAACATATTGGTGGAGTCTAATGTAATTTTGGTAGTGTAACAATACTTGATTCTTTAGTGGAGTGGCAATGGAAATTTGGCTCTCTAACATGATGGCTAGGTCATTAGATTATTGATGATGATTGACCTATAAAACAAGGGATCTTTAGATGCTCAAGCTAAATAATAATTATAGATGATTTCACCTCCCTACTCCTCTCTTTTTATAGGAAAGTAAGGAGAGTTACAAAAAGATGTTAACTAGTGCTTCTAATTTTAACTCATACATGTAATGGCTCATATGTTGATTTAGACAAACTATATTTAGAAAACAAACATAGATGGTTTGCATGTTGGTAGTTGGGGAGGTGTACCTTGACCATCTATGGTTGAGGGTGAAGTTTAAAAAGTGGGTAAAAGGTAGGTTAAGTTAGTAAATAAAAATAACCATGGGTTAGGCTTAGTTAGGGGTCAAAGGGTAAAATTGGTCCCAAGGGGGTCCTAAGGGGTCTAGGGGAATTTTGACATTTGGAATCATGGTGTATAGATTTTTGGTGTCTACATTTTTCCCTTCTTCATTATATGGATTTGAATCAACAAGATAAAAAACAAAAATGGATTTCTAGTCAAAGGTCTGATTGCTCTGAGTATGGGAGGAGGTGTTCCCCCTCAAACTAGGAGTCGATGAGGTAAAACAAAATAGGTTGTGAGTTTTATAAGGTAGATGAAGGTGATGACAAAGGTGAATGTCATGATGGTGGGTGATAGGGTGGGAAATAGAGCACAAATAGGTGCATAAAGTATGACAAAAATGGCAATAAACAAGATTGTGTATTGACAAGGTTTCCATAGTTGGTAAAAATTAAGGTTGGTGCTAGAATGACAAGTGATAAATACACTACATGACCATAATTAGATGTAATGGTTGGGTACACTAACAAGTCTCCTAAGTGATGTTTGTGATTTAATGGGTATCTAAGGAAAGAAATACTCATGGTAAAGACATAAATTGGTCAAGTGTCATGGGTATTCAAGGTAAGAAGTGCTCCCAAAAATACTCAAGTAAGTTAGGTAAGTGCAAGGTGGTTTAAACTCAAAAGTGGTCAAAATGACAATGGTGTCACTATGATCAAAGGGACTAGGTAAAAATCCATCACAAAATGTGTAAGAGTTGGGCCAAAATAGACCAATGGTGAGGTGATGAGGTGGTCAGGGTGGATGGAGAAGGTAGTCTCCATGGGTGGGTGTGTTGACATGATTCTACTTAAAAATGGTTATTTAAGGTAATAGTAAAAAAGTGAGCCACCTAACCATCAATGGTCAGGGTTTCTAAGGGTGATATTTGGTGGTCACCCTAACCATCGATTGTCATGGTGAAAAGACTAAAAGGATGTGGGTCAAAAGTAAAAAGTCAATTACATTTCACTAATTATAACTTTTATCTTTGTTGAATTTGGAGCTCTAGTGTCTAGCGTATTGGGCGAGGAATTGTTGATGGCGATTGCTTGAGAGGCATTGGTTGTTAGCTTAGGTAGACTAAGGTATACCAAGATAGGATATAAAGAGCACATAGATGTGGATGAAGATGTGTAGGAGGCCCACATATTCCTCTATGGTGGTAGTCATTGAATTATGTAGGGGATGATATTCAAATTGGTAGAGTAGTTTGGTTTTATATATATTGGTTAAATTAATTAGTCAATTTTTCTACTATGGTAGGTTTTAGGTTTTACCCTAAGTAGGCTTTGGGTGATTTTTTTGGTGAAATTTGAAACTAATAGAGGGTAGGTGAACTGGGGTAGGGGTAGGTATTGAGGTTATATTTTAATAAATATTTAGTTGGTTTTAGAGCTGCTTAGGTACATAAGGTTTTGGGTGTTTTGCCAGTAAAACACCATAGTGACCATTGATAGTCAAAACCAACCATTGATTATTGACATCTATAGAAATATATATCCCTGATAATTAGTGATCACCATGAATATTAATGGTTGATTAACATTAGATAGGATCTTGTAAAATATTTAAAGGTTTTTAAGGTATAATAAGTGTTATAGGTTAACCATTAAGTTAGGTGAGAGGTTTTGTGGGTTAGAATGTGAGGGTCAGGTAACTAGGAGTTGAACAAGTGTTCAAATGGTATGTTTAGGTAGGTTGAAGGTACTAAGAAGATAGGAAAAAATAGTATAGGTGTCTAAGCTTATTGCTACAAATTATATGTAGGCATGAGAGTAGACATAGATGCATGATCAGCTGCCATACATCTTCACAAAGATTCACTAGGGGATGACCTCTATATATAATGAAAATATGGAGGGAGTTAGCCTCAGAGTGATGTAGCATTACCAACATGTTCCCTATGAGGTATCTATGATCATGGCCATCATTGAAATATGGGATCTAGCCATGAACACATTCTTGCTACCCATCGATGAGCTCACAATATTACCAGAGGACATTTATTGGATTACATACTTTCCTCTATGAGGTGAGCCAATATACCATATAGAGTGGGAGGAAATAGATGATATATTGGAGCTTATGTATGGAGATGATCAGGAGCATGTTAAATGTCATACTGGGGGCTTCAATTATTCTATGATCTATCAAAGGGTAAGGGATGAGATGGAGACTAATGACAATGATGATAATGGTCATGTCCTACTTTTCCCTTCCCAACTTGATTAGTGAGAGGTTCCCATACTTGTTTACTATGGGTTTTAGCTAAGAGGCTACTAGGGAAGATAGTGTTTAGATAGGTATCAATATTAATTATGTAGATATATAGGGATCTATAGGGTTTTAGGACACATAGGAGATATGGTGTTAGTGTCAGCTTGGTTCCACACTATTGGGGCTATGAGCACATCTAGGTGTTGAGGCCAGTGAGACTACCATGGGTGGGATACACTTAGATAGAGTTCCTAGTTGGATTTATGTAGTGGAGAGGTAACTTCTCCACTTTAGGTGTAGGAGGGTGAGCCCATAAAATTGAGTGGTTTAGGGGTACTTTAGGTGCACTAGTGATTCAAGACATCACCTAGAGATCATATGTTTAAGTTATAGTATGGCTTGATTATAGGAGGAAAATAGTTTCCCTACATAGTTATAGGTGGATTTTTAGTAGGAGGGATGGGGAAGTAGAGCTTAACCCCTTTGACAGGGTTCTCAGGTAGTTTGACCTTATTCAAGGTATTTCAAGTTTGTTTCTTAGGTATAGGTGTGATGATGTAGACATCATATTTTCTAAGCCACACCATTTGAGGACACTATTAGATCAAGAGGAGATACCAACTAGGCCACAAGAAGATGATGCCAATTTTGAAGATTGGTTCATGGCATGGTAATATATTGTCTATGAAATAAAAGTTATTGGTGATGGTGATGGTGGTAGAAGGGCTATGGATGTGGACCCTATAAGGAGATGGGTTTAAAGAGCATAGGCATAGGGGTTGGCCCTGATAAATAGGTAGGAGAGGCACTAGCTACTATGTAGGTATAGGTCATGGCACTATAGGGTTAGAGGGATGTTTTACATGGTAAGTTTACTACTCTTATAGGTGATAGGGACTAGGAGAGAGCTTCACTAGCCTTGATGGCATAGGATAGCGACTCTCTAAGGCAGAGAGGAGGAGGGGTAGTGGTAATTATAGAACCACCAGGTACCATCCCTATGGCATGATACCTAGCTGAAAGAAGTATACTTATGAAAGCTAATTATAGCTTCCATTTTATTTTGCTTTATGAGAGCTGATTGTGAATTTCAAGATTAGTGTGCTTTTATTATGATTCAAAAAATGGGTCTTTTATTTTATTGTTGTATATGGGAAGTTGATCAATGTGGGAAGCTTCCAAATAAATTCTATGCTTTTGACAAATGTTTTACTCATTCATATTTCAAGGGAGTGGTATAAATTTATTTGATTTGTTCAAGGATTTGTGATAGCTATTCTTTGAGGGAGTAATCTACCTTATATTTGTGTAATTTTAGTATGCTTATGTAGCTATCCTTTAAGGGAGTAGTTTGTGAATACTAGGAATGACCCATGATTGTTATTGGTTTGGATTTTTATTTTTATTTTTTTGTTTCATACTTGACATAAATAAGCTTATATATGATTAAGGGCTCACATTTATAAAGAAAAAGATAAAATCACCAAAAAGGTTGATTAGGTGTAAAGAGGTTTAGGTGGCAATGATCATGGGAATCCATCTAGGGAGAAGGGCAAGATGTACCATGGGAGTCATGCAATGGTACCCATTATTTAATATTATGATATGACTATGATGTATAATCACATGATAATTAGTTGCCACTAAAATAGGGAGATGAATGTGGTTGAAAGAAAGAGATGAGATTAGGTTAAAAAAAAAGGTGAACTTGATCCTTCCTTAATAATATGTTGGATGTAGATGTGAAGCATTGAGGCATTCAAGTTCTAGGTTATCTTTAAGAGAAGTTAAATGATAAGCTCTTGATCCATACTTGTGGGTTATCCTATAGGGTCCAATCCAACTCAAATCAAATTTTCCTAACTTGATTTTCTCTGTATTGGTGATATGTTGATTTTACATTAATATGAGGTCTCTGATGTTGAATTCTTTCACTTTAAGGTGTTTATTATAGGCACAATTTACACTCTCTTGATAGACTTTAATATGGGTAAGGGCTGATAAATGACACTCATCAAGTAACTCAATCTTAGTTAAATGTTGCTAATGATAATCATCCTAAAAAATGAGATCTTATAAAGATATGTGAAGAGAACTTATCTAGACATCAAGAGGCAAAACATCCTCTACTAAAAACACAAGAGAGAAATGGGTAGCACACATAGGGGTTATAATGCTAGTATGATATACTCATAAGTTGAAAGGGATGTGTGAATGCTAATCTAGACTAGATGCATTGACCATTTTAGCTATCATGTTGTTAAGAGTTTTTTATAGGCCTCAACCTATCCATTCACTTAAGGGAGATAGGGTGAGGATAATCTTAACTTAATGTTAAATTCATCACATATACCTTGTACTTACTTGTTCTTAAAATAATTCCCATTATCATTAATAATATTATGAGGAACACCAAAGTGGAAGATGATGTGATGGTTGATAAAATCAACAATCTTTTTAACTTTGGTTGAGACTAGAGAAATAACTTGTACCCACTTGGTAAAATATTTGGTCATAGTGATGATAGAATGGTGTCACTATAAGGAATGGGGGTTAATTTCACCAATAAAGTCTAGAACCCATTATGAAAAAGGCCAAAAATTGGTGGAAACATGAAGACTATGGCTAGGTGCATGATGCAAATTGGTATTTTGTTGACACTTAACATAATTTTTCACATAATAAAAATAGTCTTGGTTAAGTGTAGGCTAGTAATAGCTGAGATGAAGGATGTGTTTAGCTACAGTTACTCTACTAAAGTGTCTCCCATAGATTCCATCATGTGTTTACTTGATAGCATGAGAGGCTTTCTAATTGTGTAGGTAGTGGGAGAGGAGGCCATCAAATCTATGCTTGTAAAGAATTCCTCCCACAATGGTGTAGCATGAGGTAATCTAGATAAACATTATACAACCATTCCTAGAGAGGACAAAAGGAATGATGCCAAGGTTGAGGTAGTCTAAGGTCTGATGATACCAAAGGTCAATTTGGGTCTCCTCCACATTAAAAATGATGGGAGAATATATTTTTACATAAGAATACCAGGTAATCTTGTGGATAATTATAGATAGGTTAGATTCAAAAGGTATAGATGGGATTTAAGAGGTAAGGGAAGCCATGGTATCAACAAATTTATTGGTAGATTATGGGGTCGACTAGATGTAGTAGTGTTTAAATGATGTTAAGAGTTCGTCAACTAGTTATTTTTACTATTACAAAAAATCATTCTTACATTGGTAAGATCCATTGATTTGGTTGACCATAAGTTGGGAGTCACCAAATATGTTGAATTTTTTGACTCCTAGGGATAAGGTGGTTTGAAGGACTATGACTAGGTCTTCATACTTAGCCATATTGTTGGTACATTCAAAATCAAGCTTAAAAGAAAGAGGAAAAGATTCACCATTAAAGGGAATATAGATGCACTATATTCCCTAGCACATTGACATTTTGATCCATAAAATAACATGGTGACTTGATGGATTGAGTCCACTTGAGAAAAGATTATAATGGACTCATCAGAGAAGTCAAGAGGAGGAGGTTGGTTGTCTGCTAATGGTGATTCAACCAATTGTTTGACAATGACTTTCCCCATAATTAACTTTTTCTAAGGAAAATCAAGGTGAAACTCTAATAAAAGCATCAGCCACTTGTCCATATGTTGGTTTTGGTATGGCTTATAGTTCATGTACTTGACTTAGACTATATTGGTTATGATAGAAGTTTTATGGTTAAGAAGGTAATGGAAACATTTGGTGGCCACAAAGACTAAATCTAAGCAAAGCTTATAGGTATGTGTACATTAAGTCTCATACTCTACAAGTGTGTGACTAATGTAGTAGATAATTTACTCTCTATTTTGTTCATCCCAATGGGTAAGCATTGCCCCTATGGAGTGGTTAGTGGTAGATATATAAAGGTATAAATGTTGGTCATCCTTTGGAGGGGTGATGACAGGTAGAGACAAAAGGTACCTTTTGAGTGATTAAAAGGTATTTTGATGGTAATTATTCCACATAAAAGAGACATCCTTCTTTAGAAGGTGCTGAAAGGGTTGGCATTAGTCTAAAATTTAAAAGATGAAGTAGTGAATGGATTGAAGCTTCCCCTGTAAACTATGGAGTTGCTTCAAGTTTATAGGAGGAAGCATGTCAAGGATTGATTTGATCTTGATAGGATCAATTTTTATTCCCAAAAGGGAGTCAATAAAACCAAGGATATTTCCTAACAAGACCCCAAAAATGAACTTCGTATGGTTTAGAAGGACATGTTAATGGATAAGCTACTCAAAGATGATCTTGAGAATGACCAAATGATCCATTTGGAGTTTTGATTTTCCAATACGTTCATCCACATAGTCCTTTATAATCTTGTGGATAAAGTTATGGAAGATGTTGATAGGTTGCACCAACATTTTAAGGCATGAGTCTATAGCATAAGGTTCCCCATGGGGTGGTAAGGGTGGTCTTGTGTTGATCTTTAGTGGAAATTAGGATATGATTGTAATGTAATAATACATCCATGATAGATAACATTAGATCTTAATTTACAATAAATATCAACACATTGGGGATAGTCAATGGGTTGAATTAAGTTGATAGAATATGTTGAAGCTCCTCTTTGATGAGAAGGGAAATATGAGGGTGCATGTATAAAAAAAATTATTTGATGGGTTTGGCATCATAATTGGTGACTATGTTATGGTTATAAATGGCAAAGTTAATTCTAGGCATGTCTCTATAAGACCAATAAAATGTTATGCTATAGTCTTGGAGGAAAGAGGGGAACTCTTGAAATTTCTTAGTATTTAGTGATTGGCTGATTTTGACAATGTAAGGGTTATCCAGAGTGCCCAAGTTGATATCCATGGTGGATTCATTAAATATGGTTGATTTATTGAGAGGAATGGATTTACGGATGGAATAATCTAGAGCACCAAGGTAGGTGATAATGGAATCATCATCCTGGCACTAAATAATGTTAATGATAGGAGAGTTATCTCCTATCATCTTCAGATGGGTCAAAGGTATGGTTATAATTACCCCCTCCTTTTGATAAGTTAGAGATATAAGGTGTATAATGTTGATGAAAAAATTTTATGTGGGATGGTTTCATCATCCTTACATGCAAGTGGAGTAGAGGTTGGTGAGGAAGGGGTATCTTCCTTGATAATGGTGGTGGTAGGTACATTTATTTGTTTTTTGGTAGGTAGAATAAAACCAAGTTCATGTTTCTCATGAGGTTTTCTAGTCTCAATAGAAATAAACTCATGTGGGCCATGCTCATATCAATTAAGAATAAATATTTTCCAAGCATACCTATGGAAGTATGTTTTGGAAATGCTCAGCTTATCTATGTAGGAGAAGCTAGATGTGACTGGTCAAGGTGAAGGGGAGGTGGTGGAAGAACGAAGTGGTTTATTGAGTGCATTATAAATGAAATGGGTTTGACAATGGGAATTTCTAAAGTGAATAATGGATCCAACATTAGGGTCATACTCAGGTTCATGGACAACTTTCTCATACTCTTAGGGAGTAGGGAAACCATCAAGGGTAAATAGGTGATATTCCCCCAGTGAAAGATGTTGAAGTGTGGATTCCAAGTGATCTAAGGTGGGGATCTAATTGAATGGGATAAATGAGATATTGGATTCCTTAATTGTATATGGAGGTAGGGCCTCCTCTTTCTTATTGAAGGGCTTGTCCTTGGTTAAGGAGGGTGTGTTAGATGGGGGTAAGAGGACATCAATGGGTTAGTAAGTCATATTGCATGTTGATAACGGACTTGGGTCAGTGTGGATGGTGATGACCTAGATTTAATTATAAAATTTAATACAATGATGTAGTCTAGAAGGGATGAAACCCATGGAGAAGACACAAGGTCATCCCAAAGAAACATTATATTGGAATTCACCTTCCACTACTTAGAAGAGTTTGGGTAGTGTGTGAGGTTGTACATTGATATGAAGGAGAAAGGTTCCTAAGGTAGTGGTCATGGTGTTTTTAAATGATTAGAGGATATCCAAGGTTTGGGACATGACATTATCTATAAGGTTTATTTGGTTATAATAACAAGAAGAGATGATATTAATACTAGCTCTTCCATCAATCCTTAAAGATAACAAGGTTGGAAATGTGGATAGTATCAACAAATGATGCAAGAGGTTGAGGATATTTAGGCTTGATATATATATAAATTATAATTCCTCTATAATTTATTATTTATGATGAGGTGACATATTAATTAACTCATATAAATTCATATTCATCAAGATTTGGTAAAACTATTTGAGCACCACTCTCCTAATGGACTCAAAGGGTTTAGATTGGGAGGCACCTAAAATATATATCTTAGGTTTAGGTGAAGTTGAATATGTTTGGGTAGGATTTGGTTGGGGGGAAAAAGATAGGTATTTCCATGGAATGGACACTTTGGTCTTGCCCTTATCCTTTTATTGCACTCTCATGACCACATGAATGATATGGATAGAGGGAAGAATTAGGATAGGAGAGTTGTTTGGTTCTTCATCACTTTGAGGTGAGAGAGGAGGAATAGGTAGGTTTTGGCTAGTGGTTATTAGTTATTGGGTTCATGATGGGCCCATGGGAGGTTCATTTTTTAATAGATAATCCTCATCATAGAGGTGACATATAGTGGTTTGGAGAGCTTTTTAGTTTTATATGTCATGGCCTGGTATCTTGTGATAGTAACACACTTAACAATCATTATACCAAATGGGTTTTAAAATAAGAAGGTCAAATGACTTGATAGGGGGTAATTTAAAGAAATAATATTATATTAACCTTTGAAAAATTGTAGAGTAGGATTTAGCTAAATGTGGAGAGGGTTTAGGGGTTTTGATCTTGGTTAGTCAAGTGGAAGTCCTATTGAGAATAGGTTTAGTGATGGAAGGTTTGGGTAAGGTGGTGTGCTTGGTTGGTGGTTTTGATTTTTGGAAGGTGATGGTTGAAAAATTGGAGGTAAGAGGTTTATAGATAGGTATTCTAGTCATTAATTGTTTGGAAAAAATATGTGTGTTTGAAAGCAAGTGTACTAATGTAACCAATAGGGGTGGTTGGGTCTTGGTTGGGACAAATAGATTTATAATCGGAGTGGAGGGATGAGTCCCCAAGATAGAGGGAAATGTGGAGGGAGGTAGGAGATTGTATATTTATCATTTTGGTGTTTTTATTCCCTTGGTTGATTTCGTTTGGCACTTGATTATTGGGTTCAGGGAGGTAACCTCCAATTTCATAGATGAGTGATTAAGAATCTATGTATGAAACATTCCAAGGTTCTTTGTTAGTTTGGTTATTTTAGTTGGAGAATATTATTTGGTTTCTTAGGGTTTAGGTACCTTCAATGGTTGAATAATTATTATGTTGGTAGAGTCCTTCATTGGTTTGGTTGATAAGATACAGGATTAGATAATAGGAGTGGTGGGTTGGTTTGCTAAAGGTGTGGTTGGAGGTTCTTGCTTGGTGATATAAGGTAATCCTAATTACTACTAGAAGGTGGCTTGATCCATGTCAAGGTTGGAGACAAATTCCAATTTTTGTACTAACCTAGAGAATGGTTTCTAGGATAGTTTTATTCCCTAGATAGTGGACCTGAAAGATAAGCCCATAGGTTGAGATAGAGAGATGGTAACCTCATAATTTTCCTCAATCAAAGGATTTAAGGTTTGAATGGATGAATCCTATATGGGAGGTGTAGACATGGGGTCTTCCTATTTGGTAATGATATTTGAAGGGGTAGTAAGTTACTCGGTGGTTAAGGGAGAAGTTAAAATGGGTGATTATTTTGGTATGTAGGTCAAAGGAAGGGTTAATGGATCCACTACCTCAATAAGTGTAGGAGGAAAAATGGGTGCTTCCTTATTTTGGATCTCTAAAAGAGGAGAAGGTAACTCTAATACCTCAATAAGTGGAGGAGGAGAGGAATAAATAGGCTGGTTAGTAGGTTCTTCAACAATGAGTCTACCAAGAACCATGTTAATAGTATGGGCATAATGAGATAACTAAACCATGTTTATCTTATTATTAAAATACACATGATTGGGGAAAGACTACCTGAAGATGTCAAGGGCCTAGTTTTGAGGTGCATTGTGGTTATCTAAAACAAGATCATACTTGTCAATGAAAGATTAGAAAATTTTGTAGAAAGTGTTATACCTACTAACGCCATGCCCTATTACTTGGTGGAAGGCACATAGGTCATTCTCATTGTACTAGCTAGGTTTTAGATGAGAAAAATCAAATTTTTGAGGTGGTTTAATAGGAGGAATTTGTATGATATTGGCTTTCAATAGCTTCTCCAGGATCAAAGTATAAGATTCTTTTAGTGGAATCAATTACTTTTGGGTGTTTTGGGTTTGGTTCCTCATGTTTTGATTTGAGGAACCAGAGGAATTTGGTTAGTTGGTAGATGATGGAGAAGTGATTTTAAAGACAAATATGTTCATAGTTCCCTTACATTTGGTCTTGGTGTTAGTTTAGTTGCTCAATTTGGAGGAGGAAACCTCATTGGTTTTATAGGTAGAGTTCTTAGTTTTTATCTTTATCTTTCCTTCATCTATGGATCTAATATTTTATTTACATGACATGATGAAAGCTTCATCAAAATTTTAGAAGCTCTAAACACAAAATATGGAAGATATGTACTTGGTACATGCCCAAGTAAAGAGTATGATCAATTTAGGTTGGGGTAAGGAGAAGGAAATTTGATTGATTAGGCTCCTCTAATGGGATACAAAATAATTAATAGATTCATAATCAAACTACTAGATAGAGTATAGTCATGGAAACCTTTTTGGAGATATTTATAAAAAAATGATCAAAGAAAGTTTGAGCTAGTTGGGTGAAGGAGAAGAGGGAATGTTTGGTTAAGGCACTATACCAATCCAATGTCGGTCCTAACAAAGAAATATGAAACATGAAAATAATGAAGGCATCATCATAAGAAATCAAATAACATGAACTCCTAAATTCCCTAAGGTGTTTTTTGGGATCCTCCTTACTCTAAAACTTTGAGAACTTGGGAAGTTCCCACTAAGGAGGATTGGTTAGATAAGGACAAATGGGTGAATGGTTTCACTATAGATTTGATCATATTATATGATGTTGTGAGCTCCATAAATGGATGAATCTAATTTATTCATCTTATCAATGAACATATTCTTTATGTCTACTTAGGTTGGTGCACCTGGAAGGTTGTAAGGTGCATACTATTGTGGTTGTTGGGTGACATATTGATAACTAATTAGAGGTTGAGGAGCCATCACATATTGGTATGGGGCATCAATGGTTGGGTGGGAGATATGTAAGGGTAGGAAGATGTGGTTGGATGGGTAATAGGTAAAGGTACATGCCCTTATGGGTTAGGGATGTAACCTAGGTTTGGTGCAATGGACACCTATTGGGTAGGAATGGTGGTTAGGTTGGTGACCAAAGGAAGGGTACTAACCTTTGTGTTAACTAGGGGTAAGGTAGAAGGTATAGGCACCATAAGACTTTGAAGTGAGGTATTGGTCAAAGGAAGGTTTGAAATTATAGTGGTGGGTATTCCCATAGAGAGAGGAGTATAGGTGGCTAATGGTTGGGTTGTTCCTAAGGTGAAGGATTTGTTAGTAGGGGTGGAAGGTATAAGGGTATTTATAGGTTAGGCAAGTTGTTTTTATAAAATAGTATCAAAGGGGTTATTTGTGGATGAGGAAGCTTATGTAGATAATGGATGGGTGGTAATCATGGAAATAGAAGTGTTTCCGATGAGGTAGGAAGTCGTGCCATAAGGTGGGTCCATAGGTGGAACCAAAGTAGGGGTATGATGAGGTATAGTGTTGAAGGGCATAGGGTTGTTATCTAAGAAGGTGGTAAAGTTTGAATCTCCTTGGGGAACTTCCAAAGGGAAGGGAGGACTTATATAAGGGTGAGGAGAGTTCATTGGTTCAGAGATGTAGTTCATAGGTGAGGAGGTAGAAGAGGCCAATTGGTTTGATGTTGGATTTTGTTCTACTAGATTCTTTCACTACTAGTGAGTAAAAACCATCCAAGGTAAGGGGGAGAGAATTCACAAAAAATATTACCACTCAAATAGAGAGAAGACAATAAATGATGAAATAAAACAAATAACACTCTAAAAATTATGTTAAGTCCTAAAGGTTCTTTTTAATCTCTCTTTTGGCTTATTCTTGAAGATTTCAAGAAATTGTGTGACTAAAATTAGGCTTGTAAAATAGGTACTAGGAAGGAAGGCTATAGTTGGTTTTAGGTTGTTTAGGAGCTAAAAAAGAATGTGTATTGGAAATAAATAAATGGCTTGGTATTGGGGCCTACCCCCTCCCTTAACACACAAAAATGATAAGGGTGTGAGGTGCTTAGCCAATATATACCAATTTCTAGTGTTTATACTCAACTAGAGAGCTAAGTTGGTTCTCCCCTTGGTAATGACCTCCAAGTTAGATTACCAAGAAAGGGTAAGGTGACCTCTATGTGATGAAATACTAGTTATTCCTTGTCTTAAGTTTTTTTATATTTAATTGATAAAATTAGTTTAGTTTAATGTGTGCAACAAAAGTGACGCTATGATAGGATTACTCTACTTTACGTTAAACTATATGAGATAAATTTATAAGCAATCAATTTATACACTTGATTTTAAACCCAAAAGAAATTTTAGTTTTGTTATTGATCACAAATAGAAAGAAGACCATATAGATATAAAGAAAAGAAACCCAGATTAAAGACTCAAGGTCCCACTAGGTGTGCTAAAATGTTTCAATCAATTTTAACTTATATTTTTGAAGGAATAATAAGAAACTAATTATGGGTATGGTTGAAAAACCTATTTGATTATGTATGCATTAAGTCATATGACTGTGAAGAACTAATATTTGACTTGGGAAGATGACCTATAAATAAGATAACACTAAAGAAAATGGTTGGTTAGATAAATAGCTAAGTGGATTTCATAGCGCTAGATAGATCCTATAATTAATAGCTTCCTCAGGGCTATCAATTCACACATTTAAAAAAACTAAGTTTATAAAAAGAATAAGAAAGTACTTGCATAAATAATCAAAAGGTACTAAAATTGAACATAGGAAATGCTTGCTAAATAAATATACTAAAAATGACTAATATAGTGATAATCAAGTCAACACTAGTGCTAAATGGCTAGGGTGTATTTTAGAAAACTAGGCAAGGGTCTATGCACATGTAGGGATACAAAAAATTAGATTTGGCTAAGGTAGATAGGTGGAAATGGCTTGTTATTATTTCCTACCATAGTGACCATTGGTAGTTTGGGTGATCATCAGTGATTAAGGTGACCATCAATGGTTGATCTAACCATTGGTGGTTGGGTAGATCATTAATGGTTGAGACAACCATCGATAGTTATTGTGTTTAGGTATGGGTTGGTAAATGGTCAGATTGACGAGATCACAAGGCTAGATTTTAAGAGATGGGTTGGTACTAGGCTGAGTGTGAAAGGTAAATAAAGTAATTGAATATTAGGAAAAAATGGTTATCTTGTAGAAGGCTGATCAGGTGGGTGCTTGAGGTGGTCAGCTCATTGGTGGAGTTTGAAATGATTCTGGTAGAGTAATGGTACTTGATGCTTTGGTGAAGTGGTAGTAGCAAGTTATCTCTCTAACATGATGTTTAAATCATTGGATTATTGATGATGATTTAATTACAAAAAAAAGGATATTTAGATGTACAAGATCTTGATAACAATTTTAGATGATTTCACCTCCTTATTCCTCTCTTCTTATAGGAAAACAAGGAGAGTTACATTAATATTTTAACTAGGCCTTCTAGTTTTAACTCATACATGAAATTACTCTCACATGAATTTTAGATAATATATATTTTGAAAAGAAAGGTGGATGGTTTTCATGTTGTTGGCTGGGGAGGTGCACCCTAACCATGAATGGTTAAGGTGACTGTTGGTAGTTATCCTAATTATCGATGATCAAGGGTGAAGGTAAAAAAGTGGGTAAGAGGTAGGTTATGTTAGTAAATAAAATTGACCATGGGTTAGGCTTGGTTAGGGGTCAAAGGGTCAAATTTGTCCCAAGGGGGTCCTACGGTGGTCTAGGGAATTTTTGACATTTGAAATAATAGTGTGTAGATTTTTGTTGTCTATAAGAAGGACTATTTATACTCTAAAGGTTTTAAACCTCAATAAAGTCACTAATTTGATTTTATCTCCCCTATAATTCATACTAAAACTCTCCCAAATTCATAATTCATCACCTTCAAAAAACATACATACTTATTTCCTAACACTTGACTGTGTATATATAATATAGATTGTGTAGGGGATTCAAATGACTATCTATACTCATATAACTATACTCATTATAAAGGGCTATATCAAGACCTTATTCTCCTTGTTTCCCCACAAATAATAACCACCAAAATCTATATTTATTTATTCAAACATGTATCTCCCTTCCTTACATATTGACTAGGTGAAATAGGACCTTTGACTTTGTCAATAGAGATCATTCAATGTGGGGGACTGTGGTTTAAGTTTTATCTGTAAATTTTATTTTGGAAAATGAGAGTAATCATTATAATAGATAATTATTTTTATAAATCCTCATAGATATTATTACAGTCATTTGACACAAATATTTTAAGAAATAAGGAAACACACCTTCTTATCTAACTGCTACAGACATAAAATAAGGGTTCATGGATAGAGATGACTTTTCCACTAAGTATCTTTACTTCAAAAAAAATTCTCGATCATTTTAAGATTCATATGAATTAAAATTATTAAATAACTAATTTAATTATGATCATTATCTCACTAATTTAGAAAAGTCACTCAAATCATCCTTTCTTTGACTGTAATCTATAGTCCATTCAAGCCTACAGTTACACATACACAAGGCTTGTATATAACTTCAAAGGCTCATATATAATAATGTATAAATAAATAAAAATAAATATATCTTAAATGTGAAACAATAAAGCAAAAAACTTTCTTTATTTATTTGAATCAATGGTTATTACACTTGCAGTCCATTCAAAGACTTGTCAACCGTCTTGAAGAATTTATACATATTTCTATTCTCTAGTTTATCCTCTCCCCTCTTAGAGTTCTCTCATCTATCCTTAATATCCCTTCCTTCTACCATTCATTTACAACTCTCTTCTTCATCCAACTTTAATGTTTGTTATGGTAGTTACAAGATAAAAATATCTTCTTACATTATAACTCAAAATGAGGGTGAGAGTTAAATTATTCAACTTAACTCTTAATTATTACAACCCTAATGACTTAAACATTTAATGAATTCAAAACATGATTAACATGACCCCTTGGACCCACTAAACCAACTTTACTCACCTAACCACTTAAAACCATGCTTATTATCCTCCTTGGTTTAGTTCACATATTTAAATTTTCAAATTTTAATTTTAGAGGGAAATCTCCCATCACTTATCAAAATCATTGTTATTGAACCACAATGACTTCTTAGACATAAATGGACCTTAAAATCTTCCTCAATCACATTGACATCCCAAAAATAACCAAATTTTACCTCTACTAACAATAACACAAAAATGATGTCTATTGCTTGATGTTCCTACATCAAAAAATCTCTTAGAGATCATGGGAGGAGTTAGAGTTGGAACCTCTATGGAGTGAGTAGGAGATTCAAGGGGAGTAGATGAGCCTTCCTAGACCTTCTTTCCTTTCTTATTCTTCTAAGTCATGATCTAAGATAATATCTCATGGTCATTCATAGCATTGAGGTGGAGCCCATCATCATCCTCTAATTGGTACATATAGTTGATGTTGAGGCATATTTAGTACCTCACCAGATGAGCCCTAACCATGCCCTTAGGGTCTTAATTATAGATGTTGGATCTTCCTATGGATAGGGATTCTTTCCTCTTTACCATTTTTTGGAGGGAAGGAAAGTCCTTATAAACATGGTTCCTAATAATGATCAAGATTGGTGGGTATGACTTTTGTTGGTGGCCTATGAAAAATATAAAAATACCTTCTACCAATTGGTATGTAATCTCTTGCTTCACCAGATGATCTAGGATGAACTATGGCAAGGACAGGGGATGTTTTAAAATTCCCACAATTCACATGTTGTCTTCCCAATAGTACTAATAGTTATTGAGGTTTGTAATAGTGTCCCAAATTTCCTTTGATAAATGGGGCATTGGGGCCTTATTGATCATGTTTTAAACCACCAGGTAGAAGTGATCATATATGCCCTTGATATGGTTATAATACTAATGTCCATGTATTTTATAAAATAATAAATGGACCATTGATCTACTAGGAACCCACACAAGAAAAGTGGATGGCTTGAAAGTTATCATCTTGTAGACCATGTCTATGAGGTTATTCATCATGTAAAAACTCCCTCCTATTTAGGAATCCACTATGGCATTTACCAACTTGAATTTGGTCATCCCTCCCATTTCTAAAAGTTTGGATCCAATGATGATAATATGGAGGAGGGGAACCCATTATTTTTTAACATGTAAGTAGTCTTAGGCCCCTATTAATTAGTTCGATAAAACTATACCCACCCATACCTCCTCCTAGAAGGTATAGAATGTCTATGTAGTTATGTACTCCTTGATAGCCCACTTGTTATCTAGATTTTGAAACTAATCCTATTGGACATCATATATATAGAAGTTTTTAGTCCAAATTTTCACTACCATAACATCATAAGAGAAGATGAAATCTAAGAGGGAATAATACACATTATAAGCATTCCTAGAGAT
The DNA here is from genome assembly GCA_037957365.1 of Torreya grandis. Taxonomy (NCBI): domain Eukaryota; kingdom Viridiplantae; phylum Streptophyta; class Pinopsida; order Cupressales; family Taxaceae; genus Torreya; species Torreya grandis. The sequence continues at coordinate 1,293,848 of JARHVA010004836.1, forward strand.
ATCAGTGATCTACTAACAAAAATTTGGTAATCATACCCAGCCATGGACTTTTTTCTTTACTCAGATGATAGTGAGAAGTAGGTTGGTGAATAAGTTTGTGTAGGGGAACATTTTTGGGGTTCTCATGATTGTATGAAGACTGTAATTCTTATAATACTTAAGTACATCTTAAAACTCAACCTATTCATCATTATCAGTGATTGAGTCCCTAAGTAACTATTTGATTATTTTGAATAGGTAATTATAGTGCTTGAATTGGGTAAAGCCTTTTGGGAATAGGGTATCCTAGTACATGGGCTTAGCCTTAGGGTTTGAGGAACATACAACTATTATAGTAAGATGGAGGCCAATAGAAAGGTATTGAGTGTAGGTGGATAATGTATGGGTATACAATGGGAATTAAAAAGTAAGGAGTTGAATTGTTCTTGAGGGTATATAGTGAGAACTTCTAGTGATATCACCTTAAGATATTTATAAAATCATATATTTATTCCTTATATTAATGGTGTTTGTTGGATCACTTGTTCTAAATTCCAATTTGAATTAGTGTCTAGATATCCTATCTTTATTTCCAAATCTAGAGTTAAATTCAAAGCTCATGATCCTCTATCACCAACTAGATTTAGTAATGGTAATGTGGCATTTAAAACCATCTAGTTATACCCATCTTTTTATTTCATTAATACACAATGCATGATAGGCACATGGTCACATCTCCTTGAGGATTTTAGGTTAACTCTTTCCTTATGTCACATATTATCCACTTATTGTCCCTCTTATTAATGTTTGACACCTAATAATAGCTTTGTACCTTGTGTCATACCCTTAGGAAGGGTAAGGTATCACTTAAGGACACATTACATCCTCTGATTGGTATTTAAGCTCCATCTATACTATATTTTGAACATTATATGGATTTAGGTATACACCTTATCATATACCTAACTTTACTATATCTTTCCCTTTGAATGGGCTCGGCTCTATTAAAACTTGATAGGTTTAGGGGATTGGCTGCTCTAACATGTTACAATGTAGCACCCTCTGAGTGGGTTAGGATCTCACAAGTTCTAACATATTTGATAGGTCTAGGGGACTTGCCACTCTAACATGGTATGACATTATGGCCTCTAAGTGGGTCAGGCTCTCTGAAAATCTCATATCTCTAATAGGTCTAGGGATTAGCTACTATGGCATGTTGAAACATAGTACCTATAATTGGGTCAGGTTTTCCTAGGTTCTGACATATCTTTTAGGTCTAAGGGACTAACCATAACATGTTATGACTTAGTTACCTCTCAATGGGTTGGGATCTCATAGGTTGTATCATCTATAATAGGTCTAGGAGACTAGCCACTTTGACATGGTGCCCTGTGAGTGTGTAAGGATCTCTTAAGTTCTAACATCTCTAACAAGTGTAAGGGAATGGATCCTCTACCATGTTATTATGTAGCAACCTCTGTCATGTTATGATGTGGCACCCTCTAAATGAATCTGTTTCTCCTAGTCTCTAACATCTCTAATAGGTTTGGGGGACTGTCAACTCAAACATGTTACAATGTGGTGACCTCTTAAAGGGTTGGTCTTTCCTGAGATATAGCACATTTGATAGGTCTAAGGGATTATCCTCTCTAAGATGTTATGATGTGGTTCCCTCTGAGTAGGCTAAGATCTGACATATCTAATAAGTTTGGTGGAATAGTCTCTCTTATAAGTCATGCCATGGTACTCTTATATTTTCATGGTTTTTCTATAAAACCCATGGAAAAACTATGAAAATATTAAATAATGTGTAATCCATTAATAACTTACCTGACCACCATTAATATTTTGAGTTGTCATAATGGACATTGGGTTTGTTACTCTTATAAATAAATAAGACTCTAAGAACTTATTTTGAAAGACAACCTATAAGGCTAGTGTCATAAATCCTTAAAAACAAGAAGTTTACCTTAGTCATAAAACAAATAAGTATTGACATTGCTTGGGGAAATTGGGATGACACAATATTTCAAGGACCTAGTTTAGTTGAAGCTGGTTACAATAAAATATAGACATGGGAGATATATTTTGATAGTTTTTAAAATGATGGGTCCCCTATTTATATGAAAAATGGGGTGTATTGGCCAAAATAAATGACAACTTCTACAAGTAAAGTGATGATAAGAACTTAGAACCCAACCAATTAATTTTTTTTTCCTTACACAAAATATAGATTATAAGAGAGATATCATACATAACAAAAAATAAGGCTATAAAATTGTGTAATATAAAGTGGCATTTTAATCTTTCATCCTATAAATGGCCACTAGTGTGTATAAAAAGTGATTCTCAAATTTTCATTTAATTCTAAACTCTACTCAAGTAATAGAGGTTAGAGTAGGTATCAAGATCCTTCAAGGGTGTTAATGGCTTGACATATTAGAGGGGAATGGATCAAGCATTGCTTTATGAGATTATGGGCATATATATCACTAACAAAGATACCTCTAGTCCCATTCAAAGCCTTGATCCACTACTATCTAAGTTAGAAAGCTTGTAATGGACATTGCATGTATGGCCCTTTTGAGGAAGACTCAAAATTTGGATTCTACATGTTTTTATTTTCTTTTTCTAAGCTCCCTTGTGAGAATATTTTTTTATTTAGTCTCATCTATTAAGGATTCATGACCAAGCCAAGGGTTAAAGGATGATGAGGAAGCCTTGGATACATAGCCAGTCTTTTATTAGCTAAAATAGTATTATATTTGATTTAGATGTTATATTAAATGTAGTTTTATAGATCTACTAGGGTGTGGAATTTTCTAAAATACACTTGTTTTTCTTATAATCATTGGCCTCCAAAATTTGAAATGTAAAATAAGTGAAATTAATATCCCTAACTTACTTGTATCTAAGATTCAATTTGGGTATTCCTTATTATCAACAATTCTTATTAGGATTCAATGATCACTTAGAGTGGCTACTCATAGTGATGGGAATTAGAGGAAAATAAAAACAACAAGGCACAAATGAAGTAAAAAACATAAAAAAATTCAAATACATGAAATAATAAAACACACAACAAAAGAAAACCTATCTAATATATACATTACCAACCCTCACATTGATTACTTAGAATTTACATTGTCCAAGATGACTAAGAAATAGTGTTTCAAGAATTGTCTATTTATTGGAAGTGGTAGCTCATTTCCCTCGAGGTCCTTGAGATAAAAGGCATTATAACCTAGGATTTCATCTATTTGGTATGGACCAATCTAGAGGGATCAAATGTGAAGAACCTCCTTACAGCAATTTACCTCTTACAACAGATTTAATCAAAATATGCCAAAATAAAATAACTCTTACCAATAACAGAAACATAGAAAGCTTATATTGATCGCAGGCCTCTTCGAGGGGGAAACCTCCTTTGAGCAAGCTCAATACAATGAATTCATGGATGCCTTTATTCGGCCTCAACACTTACTTATATACTAACTCTATTCTAACAACTACTATTTCCCTTGTATGTGGGATAATTCGAATAAGCTCTAAGGGACGACTTACAAAGCATATGCGTCCATAGCAATTAAGCACGGGTTCCTAACATCCCCTCCCTCGTAAAAAATGCTTTGCCCTCAAAGCTTCAAATGTGGGAATTGTTGTTGAATCTGGAAGAGTGGTTCCCAGGTTGCATCTTCTGGTTGCATGCCGTGCCATTGGATTAAGACCTCTGTGATGGAGCGGGATCGAAGTTGGCGGGTGCGCCTGTCCAAGATTGCTTCGGGCTCGAGAAGGATGGAGCCTTCATTATCAAGTGCTGGTAAAGCTGTCTGCACTCGGATGTTGGATCCAAGAACTTGTTTCAAATAGGAGACATGAAAGACGGGATGAACTTGGGAGGAAGGTGGAAGCTCTAACTTGTAAGCAACTGACCCAATCTTTTGGAGAACCTTATATGGCCCATAAAACTTTGGAGCAAGCTTTTGGTGCCCTTTTTGTTTTAGTGATGATTGCTTGTATGGCTGCAGACGAAGAAATACCATATCACCAGGTTGAAAGGTATGCTCAGAGCGGTGTTGATCAGCCTGCTGCTTCATTCGGTTCTGGGCCATGTGGAGATTGTCTCGCAAGGTGCAGAGAATTTGATCCCGGTTTCGGAGAGTAGTGTCAACTGCGTGAACTGGTGAGCTACCAGGATGATATGGAAGAAGTGGTGGCGGTGCTTGACCATAAACTGCCTCATAGGGAGTCATTTTGGTGGAAGTGTGGTATGAGGTATTGTACCACCATTCAGCTAAAGGAAGCCACTTGGCCCATTGATGTTGTTGTTCTGAAGAAAAACAACGAAGGAAGGTCTCCAAGCATTTGTTGACGATTTCTGTCTGGCCATCTGTTTGTGGGTGGTACCCAGAGCTCATTTTCAACTGTGTGCCTGTGCGACGAAATAGTTCCGTCCAAAAATGGCTAGTGAAAGTGGCATCATGATCTGAGACAATTGAAGAAGGAATGCCATGAAGACGGAAGATCTGATCCAAGAAAACCTGTGCAACTGTGGATGTGGTGTATGGGTGGCTGAGTGCACAAAAATGACTATATTTGGAGAGGCAATCGACAACAACTAGGATCACTATCTTTCCCCCAGATTTAGGGAGGCCCTCAATGAAATCCATGGAAATATCTGTCCAGATCCTAGTAGGAATGGGCAAGGGCTCGAGCAAACTAGGAGTCAATGTGGTTTCACCTTTGTGTCGTTGGCAGGTTTCACATTCAGCCACCATCTGTTTAATTTCAGTTTTCATGCCTTTCCAAAAGAAGTGTCGACGTGCCCACTCATAGGTTTTGAGAAACCCGGAGTGCCCTGCTGAGGGGGAAGCATGGATTTCATAGAAGATACCCTGATGTAGGTCTGAAATTTGGGGAAGCACCAAACGACCCTTGTATCGTAGAGAAGCACCATCCCATGAATAATGCGGTATGGCAGAGGGGTTAGTGGCCAATTGATGAATGATGTGGCATAAGGAGGGATCATTTACATACCCTTGTTGGACAGATTCCAACCATTTAGGAATGGGCATGGAGATGGCAGAGAGGGAAGGGTGGTCCTCAAAGGTTCTTGAGAGAGCATCAGCCACAACATTGTCTTTTCCCTTCTTATAGGTGATCTCATAGTCATAGCCCATGAGTTTGCTGACCCACTTCTGCTGAGCTGGGGATGAGACCCACTGTTCCAAGAAATATTTCAAACTCTAATGATCAGTTTTGATGCAAAAATGGTTTCCCAGTAAGTAGGGTCTCCATTTTTGTACTGCATGTAAAATTGCCATCATTTCCTTTTCATATGTAGACAAAGCTAAATTGCGGCCAGAAAGGGCTTTGCTGGTGAAGGCAATTGGTCGCCCCTCTTGGAGAAGAACAGCACCCAAGCCAATGCCACTGGCATCACTTTCGATGGTGAAAGTTTTGGTGAAGTTTGGCAGTGCCAAAACTGGTGTACTACACATAGCCTGTTTGAGTTGGATGAATGCCTGATCAGCTGTTGCACCCCAGGTGAAAGCATCCTTCTTCAATAAGGAAGTCAAAGGAGCCGCGATCTTTCCATAATCTTTGACGAACTTGTGATAGTATCCTGTCAAGCCTAAGAAACCATGAAGGCTCTTGAGGGTGGTTGGTTGAGGCTGATTCTGCATAGCACTGATTTTTTCTGGGTCCACGCGAACCCCATTAGCTGAAACAATGTGCCCCAAATAGTCAATTTCCTCTTGACCGAATGAACACTTGGATTGCTTGGCACATAATTGATTGTCGGCTAACAACTGTAATGCCCTATCAAGATGTTGGAGATGCTCAACCCATGTGCGGCTGTAAATCAAAATGTCATCAAAGAAAACTAAAATAAATTGATGGAGAAAAGGCTGAAAGATTTTATTCATGAGTGCTTGAAAAGTGGAAGGGGCATTTGTAAGGCCAAATGGCATGAAAAGGAACTCATAGTGACCCTCATGTGTACGGAAGGCTATCTTGGGAATGTCATCAGGATGCACTCGAATTTGATGATAGCCAGAACGCAGATCCAACTTGGAGAAGAATTTGGCCCCATGGAGCTCATCAAGAAGCTCATCGATGACAGGAATTGGGAATTTATCCTTGATAGTGAGGTGGTTAAGGGCTCAAAAGTCAATGCAAAGGCGCCATGAGCCATCTTTTTTGTGGACAAGAAGCACTGGGGAGAAATATGGGCTGGTGCTAGGGCGGATAACGCCAGACTTGAGGAGTTCCCGGACTAAGTTCTCAATTTCAGTCTTTTGTAGATGGGGGTAACGATATGGCCGAATGTTGGGTGGAATGCTTCCTGGAAGGAGAGGAATGCGGTGATCTTCAGGGCGTGAAGGGGGTAGCCTTACTGGTTCTAAAAAAATGGTTGCATGCTTGTCAAGTATGGCTTGTAAGTCTGTAGGGTGGTTAGAAGGAGCAGAGGGCTGGAGTTGAATGGAATGCAGTTGTGCAATGACCCCATGTGAGCCTTTTTTCAAAAGTTTTTCCATGCGATGAGAACTGATGATGCTAGCAGATCCTGGTAATAACCCTTTTAAGGTGTACTTCTGACCATTATCTGTAAACTACATCCAAAGCTCAGAGAAGTCCCATAAAATAGGTCCTAATGTGCGAAGCCATTGTGCCCCTAAAACCACATCACACCCACCTAAGGGTAGGGAAAACATATCAGAGCGACAATTATAATCGCCGATTGCAAGACGCACATTTCGACACTTTCATTTACATGGCAATGTGCCCCCATTAGCAATCATGACTTCAAAGCTAGAACAAGGGTATATAAAGCAGTCTGCTGCCTTAGCAATGTGAGGATCAATGAAATTATGAGTACTGCCCGAGTCAATGAGGATTGTGAGAGGGATCTTTTTGAAGCACCCTTTGACCTTCATGGTTTGGGGAGTAGTGACACCTGCTAGTGCATGTATAGAGATCTCAGGTTGAGTCTCTTAAACCATTGGGTCCTCTTCAGTGCCGGGTTCATCTTGAGCATCTTAAAATTTTGGAATATCAATCTCACTGTCTTGTTCTGGTGGTGACTCCACATCTAGCAAGTAAAGTTTTTGTTGGACGCACCTGTGACCCTTAACCCATTTGTCATCACAGTTGTAACATAATCCTTTTTCTTTATGAGCCCACATCTCTGCCTCAGTCAGGCGCTTGATTGGTGTGGTTATGGTTGTCCGCTGATTCACTGTGTTCTTTGTTGGTAAAAAAGTGGGAGGTCGACGCTGTGTGGAGAGTTTATCTTCTGCTAACTTAGCCAGACCCAAAGCGTCCATCATATTTTCAGGTCGAAACATTTTTACCTCTGAGCGGATCAGCTCTCTAAGGCCACTAACAAAGCAACTTTTGAAGAAGTCATTTGACAACCCTTCAGTGTGATTAGCGAGTTTTTCAAATTCAAGCTGATATTCCCGAACAGTACCTGTTTGACGGAGTTTGGTGAGAGCACCTGTGAAATCCTCGAATGCTGAGGGACCAAACCTACCCAAAAGTAAGGATGCAAAAGTTGACCAATCAGGTTCATCATTGGTCTTGAGATACCAATGGTACCACTAAAGTGCTTCTTGTTCCAAATGAAAGGAAGCAATTGGGACTTTGTTTGCAGAATAAGTATTGTGGAGGTTGAAGAATTGTTCAGCTCGATATATCCATCCTATAGGATCTGTACCATTGAACCATGGAAAGTCTAGCTTAGGTCCACGGGAGGAGTTGGAAGTAAAGGAGTGACGGTCTGAAGAAGACTCCTCTTTCTGCATTCGGTTGATCAAGATGCTATTCTGTTGATTCAAGCCACGCATCATATCGGTTAACTCTGTAACCTGAGATTTCAATGTGGCGATTTCTTCCTCCATGATTTTTGTGCCTGCACGAGTGGTGACCATAACCAGTTGTGAATAGCCGGGGATCCTTCGCGTTCCCTGCCGCTATGCAGGGCGGGGTTCGGGGCAGCGCCCCGAAAAAATTTTTTGGACTTTTTTTTTTGTTTTTGCTGCTATTTTTTTTTTTTTTTTTTTGCTGCTGTTTTTTTTTTTTTGCTGCTGGTTTTTTTTTCTTTTTTTTTTTTAAAGCGGCTGTTTAAGGAACGGATTGTCTGCAACTATGTGGTTCGAAATATCATCAACTGTGGATATATTGTTGTTTGCTCTCTGAACCGGATAAGTTGGATATGGACCCCAGGGTTGTTTGGCTGCCTAAAGGATTTTTAAATTCTCTCTGGCCACCAAAGCTGTCTGAGCGAGTACCGCTCTCCAGAAATTTCTGGCCGCGGGTTTACCCCTTAACGACAGCTTTTGGTTTACCTCACGGGTGGGATCTAGTCAATCAGGGTGGGGTCGTTGCCCTTTTCGCTGGCAAGTCCTCTTAATGGGCCAGCTACTTTGGGGTTCCTGTGGTACTCCTCACAATGAGTTTTAGGGCTTATGCCCAAGCACTTCCCACAGTTAAGCGGATAGGTATTTACCCAATCCGAAATGATGGAACCTGCAATGAAATTTTTTTTTCCAGAAAATGGCGCAGCTCCTGGAAAGCCCTGCTTTGAAAAAAAAATTGCTCCAAATCTACCCACAAAGCCAAGAAAGCGCTCTGATACCAAATGTGAAGAACCTCCTTACAACAATTTACCTCTTACAATAGATTTAATCAAAATATGCCAAAATAAAATAACTCTTACCAATAACAGAAACACAGAAAGCTTATATTGATCGTAGGCCTCTTCGAGGGGGCAACCTCCTTTGAGCAAGCTCAATACAATGAATTCGTGGATGCCTTTATTCGGCCTCAACACTTACTTATATACTAACTCTATTCTAACAACTACTATTTCCCTTGTATGTGGGATAATTCGAATAAGCTCTAAGGGACGACTTACAAAGCATATGCGTCCATAGCAATTAAGCACGGGTTCCTAACATCAAAGTTTGAATGTTGGCCTTTCTTCTCTTGAAGCATTTCCAATATTAGGACTAGGTAAGAGATTATGAAGGTATTGATATTAGATCTCTTATTAAACCACATTTTGAATATATCATGATGTTTATTGAATATTAATATATCTTCATCCCAGGTGTCCTATAACTAAATTATGTCTAGGATTAAAAATTTAACATATCATCTAGTTTCATGAATTTTTTCATGAGTTTATAAGTTGTCAACCTGAGTTTGACTAGCATGATTGGCTCTAGTCCACAAACTAGAAAGAAAGGAGAGATTTTGAGGGATTGTTTATACCTGGTATAGTTTGCCCATATAGTTAAATTTATTAATGAGTACCATTCATGGGGATTATCTCTAACTAACTTCTTGATGGCATAACCTTAGTGGACTCCAGTAATCCATTCAGTGGACTCCACTAATCCATTCCCTTGTGGGTAGTGATTAGATAATAACTTAGTGTGATTCCATTATCATAGGCCCATTCTCTAAATTTTATGGATTAGAAGACATGACCATTATTACACACCAAAGAGATGGGGACCCAAAAATAGGAGTTTCTGGTGTTTCCTAGGAACTTCATGACTTCAGTGTTAGTGTTTTTTTAGTTTTAACTACCTTAGATTGCCTTGTGTAATAGTTTGTGTTTGTGAGGACAAACTTATGGTTAGATGATGAATTAGGGTCAATGAACACAACTAAATCCATTCCCCATTGGCAAAATGATGTAGAATTTATCATGGGTTACATTGGAATTGTCTCATGGGTTCCCCTTTTAACAAAGGTCTAGCATTGATGGCAAAAGTGAACATGGGCATGAACATATTTGAATAGTGTGGGCTAGTAGTAGCCTTCCAAAAAAACTTTATGGGCCATGGTGTTTACTATAGGATGATGAACTCTTAGTATTTATTTGGATTCCTCTTATGTCATACACATGAGGTAGATTAATTTATGATTCCTTCTAAAGGTAACTCCTTTCTTAAACATATATTACAGAGCCTGAAATTGAAGGGCCCTCTTTTATATATGGTTGTGTCCCAGAGATGCATTATTATAGATTAATAAATTCATGATCAGGGTACACCATTCTAGTTGTATCATTCTCCTTTGGTAAACTTGGTGTAACTGATTCTTTAATATATCTTAGTTATTAGGTGGGTGAGGCCTTATCCTCTAGCTAGTTTGGCTAGTTTGATTTTTAAGTCATAATAACTATAATTTTATCATCCATCAACCTTTGCATTTTCTCAACTTATTATTCCCCAACATATTATTTATTTTTGGGTTTTATATAATTGCATACATGTTATTCCTGATGATGTAATGTCTAAATTTCTTTACCATCTTGGCTAAGGTGTAGCCATGTTTGTCCGATGTAGAATATCTTTGTTTGGCATCCTTATGATTGATGCTCATAAAATAAATGGGTTGTTCTTCTCCCTCTATTATCTAGGTGAAGCAAGTACTAATGGTTTTTTCATAAGCAAAGGGGTAGATATACAAATATAGTTTATTGTTCAAGATGGTGAGAATTATGGCTTGCATATTAGCATATTTGATATACTAAATAGTTTTATTTGATTCAAGATGCCATTCTACTTCCATTTCCTATTTAAACATATTATTTAAGGGTTTTACTATTTTATAAAATCTAGAAATAAAGATTTTAGTTCTTAATATTATGTAAAGGATGTTTATAAATTACATCTTCCCTTTCAGGATAGATAATAATACTTTCTTTTTTGACAATGTGACCGAGAATCTTAACTTTGGTGACACCAAACACACTCTTCTTTGGGTTTATGGAAATACCATACCTTTTTCATCTTTCAAATTATTTATTCAAATGGTGCATGTGATTTGACCTATATTTTGGAAACATAATTAGGTCATTCATATAGATCCATTCATATATTTTGAAAATGTAATTTGACATAATCCGTCCTTCAAAATAAAAGTATGTTGTTATTTAGAAATTTGCACCAACATTGATCAACCCAAATAGAATTTATTTATAATAAAATTTTCCTCACTTGGTGGTTTAGGAAACATTAGTCCTATCTCCAAAGTTGACCAAGACCTAGTTGTATATAGGGAAACCATCTAAAAAGGACATCATTTGAGATGCACTCACCATTTATATTACCTTGTCAAGGGAAGATAATGGGTATTTATTTTCATCTAAGGATTAGTTTATGTTATATAATTCCACACATAAGTTTATTTATCCATTTTTATTTCTCACAATCACTAGGTTAACCACCCAAGTGGAGTGGTAAATCAGTAAAATTATCCCTGTATAAAGTAACTTTTAGACTTCATTACATATTAAGTGATCCATGTTTGGGTTTATTGGCCTCTTCCTTTGCCTAAATGGTTTATGACTAGGTTTGAGGGGAATAGTATGAGTGATCTCTCTCAAGTTGAAGACCTTGAGGTATCCATACTCCCAAGAAATTACATCATTATATCTTAGTATTAGTCTTTGTAACTGATTTAATTCATAGTTTTTTCTGTCAAGACCTACATAAACCATCAGGGATTTTCTATGAGACTGAGGTTAATTATTACACACTACTGGTATTTTAATTTGGTAGTTTTAGCCTAAAAGGTGGGGCCTAAATAATCAAATGATCTTTATAACTAGATCATTCCCTTTGGTATATAATTATTATCATTATTTAGGATCCCATCTTTATCTAGCTCATTCCTTGGGTTGTCTCTATCTTTCTCATCTATAACTTGGGTCTCAAATATTCCCTCATTACTAAGAAATTAGATTATCTGTTGGTCATCCTTATTGACTTCAAAGTTTTTCACATTTTTAGGGATAGAGGGGAATTTTATGAGTTCCATATAGAACTTTTTTAACTCAGTGCCATCTAAGTGGTTAAGTTAGTTATTGTTGATGCTAGTGAATCAGTTACTTAGTTTTCCTCTTGGGTGATAGGGATGATATTAAATTCATTAAACGTATTTTTTAGGTCCTAAGCCCTATGATTATACCTTCTAAGGTATGATACCTTTCATTTAAATTTTGTTTTATTATAGTTAACCAATAACTTAGAATCACTAAATACTCTCACTTTATTTGTCTTCTATTTCAATGCAAATTTCAATCCTATGATTAATGCTTCTTACTCCACTAGATTATTCATGCAAGGAAACTACGACATATATGACTCTAAATATTTCATCTTGAGGGGGTCTATGATTAGAACACCAACCCCACTACCTTGTTTGAAATGATCTATATCTATATAGAGAGATTATAAACCAAGCAGGTTTGGGATATGATTAGCTTGGTCATTAGGTAACTTTGTGCTTAGCATGTAGATCCCTATGTTTATGATTTGATTATTTAGGTTTACTTTATCATAAACCCTAGTTTTCCCTAGCTAATCCTTATTATGCCACCTATTCACTATAGGATTCCCCTTTCTCCTTAGCAAGCATCAAGGCTAAAACAAGTAGTATAAAACCCTAATGCATACTTAATCATAAAGGAAAAGACACAATGATGGTGTTTTCCAAAAATAAAAATGGTTTATAATCATATTTGCCCTTAATGCACTTTTATTTGACTAACATAATCAAATACATTTTTATTCATGATGACATGGATTTGTTTAATCATTCCTTGTTACAAAATGTTTGGTCAAAATCATATTAATCATGACATAAGTCTATACCTTATGCCAAATATTTTGATTTTTTATTAAGAAAATACCTAGATTTCCATATACTTATTGCCTTATTAATATTCATAAAAAGGATTTATAATTAATATAAGAGGAATTGTAGTGAAAAAAAAACATAATGCCCAAATTAAATGCTCCTTGCTATTAATAATTGCCTACATCAACAAAACATTTAAATATAACTAGTTACTTTACTCCTATCCAAGGCTAAGATTGATGACCATGATGTAACTTGAAATTATTTCAGCACTATATATCTATAAGTGAAAACTATAAAATCAAGGCACAATTTGCTTACACCAATGGAGGCCTTATATTTAAAATAAACTCATGGATATATTGGTAATTGTAAATGTATTAAAACATGCATTTTAATGATATAGTGTGATTAAAGACCATACCCTCTATCTTGAACATTATAAGTTAACATATATAAAAAAAATTTATTGTAATTAATCATTATAATATATTCAAATAGATCAATCCTTGATCATATAGTAATTACACATCATTTTTTTTTGTTTTTATGGTGTTGAACACTTAAAATTGTCTTATTATTATCATATGGAACACACAATGTAACATCCTTTCTCCCTTGAAAAATAAATTATTTCGATGTCTTAATCAATCATAATATTGAGACAAAAGAAATGTTTCTAATTTATTTCCTCATAATATTCAAACATTGCTATTGATTAGGTAGTACTTTTGGAAAATGATTTTTCAAAATTTGGATGCATCTTTTTCATTTATCTCTCTCTTAATTAAAACCAATAGATTTGATTTAACAAGCTTACTTGAAGTTTATTCAACCAAAACTCTATCCCTTTCCCTTACAAGGCATGATTGAATGTTTTTTAAATCAGTTTTATAAAACATTAAGCATTGTGATTAGCAACATGTTTTCTCCTACACATGCATTCACATAACCCCATTTTTTTGTTCACAATATGAGGCATCTACTATAGTATTTTTCATTATGCATAATACCATTAATATAAAAATTATGGCTCATAAATAGGTACTACAATAGGAGTATGTAAAAGTACATAATGTAAATTTTATAGTACAATATCAAATAGTATTTCAACATTAACTACAACAATGTACAACTTTACATATAAAATAATAAATGTAACCGCCTATTGTAAATATCTATAATAAATTGTCTTTTATTTTTTAGCCTCAATTTCCATTAAAAAATAATAAAATGGTGTATATTTTCATAAATGAAATAATATCACTACTAGATAAACTTAGTATTGTTGAAAACAACAATAATGAAATCAGCCACTGTTAAACAATAAAATAAACCAACTATTTTACTAGTTCAATGGGAGATCAACTCTCAAATAGACATGAGTATGTAATTATTTTTACTTTTGATAATATTTTACTGAGGAAAGAGACATCACATGGATAGTTCCTCATACTTCATCTCCCTAATAGGAGTGATTCATCATACATCTCCCCATTGCGAATGATTCTTCCCTTCTCTTTAGCTCATTTATGGATATCATAACAGTGTGTTGTACAATCGCTATCACATGAAATATTCATATAGTCCTTATAATTCATCCTTTTTCTAGTATGACATCACATACATGCATGTGAACTAGAAGTTAAAATGGATATATAATGTATACATCTATAACATTACTTTGACCAAAGTTTTCATTATAGTTATCAGCTACATTTTGATTCTAGTCCACACACACCCATATTCCATACTAAATCCATAATCCTATACATTATTAAATAATGATTATTTCATACAAAGGCCTTATACCTAATTTTACCTTTATATTATAATGTAGAGGTTGATTGATAAACTAATTATGTAAAATGAAATAACTATACATAGGAATATGTCAATTTTTATTTATTTTTATCCATAACATACTTAATGTAGGCCTTAATAAAGGATCACATATCATTATAAATTAAAAATAAAATCATTAATACCTCAAGAAAATTATTTATGCTCTCTAAAAATATGCCAACAAATTCCTTATAGGTTGACCCAACTTATGTGTTAAGGCATTTTAAGCTATTCTAAGTATGTATTACTACAATACTTAACTATAATAAAGCGTTGAAGTCATATATTGATTATCCACATTCATATAATTAATTAAAAGGTATAAATAATCTCAAATATATCTATTAACCCAAATATTTTTTAATTTCTTAATAAATCCAAAACACTAGTGAGCACATATTACTCAATACGCATAGTCACAATATCATAAGAAAATAAAATGATATATACATGTTTCTATCAGAGTGCATTTTCATAAATCCCAATTAGGAAAGAAAGGATCAATTCAAATTCCAAAATCATACATATTGATACAAAAATGATAGAATAGTCATATGTCACAAGGATAGACAAAATAAAATTACCCACCTATGTCACTAGTCCATCCCACAAGGTGAAGACAATACCCACTCTCTCACATATACATGGATAGAAGGAACCCCACAAGATTCTTGGTCCTTTCCTTATAATTTATTCTTTTAGAATAAAATTATAACCTCAAAATATGTTTTAACCATCACTATGAACCATAGATTCATGAGTGATCACATTAGTTTAAAATTTCAAACCTTGACTTAGATACCACATGTTATGATCTCTCAGTTGGGTACCAAAAAATTTCACCATATTTTTTTTAAAGATATATTTTTTATTATGAAAAACAATATTATACTTAAATCAAGATGCTAGAGAGAGAGAGAGGGAGAGAGAGAGAGAGAGAGAGAGAGAGAGAGAGAGAGAGAGAGAGAGAGAGAGGAGAGAGAGAGAGAGAGAGAGGAGAGAGAGAGAGAGAGGAGAGAGAGAGAGAGAGAGAGAGAGAGAGAGAGAGAGAGAGAGAGAGATTATTACAAATAATAATGTACTTAAATAAAGAGGCTAATGATAGAGAGAGAGAGAGAGGTGTTAATTATTTAACCACATCACTTATTATTCAAGGGTTTGGAATTTGGAAAAGAATATTTTTCATTAATTCCCACAAGTAATAACAAAATAGCTCACATTAGGTACAACTAAAGTATTCATAACCTAATGTTAGATATCCACCTTGTTAGAATGAATAAGAGAGAAAAGTATCAATAAAATTAACCATTCCTCAACTCCATCATTATTATAGTGAAGTAATTTTAGTTGTATAATGATCTTTTCAAATGATATAATTTATATTAATAGTTCTGTAGTGCATATAAAAAATTTCCACATATTCTTTATATCATCCAATGCAAAAAGGGTCCTTTTTATAACCTTATGAAAATCCTAAGATACATATAATAATAATTTTATATATACAATATAAGTATAAGGACCATTTTTTAACAATTTTTATACTCAAAACTAAGCAATAAATTTGATAAAACTAATTATATTTCAATAATCACTCACAAATCTTGTAAATGATATTATAAGGTCAATCATGCCTTCATAAATCACCCAAAATATATATTATAGCAAAATACAAATCCTAATGATATACTACATATAAATATACATTTAAAATCATTTTCAAGTCATAATAAAAGGTATGATACAACCATAAGGCATATCAATATTTACATTAAAATATCATTTTTAGTCATACATGTGTTTTTCTCCATCAATTTTTTTTTGTGACTTCATATTAAAAAAATTGTGAAATTACATACCATAGAATCAATAACATTATGATGGAAAAAATAAATATAAAGGGAATAACCACACAACCCACACCCAAAAAAAGGGGGAAAACAACAAAACAAAAGTTGGATCCAAAATAATAAGGAAAGAGCAAAAATTAAACATGAACATCAAATCAACTCACAAAAAAAGAGTCAACCACCATCCCCACTTGGAATCCAATGCCAAGTATAAAAACTAGGACCTAGATATGAAATAAAACATAGGACCAATTAGGGAGTAAAAAAGGAAAAGGATAGTGGTGAATATAAATACAATAAGAAGAAAAATGTGAAGAGTGCCCCTATGATAGAAAAGTGATAAAACCAAATGTAAGTGAAGAGAAACCAATGTCCATCCTACCTTAAAAGAATATAAGAATGGAATCATGGGAAGTTTATTAAAACCAATGCTATAAAATAGGAGGAAAAAAGGAATAAAGTCTCTAACTGACCCACCAACCAATCCATTTGGGGTGCATATCTAGAAGTAGAACCTATATATCAAGAATTGGTGCCTAATATTATAATGTTAGACTAGTGCCACAATCCATTAGAACCTAAAGGGTTTATGTTTTAATAAATGAATTATCATTCTATTCATTTATGACCCAGAGTGCTAGTTCCAATCCCACCCCCTCTTTTGAAATTATATCTGCTTCCACATTAAGTTCCCTAAAAACTTGCTTGAAAGAGATAAATTAAAGGTAAGAGACATCTGATATGTAGATTTGAAAATTTGGATTAATCTTAGAGTATCCAATTTATATTCCCCCTATAATTATTAACCACCATAGAATCCCTAAAAATCTACAAATTTACCACACTGCTCATCCTCACAAGACTAAGGAGTAGCTTTAAAGCCAATTATTCAACTAAATTATTAGTGCCAAATCCCATCCTTACCTTGAAACAAAATTAGTTCTTGGAATTTAGATAAAGGAATCCACTATCCCCACAAATAATCTTATAATCTTGACGAACCCCATTAAAGTATCCTCAAGAAATAGTGTAATCAATAGGTGGATGAATAAGACAATGTTGTTTTTGGACACTCAAATAGATTTTGAAGTGTCCAAATATAATTTGAGTCTTAGAGAGACATTGAAAGATAAGAATATTATGGTCTTTAAATATAGAAGCATTCTATGTAAGCCAAATACCCCATGAAGTAATTAGAGGTAATGCCTTGTAGCATTTTAGATCAGGCCACTTAATCTACTTTTCAAAGCAATCAACAACCAATTGTTCATGCCAAACATCTTTTACCGTAATAGAATTTTTCAACTCCTACAAAATTTTGACAACATATGGACAAGTTATGAAAATATGGGTCATGGTCTCCAAATCAAGAAATTAAAGGTTACATCTCCCTAGTCTGTGCCAATTCCTATTTTGAATAACTTCCTAGGTGAGTGCCTTATTACATAAAACAAGCCACATGAAATTTTTTGTTTTTTTGGGTGCCTTTATCAAACATAATTTCTTATACCATCACAGTCTCTCAACATGAATCATATTGAGATAATTATAAAGATAACCAAGCTAGATAGAGTAATCCCCAAGTTTAGGGTTCAAGGACTAATCCAACTCATCCTCCTCAGTTTAAAGTTTGATATGACTCCAATGTAAAGTATGAACATAATAATCCCATCTCAAACCTACCTCCCCAACAATGCCTAACATATCATCACTTTTCTAGCATTGATGCTATTGATTAGTAAGAAGTGGATCAACTACTTAGTTTAAGTGATAATCAACCCCTCCAATATCACCATCAAGTCTTTTGGTAATATGTAATTATTACTACAATCAACACATGGTTCCATCCCCTCTTTGAATCTTTTACCCAATCCCACTTTCCATAAAATCCATTTACCAATGATACATAAGGATTGAATAGTATATTTTTAATTAATTGAGGCATTGTGATAAGTTTTGATGGGGTTATGAATCCACTCTTCCACAATAAGTGGCTATGTGTATTTTTGAATAATGATTTATTTCCATAACCCATCCATGGTAAAAAGCCTCCATAGACTTTTGGTAGAAAGTGCCTTACTAAAAAGATGTATATCTTTTATTCCCCAACCCCTAATGTCTAATGGAGTAGTAATGGATTACCATTTGATAAGGGAAATTCCATCCATCACTTTCCTTCCCATCCGAATAAATTTGAAGCATTTTTTATGGATATTTTAAGTGATAGATTTAAGGATATGGGCTAATATAAGCCATTAGACCAAAATAACCTACAATATAGATTTAATTAGTGTAAGTCTACCTCCAAAGAGAACTAATGATTACACCAATAATAAATGCACTATGCAACCTTATCAATAAGACAAATATAGTCATGCTTCATATAATCATTTGGTCTCAGTTGAAACCCCAAATACTTAAGATCAAGCTAAAAATCCTCAGAATGGTAAGGAAAAATATCAGAGATCCAATGAATATGTTGATAACCCATACCATTAAAAGTGATACTAGAATTTTGAACATTAATAATCATGTTAGTGGCCAAACAAAATAGATATAAATAATCTTTAAGTAGAGAGTTGTCCTTACAAGAGCCATAAAAAAATATCAAGAGATTGTCCACAAACAACATATGTGTGAGATAAATGTCTTTTCTAACCTTAATACCCCTAAGAGATCTTGACCTTTCAGCCTCAATAAAGAGTCAACTCAACCCTTCAATAATAAGAAGAAAAATAAGAGGGGAGAGTGGACATCCATGTCTATTCCAACATAATGGTCTAAAAAAGGTAGAGGTAGAGCCATTAATTACAAGGGTAAAGGAGACAAAATAAAGACAACCCATAATATAGTTAACTATTTAGAGTTTAAACGTAATATTTATTAAAATTAATCTCAAATATATCAAATTCACTCTATCAAAGGCATTGGAGAGGTCCAATTTCAAAAATACCATTATCATCTTCTTAGTCTTAATGGAATGTAGTCCTTCTTTTGAATCCCCTATAACATCATGAATTTTATGCCCCAATAGGAAACCAAATTGCTCCTTAGAGATGGATATAGATAATAGTCCTTTTATCCCAGTGGTAATGAGTTTAGCAATGATTTTGTAAATACTATTACATAAGGAGATTGGCCTAAAGTCATCAAAAGAGTCAAGATTATCCTTCATGAGAATAAGATCAATGAAGGTGGAGTTAAAAGTCTGAAGAATCTTTCCCATATTTCTAGTCTCCTCTATGACCCTTAATAGGTCCTCACCAACCAAATAAAAGAAACAATAAAAAATTTGATGAACAATCCATCTAGCCCTAGACTCTCATCTTTTTAGAAGGTGGTAATAGCCTTTAATAAATCCTCCTTGGTAAAAATAGATTGTAACCTCTCATTATTAACATTAGTGACAAAACATGGAAAGAGTGTAGTTATCTTGACAATTTCCATAATGTTCACTTGACTTGGGTCTTGATATAACTGGTGAAAATGAGAAATGCTAATATTAGTAATATCATGGAAATACCTCAAAATAGAATCATCAAAATTGGGCATTTCCAAAATAGTGTTCTTGTTTACACTATTCTTAGAAAAGTTTTGGAAGTATTTTATATTTTTGACACAATTTTCCTATCAAAGATCCATGCTTTTGAGTCTCCACTATGCTTCATTATTAGTAATTAGTTATCTCAACTTCACCTCAAATTATTTGAGCCTATCTTTGGAAACCTCATCAAATTATTGATCAAGAGATTAACCATATAAATTCACAATCTAATTTTACAACAGTGAAATCTCCAAATCATCTTCCTTATGTTTCCTAATATCCCATGAAGCAAATGTAAGTTTTACTTTTTTAAGGTTAGAGGAAAATTGAAGGATATCTAATTTAGATGATTGAGGATCAAAGTAAACCCACTCTTATTCAACCAAATTTTTGAAATGTTGATTCTTCAAACAACATGGATTGAATTTAAATGGACTTGATGGTTTTTGATTCCCACATTCAATCTGCATTAATATAGGTAAATATGATCAGAATCACCTTAAGTAGTAATATAGGATCTAATATTTTTAGAGCCCATCAATAGTCCACACTATGCATCCCATCTCTCATATTCTACGAAGTAGGAACCAATTTAACTAGTTCCAAGTCCACAAAGTTTGAATCCTCAATTTTTTGTAAAAATTAATCAACCAAGGGATCCTCTCTCTCAACTTCTCCCAACTCCACACACTTGGTGGTGAGATTAATATCACCCCCAATAATAAGACTCATAGCATTCAAAAAGTGCTGTTTGAAAAGAAACATCCCAAAAAGCTAATCTCTCCATGTATGGGCCATAAATATTGAAGAAAGTGAAGGATTTCCAAATATACATCAAGTGTAATTCCAACCCAATACCATAATGAAAGGAAAAATAATTTTCTATCCTGAGGGTCATAGTTATCCAATCTAAAATTAATCCACCATCACTACCTATTGAGTTAATAGCTAAAAAGGACCAATCCTTTAAAAATGTAGATATGACTTAAATGAGTTTACTACCTTCTCTCTTGGTCTCTTGTAATAAAATCATATCTATTTTATATAAATGTATTAGACACTTCAAAGCCATTTTTTTATAGACTACCTAACCCCTGAATATTTAGAGAAATAATAAGCATATTAACCAATATTCAAGGTTTTCCCCACTCTTAGGGCCCCTATGATAGTTTTTGTAATCCCTATTTAATTTCTCAAACCATTGTGTTTTTTCTTGAGTGCGCTTGGAAGGATGACCAAATGAAAATTGAGAGGAAGAAAGGTTGTTGACAATCCCTAAACCACCATCCATAAAATCTATTTTATAATTAGTATCATCCTTATAAGACCTCAAATAATAATTCAAATGGCTATGGGTGGAGAGGGAATTTGAAAGGATTGAATCAAAATAAATCCTCTTGTGTTGACTATTTTTAATTGACTTGAACAAAAGAGTAGACTCACCTAGAGTGAAATTTCCCCCCAAGTGTTTATATAGACTTTTCATCTCACCCATGTGTGATGGCAATGTCCCAATAAGAATAGAGTCAACCACTAATCCTGTATTCTGTAAATGTTCTAAAGGGATATTTTTAGATGTATCCAAAACTAAAGCTATAATTTCCTCCATAAAAGTAGTCATTGGCCTAGTAGATAAAAATTTAAAAAGTGGGAATTCATCAATATTTAGAGCTATTAGTATCACACCCAATGTTCAATCATCAAAGACTTGTCCATCCCCACTCCATAAGTATGTGATCCATTATGAATCAATGAGATATCCTCACCCATAAGAGAATTTAAAAAACCTATCATGGAAGGATGCTGAGCACTTGGGGGTATTTATCAAAACCCTTAGTTAGGGATAAACTCTAGATTGATGCATGTTGTGAAAGTGCCAAAGTCCCATCGCTACAAGCATACTTTTCCCTTTTTGCCTAATAATTTGGATAGTGTTTCTTTCTACATTATTTGGAAGAGACACCATGAGAAAATTCATTAGAAAGATGATGATAAACATGGAACATGACACATCTAAATGGAACTCCCACATAATCTAGTGTTTGAGTATGAATCTAGGGGCCAATATTTATCTAAACCCTTAGTTAGGGATAAACTCTAGTTTGACGCATGTTGAGAAAGTGCCAAAGTCCCATTGCTACAAGCATACTTTTCCATTTTTTCCTAATAATTTGGATAGTGTTTCTTTCTCCATTATTTGGAAGAGAAACCATGAGTACATTCATTAGAAAGATGATGATAAACATGGAACATGACACATCTAAATGGAACTCCCACATAATCTAGTGTTTGAGTATGAATCTAGGGGCCAAATTCCATAACAATAATCTCTTCTAGTCCATCCAACAAACTAATATCAACCAAATTTTTTTCCACCATTCTAGAGGTATCTTTGAGGAAACTATTATCCACCTCATATAAAGTACCAATCTTGTCCCCAATAGCTTTAAATACTTCTTGATTACAAAATTTTAGTGACAGTCACAATAATTTAACCCATACTAGATGAGTTGTGGATTTCTCCACCTGAAGATCACAAAATGGTGTCCACTTATTTAAAAAAAGTGTAGATGTCACCAAAAACCATCTATGTTTTAATGTGATAGTAACATCTTGTATGCATTTGAAAATAAAAGCCATCCAACCTCTAACTAGGATATGGTAAATAGGAGAGTATCTTATAATGGATGTCTAAAATTGGTTAATCCATCAATATAAATTGTAATCTAAAATTATACTCCTAAATAAACACCTATTAATAATAGTATTTGTTATCTTAATAACATGTTACATCTTGACATCATCACCAGGTACTAGTTGGACTAGTTTCCCCCTTAGTTTAAAGCATTTTCTACCTTTCCTACCAATGCACTTTAGTGGAGTATCATGATTCCTAACCATCTTTGGGGTATGTCTAGAGTGTCTATGAAAGTTCCTAATCTATGCTTGTTGGTGAAAATCCCATATCAAACAACTAGGATTGTTAATGATGATAGAAGAGAAAGTGAACTATTCAAGTTTCTGAGTAAGAAAGTCTCCTTTGTCCAAAAAAAAGCCATCATTAGTCTACAATCATTGGATCCCCCTTCTAATTTTAAGTTCTACAGAGGATCAATTTTCCTAAGAATAGAATAATATTTTATGTGAATAACATGATCCTCACTCCCTATCTCTCCATAAAAATCATTAATGTAAGGTTCACATCCTTGGGAAGTCATAAATCTTACACCATGGTTGTTTATAGTCCTGCAAGTGTACATTAGGATCTTCATCCCCCTTCATATCACTGGGTGAGATATATCTAATCCTATAGGTCATAGTGTTTCCCTAAATACCATCAAAGAATATGAACCTCCCAGGATGTGGGTCTATCAAATAGTCCACTAGTTTGTGGTCTTTGTCAATTTTTTTCTTCTTCCATATTGTGACATAATAGCCTCAAAAAGTGAGCAATATAATAAAAGATAAAGTAATAATAATAAATCCAAATATAATAAATGCATCTAACCTCATTACCAATCTAAAAAGAATCCACATGCCTATATACTAGTATTTCACCCTCTACTCCCTATAGAAACCAAGAAGATGCCAGGAAGGATAAAAAAGTTGTAACTTTGATAGACGCTACTCCCAGGGTCAATGTCCTAAAAATGGTCACAATGAACCACACCAAAAGTCCTTATAAGAATGGAAAAACATGAGGAAATGGTTGAAATAATTAATGTGATTCAATGAACCATAATAGTGCAAGAGATATAGACACATTGTGTCAAACTATTTCCATGCAACCATAATACACTAAAAACAATGGAATCTAAACATTGATGACTAATCCCCAGCTAGTTGTGCAAATGTCCTACCCTTCACACATCTCCTAGAATCTTGAATACACCTATGGTCCCCTAGTAAGTATGAAAATTTATGGCCTCAACATAATAGAGAAGGTTATACATAAAAATGCTTTAGTGAGATCTGAAACCCTTCTCCTTTTCATTAAAATTATAATAACTTTCATCAGCCCTAAAACACCTAAAAATGTTGGTTGTATCCTCATTTAGTCATCCATTTTTGCCATAGTTTCCCATACCTATTTTAAACCATCATCAAAGGATAGCTCTGTGGTTAAGATTGAAGAAATGCATGGCATTGCCATATGGCATTCGGGGCTCTACTTCCCTTTAGTGTCATACAAGTGTTAAATAGCCAACTAAACCTAAAAAGGATCACCTACATCCATATTATATGCCAAAAATTATACAAATAATTATTTATATCTATATATGGGTGAAAATATCAGTTTTAACCAAAAAATGAATTAAAAATGCTTTTATAAACTTTAGCATCCATATTTATTCAATATTGAACCTTTCTAAAAATGTTATTACACTTATTTATATTTTTCAAAGGAGACCTCAGAGTATTACATATTAAGTAATAGGAGATATAGATTTTAAATCATAAAATCAAATCTAATAACACATTAAATCATGGTATAAAAAACAAGCATGTTAATCTAAAATTCTTACAAACATCATACAAGACTAAAATGAGATAATTTGTCCACTTAGAAACATTCAAAGAAGTCCATGGTAACTTTTGACTAGTTTTGACTCCCAAGGTCAAAATGTCAACCCCTATAGTCAAAACATTGAGTATCATGTTTTTATAACATTTTTCATATCCTTTTCATTCCTTAATATCCTTCAAAAAGTCTTCATAAAACCTTGTTACAATTGTTTAAGGTAATTTTGGATAAATTAAGTTAATGGTCTTTCTTTGCATTGTACTAGCCTAGTCATGTCATGAAGTGATGATCTGGTCAATAGGTATCATAGGTTTTTAAGTGTAATCAAATGAATTTTCACGATTTAATAACCTTATATAATCATTTCATGATGTTTTGGAGAAGTTGAGGTTCTTTTGTGGACTTTAAGGTAATGTTTTATGAAGATTAAGATGATATTTGCTAAATTTTATGTTAGAAAAAGATTTAAAATACCAATAGTCCATAAAATAAACTTTAAAAAGATGTTGGATCAGTTACATAATTTCCATATATGTTGTCAAGTCATAAATTGGTTAAAATCTTGATTTTCAATGCTTTAAAGGGAGTTTTGTACACTTGTACAGACTTATAAAATAATATTAGAGAAATAAAATGTTTCATAAGTGTCCTTTAAACTTATACAAGTTAAATACATGTTTATTATGTACGTACAGGTCCTAAAAATGAAAAAATTTCTTTAGAACCTCCATTGCTACCTTCACAAGCTTGTAAGGGAAAAATTAAAGTGGATGGTATAGATAGAGGAGAGACAATTGAGGCTTAAAAATTTTTATAGAGGAGGGCTTCCTAGTAGGATTTTTTTTTTCAATAGTTTTTATATTCATTCCCAATTATTTATGAACAAACACTAAGAGTGACAGGAGGTCAATATGCCTTGTGCATTCAAGTAGGATTTTTTGCTCAGGGTTCTCCACTTTAGAATTCAATGAAGAAGAATGGTTTTGAAGGATGTTTTTAGAGGTAAAATAAATCCTTTAAATTTTAATTTCACCATCCAATTAAACTCCATTATGTGTCTTCAATAAAAGGAAAACTACCTCAAATGTGTAAGCATACCATCCTACTACAAGTTTGTTTTGGTTGTTTTGAAGAATTTTTACTTTAAAAGGTTTATATTCATTATTTTTTTATAGAATATACTTAATTATCATAAAATCAATGTGATATCCCTATTAAAATGTCCCTTTATAGATGATCCTTCAAGAAATGTTGTCTTAATCTTTAGAAGCATGGTCTCTATCACAGATAGTTTGTTATAGGTCTAAATGAAATATTTAACCAATTGGTAATGAATAAAAATGATAGTATCACTAATTAACAATTTTTAAACTAAATAAAGGATCATGAAGCCTAATTTACCATCCAATGAGTACTTTAGACAAGTTTCATTCACCTATAGGTCTACAGACCTATAGGTGAACATTCATTAAGTATAAGGTTTCATTTTAAAGAGTTATATACATGGATAAGGGTGAAATATAATCTTAAATAATTGTATTACCTTGATAGACTCAACTTATATGATTAAAATACATGAACATAATGAATAAACCTAACCTCTGTGCCCAAACCTTGCATTCAAGATGACTGTCTACATGCATGTATGGACCAAATATATATTTTTAAGTGGCATAATGTTTGAAAATAAATACATACACTTTTTAAGAGGGTGATAATAAATTTTAAAATATTTGATACATATCCAAGAATTAAGGCTAAAAAAATTGACTCTTTAATAGCTTATGCAAGTAAAATGAAAACCTACAGGTGGCAGACATGTAGGTCCTCATTTGGGACTAAAATCCAATTGTCCTCAGAATAAGAAGAGGGTAAAGGAATGAAACATGAATTAAATGTAATAATAGTTTATTAAATATACTCATGAAGACAAATTATCCATTTGA
Organism: Torreya grandis; assembly: GCA_037957365.1. Lineage (NCBI taxonomy): Eukaryota > Viridiplantae > Streptophyta > Pinopsida > Cupressales > Taxaceae > Torreya > Torreya grandis. The sequence goes on from JARHVA010004836.1 coordinate 1,320,203, forward strand.
AACCTAATGAGGGTTAGTGTGATTGATTTCGTAAGACTTAAAACTCATTAATAGGTTTGAGTTTGAAGATAAAGGCATGGGCTTATGAAATTATATAAAAAGGTCATGTAACTTGTATAAGAAATGAGAAATATATTAAAAATAATTTTGGATATTGATAATGTTTCATGGTGTAGTTGATAAGGAAAAACTCAAAACCACATGATCAAACCCTTTCCTAATGATCACCTATAACTGGCTTTTAAGAAGGCAGTCTTAAACAATGTGTGTTTTTGAAGTATATGAATTTTAGAAATTGATAAGATCCTAAACTATAAATAACATGACAAGAGTTAATTAATATTTTAAATTTTTTTAATTACATAATTAAAACTCAAATATGCACTCAAACTTATCTAATGAACACCTACATGTTATAGTCAAGAGTAAACCATTTTCAACATAAAAAGAAGGTACAGTACATAAAGGAAAATGTGGTTTGAGAATGGTATTTTGCATGTAAATTAGAATTATTGAATAAATAATGACTCATATAAATTACTCTCAAACATCTTATCACCTTAGGATTAAAAATGAAAACTTAGTTATAGAGTTGGAGAGACCTACAAGTCTGTAAGGCAATGTATGTTATTTTCAAGTTTTGAAAGTAGGTAGAGTGTACCTAGAAAATATGGGAGTTTATGTGAGTTGATATAAATTAAAAATAAATTATATACTAAAAATTATGATAGTTTAAGATATTATTAATGATAAGTTCACCAAAACCCTACATACACAGTCATGAACCTATAGACCTGCTTGCCCTCATGAGAGATTTTACTTGTTTTAAATCAGTTGAAGGCCTATGAGAATTTGAGTAAAGGAAAAAAAAATTAATATGGTTTAATATAGATAATATTTTCTCATTTTTATCCTCATACCCAATATCCAAACAATGTAAATCTTGTCTCAGCGTGCACAACCTAACCCACACACAGGCCTGCCTACCATAGGAGATGAAGATTATTTGATTGTTATAAAGTGAAAATAGTCTAAAAGAGGGAAATAATTTTAGAATGGTTTCATATTTATGACATAACATGGATTATCCCTTATACTCACCTAAAGTGAAACAAATAATACAAACCCTGTATAGGCCATGTATAAGTCTAATTGATACTTATGTAGACCATAGGTGTTGTCATAAGAAAATATGTTTGGTGATGGTGGTATGAAGGTATGAGAATATTTAAAGGTTAAATATGTTATTTAAAACCATTTATATACATTCAAAATAAAATTAATATAAGCAATGTTCCATTAAGGCTCTTAAGACCATCTTGAGATCCTCCAATGGGTGACTCCCTTTTAAATCAAAACTTTCACTCACTATTGAGACCATGAAACTATGCATGGAGATAAGTGGTTTAAAATTAAGGAAATGAGTTTTAAAAACATAATTATCTTGGAATTATTTTTTGGATTTATCCCATCACCTTCATGAATAAAGCTAAGATCATCAACTCATCTCCAATAGCTTGATTGTAGACTAAGAGTAAACTTCTCACACTCAAAACTATATATTTAAGATTCATGGTGACCTAAGATATTTGATATAGTTGAGGGAGATATTATAATTGAAAAATGTGGCATTGGTTTAGTATTTAAAGGGCTAGGTGTTATGAATAATCATTAAGAACATAAGTCACTTTGAACCCTCCTAAAATCCTAGCAGTGATGAGTTGAGAGAGATCAACCTATAAATCACATTAAATGCCATGAATTTCTCCTAAAATATCTTGGACATAATTTAATACTCTAATTTTATTCCCTATGTGTACTTTGTTCATACTTGTAGTTGTATAGATTGTAATAAATGCACTATTTTACATGGTTTTAGGTGTTTTATATGGGTTTTGAGAAATGGTGAACTTGAGAAATATTTTGAGAGGTCACTTGATATTTATTTCATATATTAAAGGCAAAATATGTTCATATTGAATATTATAATTGATCAAACAAACTCTAGTTTTTAAGGCAATCTAAAATAGGCCTTAAATGAGACTAGTTTTCAAGGCCATTTCATGGTTCTCACACTTACATAGGTTCTCAGAGCCTAAAATTTGACATGGCGGTTGGTGATATCCTAGTAAAAGTTAATCATATATTTTTTGGGTTCATTTCACATGTGTGGTATAGATCTGGAGAAGAAAATCAAGCTTCTAGGTAAGGAAACCTAATTGAGGCCTAATTGAGGAGAAAGGGAGAAAAAGTGTATTTACACTTAGATTTTAGACTTTAAATTTGGCATGGACCTATAGAGTTTTACTAGGTCATAAAATATGTGATAATTTTTTGAATAATATCTATACATTATTTTACGCAAGGAGGTTTACATAATTTTAGGGTTATAAGGAATAAGGCCAAATGAGAGCTTTTAGAGTATAAGAAGTCATTAGGGGTAGTTTGAGACCTCTAAATGATTTTTTTCATGTCTAATATTATTTCAATAATTCATCCATGGAGAGATAACGAGTTGGAGAAGATGAATTCAAATTTTGACATTTGTAAGCAAGATTGGCCTTGTGAGATGAAGAGACTTCAAGACACCTAGAGAGAGAATGAAGTGATATGTCAAAGGGAACCTAAAAATATAAGTTGGGATATGTAAAAATAAAATAAAAAATGTAACTCAACATGATTTGACCATCAATAAGGCCATTTTTTGTTCTGAAAGCCAAGGAAAAGGGTAGTTTTGGAGAGCTAGACAAAGTGTCAAGTAAAGTTTGAAACTTTCACACCATTTATAGTAGAAGAGCATCTTCAAAAAACTAAAACTTGTCTTTTAGTAATTGATAGGGACTTTTCATAATTTTTTTTTGTTATAACTCATTTTATATACTTATCTCTCTCTCTCTCTCTCTCATATACCCTTTTATATTTCTTCTCTCACTTTCTTTATATATTGAGCATTGATTGGTTAAGATTGTATCCTTCACTTGGGTATGGTGAATCCTTGCCTATTTTTAGCCTTTTATCAATGAGAATAATATGGTTTTACCTTCTCCATGAACTGGTTTCAATATTCATGCTTGATTAGTTGAGTTTGCTAAGTGATATTCTTGCTTCCTTAGCTTGTTTGTCCTTGTTTAGCACTCTTGTTTAGTATAGAATAATTTTCATAGATCTCCTAAAGAGTCAAAGTAAGGTTTAAGTGTTTAGTGTGTAGTATTTTCAATAGTGTTATGTCATGACCTCTTGACTAGTCCTCTTAGATTAATCACTCTTCACAACTTTTATGAGAAACATTTATGTAGAGAGATAGATTTGTATTAGTGTCATGTGTAGGTTAGTCTCTTATTTGAAGTGAATTTGTATCTAGTTGGTAGTGATCCAAATATTTTGTTTCATCACCCCCATTATAATAGTTTTCTTTCTCTTTTCATAGAAAGTGGTATATTAGTGTTTGAGCCCAAGTGATTCATCAAGGGTATCTAGCCCTTTAACCTAGATATTCACCTGTCAAATAGGGTACCCATAACATTAAGGTGTTTATATGTTACATAAAATTTGGAAGGCTTGAACTACCTTCAAAAGGGTGAAATTTTGATTCATAACAATTTTAGCATGCCTTATGGGACAAAGGTCTAAATTTATGAAAGGATTCTTGGTGATTTTCTTTTACATATCAACATTTTGAGGCATTCAAAACATCAATGGATAATCTATGCATTATTAGCTGGTTTTAGTAGCCTAGTCACTTATTCAAAGTAATTTGTGTTTCATTTCATTATCTTAATGAGGTTGTTATGGTTTAGTTTAAAGTACAGTTCAATTTAATGAAAGTTGGTGAATCTACTCAATCCTACATTATTCCCTATTAGTCCTATAAATATCCTTATCAACCTCACTATGTTCTATATCAATCCTATGATCCTTATGAACCTTGTCATGAGTCATACTAGTCATATGACCAGCCTTCTCAGGCTCAAGATGCTACTAGCCAACATTGTTAGTTCCCAAATCAATCCATTTAAATATTCAAACAAACTCTCTTAGGATATTAGAGTTACATTATAGACCTTAACACACAAATGGTATATGGTTAAGATACCACTACTCACCTCAGTCATGATATTAGAGATTCATTACAGCTAATGAAAGAAGAATGAGCACCTATTGAGAGAGCAAATGAGTAAAGCTTCTCAATTGAGATTATGGATGTAAGTGGTCTCATTGAAATCATTGAGAATAAGATAAGAAACCATGAATAATAGTAGGTCTCACTCCATCATCCTTGTTTCCTCACACACACCACCTCAACCCTCATATATGCCACTCATTCTTCCCCAAGAGACCTTTCTAACTAATCTTCAAAACATCTAAAATCATTCACATAATCTTTAAAATTTCCCTTCTTGGAATTAAATCCAAGAGAGCATTCAAAAAGATAAATAGACTATTGGTGATCAACCTATTGTTGAGAGACAATATTCCATTTCTCTTCCTCAATAACCCCCTAAGAAGTCTTTCAAGACTCAAAGATAGAACCAAGTGGTGAAATCATGGATTAATCATGGTGAAATAATCATAAATTAGGGAATTGATTTAAAATAATAATATGAAAGTATGTAAGTATCTCCCATCCCTCCTCAAGAGTCCTCTTATATTCCATATCATCCCTCTTGTATTCCTTATCCTCATGAGGTCACAAACCACCTTCAAGATAATATATTCCAAGAGAATATAGATAGACAAATAAAATAGTTAGAGCTTAAGATAAAGGATGAATAAAACCGAGATCAAGATATTGAAGCCAAATAAATCCTTGTGCCTATTCAATCTCATCTTCCCACTCCTCATGAACCTCAAGATACTCCATCTTGGAGGTCTATCCAAGATTTTTTTCAAATAAAAAATAATGTCTTACTGGAGAAGATTTAAAATCAATTTTTAGCTATTGAAGAGCCTCAAGAAGGATATTACAAAGGTGAAAATATTGTTGAATAGAATGTCTCTTCCATTGCCTACCTCAATTTGATTTCAACCCGTTATCATAAGTTGCAATAATATATTGATGCTTTTCATCCTTCCTCTCCTACCTTAGACAAATCCATGCCTCCCTTGAAGGTTACACATGAATATATACCTAAGTATGGAGAGGTGTATTTCATATGGTGCCAATATGGCACCCATCACACCAATTATTGTTACATCCTTTAATAACACATTAAGGATCACCTTATAGCTATCCCTAGACCTTTTTTCTATTCATCCCATAGATCATTCCCTCAAGAAGGATCCTTTATATTCTCTCATGGTTCTACCTCTAGTGGTTCCATCCCCTCTTTTTGTCTCTTCATCACCTTCTTTTCCTCCACCCATGATTCCTTTACTTTTGGACCTTCCCTCACTTGTGGATCCTTATCCACCCATGAGTCCTTCACCTATGGATCCTTTTCCATTAGTTATTCCTACATATCCCATATATCCCACTCCCACACATTTTATATATCATCCTTTATCTAATTTTACTTAGCATGACCCTCTGAGCATTCATACTTTTTTAGTTAAGGAGATTATAAGATAAGTGTTTTCCTAGTTTTCAATGAAGATTGATGAAACATTAGTAGTATTTTGTATCTAGCTTCATTTATATTTATTCAATGTCTTGGATAATTTTTGTGTGGGAAGATTTATTAGTACTTATGGGAATATACATAGTGCTTTTAAATTTTCATTTTGATTGGGCATGTGATACAATTTCATTCTTATCTATATGTTATATCATTTGACACTATGTCAAATTCATATTTTTCTTATATAGTGATTCTTTACTTTTTGGTAATATATGTTTATTATATTGTTGTTTATCTTTGTATATGACTATCTTTATTTATCATTTCTTGCTCTTTCTTTCTTTATATTTTAATAAAACTCTCTTCTCGTGTCTTCATGATTGTTTGTCTTCATATCTCTATTTTTCATAGATAATTCTCATTATAACTTGGTTATACAAACATTATTTCCTTTGGTCCTTATCTCCTTTTACCATGTGATCAGTTAGAAAATAATGCATCTCATTATAATTTAATTTTACTGGTCCACCTTTGGATCTCTTTTTTCACTTCTTCCATTTTCTCAAACTAAGCATATACTGATTGATACTTGAGATCACATTCTAGTTCATTATTAAGCCTAATTGTCATAGTCAGTCATTGTCTTTGGTTACTTAGCTTCTTTTATCCTTAGCCTACCACTCATTCATATGTATCACTACATCTCTCATGAGTGGTCATTCCAAATCTATATGGAGGAGGAATATTCAAAATCCATAAAAATCTAAAATCCAAATCATTTTACAAAAGGTAATGATATAAAAGGAAAAAATATTTTTAAAAGTCAAATCACATATTTTTTTTCTAGTCAAAGCTCAAACTCCAAAGTTGGCCTCACAATAGAGTTGATGTCCTTTGGGGTGTGGTATGCTAATATATTATAAGAGGAGAATAAAAAATAAAAATCTTTTAGTGTTACCTACTTTCTCATGCAAGTACCCAATCTTAGTAGTAGATCTATGACTCTATAAGGGGTCCTAAAGAATAAGGAACATGTCATGGGAATGTAGGTCCATTTTGATTTTCTTTTACCAATCTACCTTCATGAGTTAATCTTATCAGCATGCTTATATGCCTACAATGCTTTGTGTCTATAGCAAACATATTTCTTTTGCACATTGATGGTCACTAGTCATTTAGTGTCTTCTCATGTCCCTATTATGCCTCTTGTCTCGTAAGGTATTTTTATAAGATGCCTAAGTCTTCATTTTTAAATTCCTTTTTTCATTCCCTATATCCCTTATATTTACTATTGAGAAATATTATTTTGTCTGCTTATCACTCCCCTTGGGATTTTATTTATGAGTTACATTGTAAGACATGTATAAGATCTATCCATCCTCACAAATTACCACATTTTCCCTTCATATTACCCACATTATTTGTTACGTAGTTGTACTAATTTCAGCAACACAGTGGTGTTATATTTATGAGTCACAGTGTAAGAATGTGGATAGAACCCAATATTCCTCACAAAATTTTCCAATAATACAAGTCATAAACAAAATTACATGTGTCAAATATGAGATAAGATGTGATTTCTTATGAAGTTACATGTCATTAAAATTCTTCCTAGATTTATTTAATATGTTCTATTCTCACTTCATTTATCTTTCTCTTTTATCTTCTTATTTTACAAGTGCATGTAAGAATGCAACTATTTCTCAAAATTTTCATACTTCCTAGCTTGAATTAGTGTGATTAAATTTAAGACCAATCTTTTACCAATTTGGTTTTTCTCTTATACTTCTTATTGTGATTTAGTATAATTGATCAACTTAATTAAATTTATTTTATGCCAATTGTGCCCTTTTACATACCTTCTATTTTATTACATTATTTTCATACTTCCCAATGTGATTTAGTATGATATTAATTTTTTTAATTTGGTGAAAAAATATTTCACTTTGGTTTAAGAACAAATTCCTTTTTACCATCTTATTTTACCATCCCTGTGGTTCTTTATACTTAGTCATTTTCTTGTTATTTCACATTTCCCAACTTGAAATAGTATGTAGTACATTTTTTATTGATTATATTTTACCAAGTCCTTTTTGACTATTTATTTTTAACCATTCTTGTGTTATATATAATGCTAGAAATGAAACCACATCTCATATATATCTTATATCATATATAAAAATAGATAAAGGCATGTGATAGAAATAAATATATCTAAAGCATCCACAACCACAACCATAATGATGACAACATACAAAATCAACATCAATATGCCAAAAAGCTACATCATATATATATACACATCTCATAAGTTTTGATATAATAAATACAACCATATATAATGCTCCAACTCTATAGCTAGGCCCCATCTTGTCTATCTCATGGCCTACCCATGTTGCCTACTAAGGCCTCAATCTGAATCCACCAAATAGTACATTATAAGGAAGCCATCTCAAGTATCAACCCTCTACCTATCCCCATATATGCATTATTTGCACTTGTGCATGTGCCAAATTGGTTTGGGTCACTATATGATCTTACATTAATAGGTCCACATAGTAGTATGTGCCTATATCATCTACATCATTATAGCTAGATGCATATCTCTCTCCTTTACTATGGCATACCATGCATGTATCTCACCTACATCCATCTTTGTTTGTGGTTACATCCTCTCCCTTTGTGCTCATATCTACCTTGATACCTCCCCTACTAATCTTAACTAGCTTTCCTAAACTAGGGTAGATGGTGCACTAAGGTCCTCTAATGCAGTAGGGCCATGTGGTTATAGAGTCTCATCTAAGATGTCATGGACGACTCCCCTCATAAGGTACCCCCATATCTGTTCCTCATCCTCATCAATGTCTAAAAAATCATGCATAGATAGATATTATATCACTATCAAATATCATAATATATATCTCCCTCTAGTCTCTATTTCAAAATGAAAAACTTAAGAAATAATCTAATCATCTTTATTACATGTCTGTCTTAGCCACTATGGTCTCACCATCCACATAACTACCTAGCATAGTCTCTCCATCTATGAAACGTCATATAAACTCCTATATAGGTAATATCCTCATCTCAAATATAGCTATCATAGATTGTGTCCACCTCAACATGCACCTAAATGGCCTCTCTATCTTCTAGCTCTCCTCCATCTCACTTGCTAGGTCCCTAGGGATGGTGATAGTCTCTACTCTCTCCTACTCCTACCTCTATCAATGTTGTGTCCTAGGTGGTCATAGCTCATCCCATTATTGAGTTGGTGGTGGTGTCTCAAAGTTCACAACCTTCATATCCCTCTCCTCCTACTCTACTCCCTTTCATACTTATCTAGTCCATGGCCTCTCATAATGTGGTCTGAGCATTAACCTCATCACTAGTGGACCTAGTACCCTCCTCCCTTATGGCTCTCTCACATGCTAAGCCCACTACTTAAGTATTAATATCAATGCTTATATATGAGGTAATCCCATTTGTCCTAGCACCTATGCCACAAGATGTGGATCTCTCCACTAATCATAGTGTTTAATCATCTTTGTCCTTGATGTAGTTAGTACAACTATGTACTAGTTCAGCCATGTAGTTATTATGTGTCCAAATGGATGCCAAACTATGTATATACATCTTACCATCTATACAAATAGAATGTGGGGCATAACCCACACTACTTGGTCCTCTCTCCATCTTCACACTTGAGGTGACCTATCGTCAGACACATGGGGTAACCTAGTCAGTTAATATATGGGAAATGTTTCATAAATCTAAGCTATCAATAATATGATCAGTCTTATCAACATTTTCCCTCTAACTAGAACCTCATAAATATAATGTATGATTTGGACCTAAATGATAGAGCTAAGATTATATAGTATGCCCTCCTCTAGAATCCTCCTACTGAAGGTTACCACAAATAGTGGTACCTTGTTATTTGACTTGTGACATAACACTCATTGTGTCAAAAGACTTATCATATCCTTTTGAATATCTATAATATATGATGCATACATGTCAAACATACTAACTTTTACACCTATTAATATCATATATGAGCCTATATCCTACATATCTAAGGTTCTCCTCTCCTCCAAGTTGTTTGGTATGCTTGTAGTCACTGTTGTTCCTACAACCAGTAGCCTTAGGATGGCATGAACATCTTCCAATATGATATATACCTATACCATGCCCTCATCCACCTCCCATTTAGAGGTGTTATTAAATCATTCCTAGCATCAAATGAACATGGCTAATAGATCTAAACTTAGGGGAATCCTACACATGTCAACTATCCCTCCTAAGCTTACAAATACTAGCCTAGCTCTATTACCTATGGTTAGATGCTCCAACAGATCTAGTATCCATGACACATCTACCAATCTCCATAATTAGGGTCATCCTTAAAACCAAGAAACAACAAAAGATGTATTAGATCTTCCATGTTATGTATAGTCAAAATACATTCTTTTTAAAATTTTAATAAAAAATAAGCCTAAACTTCTTTAATTAACTTATCATTACCTTTTTACCCTAATCAATCATTTTTATCTTTACTTGTTCATTTCAGGCCATCCTAACCTTCGTTCAACCTTTTACATGCATTTCCATATATTTTGGTTCTTTGGTCAAACTAGTTTGACCAAAATTTCCCTATTTTTAGCCTAGTTGACTTAAAATTGTAAGTTAACCCTCTTATTTTCCCCTCCCTAGTAATGCAATATCATTCTCAAATTTTTTTGATCATTTGGAAAATTATACTAGGTCTACAGTCTACAAATGTATAGGGTCAACACACACCTGTTAAGTCAGAAGTGTAGATTTTGTCTATTTTTAGTATACTGGGTCAACTAGGTCAACTCAATTGTATTTAGCTATCAATCCATTGCATTTTCCTTTAAAAGTGCTTTATTGTAATTTTCTTCCTAATTACTTCAAACCCATTCTCCTAATTGGTTTTTCCTACTTATAGAATCTAATTTTGCTTCATTTTGACATCTAAAAATGCTAAAAAAATACATTTTTATAAAAATATACTTAGTTCAACAAAATACTCATAATATGGCTTAAGATTCATAGTTACATACCTATAGTGCACCAATTGCTACTCCTAGAGCTCTTCCTCATCTATCCTATCATCTCCTCACTATCTTAGCTCGTTGTGTCTCCATAGCTCTTTTTATCTCCTTCAAAAGATAAAATAACCAAATGACTTATCTTTCCCATTTTTAAAAACACTTCAAAATTCAAAAATTTCAATTATTTTCCTGTAGATTCTTTCTTTTACCTGTATATTTGTTTTTATTCATCTATTTTTCAAACCATAAAATGCATTAAAATAGTGATGATGTAGATATTCTTTTCCACTATCATATTCCTATATTTTAAATTATTTGTTTTTTTGGATACTTTTGACACTAACTTCTATAGGTTCACCTATTGTTATTCACATTTGATGCCTTTACACTTTTATTGTAGTCTACTTATTTATCTATAACACTAAGGTAAGTAAATGTATGTTTTTTTCAATTTTTTCCTTTCATTTATCTTATTTTTTTTCTTTGTTCACTTTACTTAGCGTCATCATTATGTATTATCATGTTCTATTTCCTAAGGCACCATCCCATGTTGTACTTGACACGTGATGAGATTTGAATGGGGCATATGTATACACATAATATTTTCAACTTTTACTTATTACTGACTCTTTGTATCTTGTAGGAACCCATTGAGTCTCAATCTCTTTGAGTGCATGCCTTAAAGGGTGCACTAAGGGGTGGGTAGACCATTAGTTCTTTGTAAGATTGTTTTCCCTTTTTCCACTTTCCATATACATACTCATATAATAAAAAACATTTACCCTAATCTTATTATTCTCAGCCTTACCCATTCTAATCATTTTCCATGCTTTATCCTCCTTGTTCTTGCTTTGACCCCCTTTCAACTAGTTGACTCTACTAGGCCAACTAGGTCGACCATCTATAGTTTTAAACTTCTGATTATTGTACAGGGTTGACTAGGTAGACCCTATACTATTTAGGGAAATTTTTCACTTTGAGTTGTGTTAACCCTTAGGCCAACCTAGCTCAGGACCTAGTGAATTACATCTTGAAAACATATGGGGTCAACTAGGTTGACCCTATATAGTTGACATATTTGGAAGGATCTAGGGTAATATTTTCCTATATATACAAGTTCATTTCCAACCATTTGTAAAAATAGAATAAAAGAAAAATAATTGTGAACAAACATCTTGTTATTCACCATTTTACTTGAAGAATAAAGTTTAGGCTTCCATACTTTCTTTGGAGATATAGATCTTGTCTTGTGGAGAAATATTTTGGATTCATAGATAGGTTGTGTAGCTTAGAGTTGATTTTTTTTGTTATGCTTACATACCACAACAATCTCTTACAAATAACCTTGGCCAAGGGAGAGATTGAGGCTTGGCAGGTTCATATTCAAGGTAAGTATTCCTAACTTTATTTCTCCTTTCTAAATAGATAATGTAGTTGTGATTCTTTATTCCATGTATTAGGATTATATATACATTGACATGAGTATATGTCTTCTATGTATTTTTACTTTAATTTATTTTTCTCCTAACCCTCACTTTGTGCCACAAGATTTGGTGTACACTATATTAGACTTACTTTATTATTTACTAGAATAGAGTGAAAATTAAACTTATGAATCTTTTAAGGTTGTTACATGATTGTGTTGAACTGTAGCCTTTGAAACCCTTCTGATCATGGTGTATTATGATAAGTGATCCCCTGATCAGGTCTAGTAGATCCTCATATTGGTCATGTTCACATTTAACAAATGTATCCCCAATCAGAAGTGTAGGTATAATTTATCTTCTTAGAGATAGGATTGATTTATAGATATGATTTATTTTTCATTGTATACATAACTTACCTCTCTTTTCTTTTTGTCTAGGCTACGAAATTGTCTCATTCCTCCATAATGGGTATGAGAAGTACTTTGATTACCCCTTAATAATCATTCACATGGATTAATGATTTTGTGTTGTTCATCCTATAATTACCTTTACACCAACCTTCATCTCTCCTTATTGATCCAATTAGGCCTACTACACCACTAGGCCTAATTACATAGTGTTTGTTGTTTGGCTTATTAATGCCCAAAATTACATTGAGTAATTTTTGCCCTTCTATAAAATATTAGTGCATGAATATCTAAGTATTGCCTCTTATTTTCAAGTGTTCACCCTAGTTAAAAACTTAGATTTTACCTTGAGAAAACCCTGTGTAATCTTGATTCTAGCTAATGCTTAATATTTTCATGTTTTAATGAGATTATAGGGTCTGTGATTAAAATCAAGCTGGGAAGATCAAATAATTCTTATCATGATGTTTTCCATCTTCATAAAGGATTTGAAATGGTATAAATTTCAAGTATGATTACAACTTTTCAATATTAAAAATTATAGTTTGGGTGAAAAGGTCTATAGGAATATATGGTGGAAAAACAATTTGAAAAATTCACAAGTTTGACTTTTTGAATTCTTAAGTTGTTTAGAAAATTCTTAAGATTTTTGGAAAATTCTTAAGTTCTAAAGTTTTGGTCAGGGATTTTGGTTAAAAATTTTAGTCAGACATTTTGGTCAAATCTTCTATGTTGGATTTTGTGGTCGAACATTTTGGCTAGACATTTTATTCAAATTTTGTTTGTCAGATATTTTGTTTAATAAAATATTTAGATATTATGTTCCAAGTTTCCCTTTCCTTGAAGGATTTGGTCATTATAATTTTCATTAAGGGTTTGCACACTGAGTAATTTTTACCCTTTTCTAAAATATTAGTGCATGAATATCTAATTGTTGTCTCCTATTTTTAAGTGTTCACTCAAGTTAAAAATCCATCTTTTGCCTTGATAAAACCTAGTGTAATCCCAATTCTAGTTAATGCTTAATATTTTCATGTTTTAATGATATTACAAGATCTATGATTAAAATCAAGATAAGAGCATAAAATAATATTGAGTATGATGTTTTCTATCTTTGAAAAGGTTTTGAAGTGGAAAAATTATAAAGGTTGATTTCAAGTTTTTAATATTGTAAATTACAGTTAGGATGAAATTTTTGCAAGAATATGTGGTAGAAATACAAGTTCTAAAAAATTGGAAGTTTGACTTTTCCAATTCTTAAGTTTTTGGAAAATTCGTAAGTTTAGAAATTTTGGTCATAATTTCTATTTTATGTTTTGTATTTGGATATTTTGGTCAGATATTTTATTCAATTAACTCTTTCATTATTATGTTCCAAGTTTTCCTTGCCTTGAAAGATTTGGTCGTTAGAATTTTCATTTGGGATTTATGTTCAAGGTTTGTGTTTGGGGCCTTTGATTCACAATGTCCACCATTCACCAGTCAATATGTTGTCAAAAAATAAATGATTTAAATGGAAGAAATGAAGTTTTAATGTAAATTAGAGGTCGATGTGGAAAATAAGCAAGGACACAAAAGTATTTATGTAGCCATGCCAATATTTTTGCTCATTCTAAAATGTATGACATGTCCAAGTGGAAGTTAAAAATTATTAAAGAACATAATTTTAAATAGAAGAGAACCATGATATTAATATAATCCATTTGAAGGGTCAAATGGTTAATCCAAGATTTTAAAATGGTAAAATAATGCACTTAAGCATTATAAAGTTTGGTAGCAACCCTATAAGGTCAAAGGCAAAATAGAAAATGAGAAGGCATGGGAAATTTTGGCATTGACCAAAAAATTCAAAAGGGTAAAATAAGCTAAGTATTTCCATTTTTAATATTTTTATTTTGTCTAAAACCTCCATGGAAGAAAAATATTATGTAGGATTATGAGGCTAAGGTGGGCCATTCCAAGCATATTTTCCAAATAACCATGGATACTTATTTTCTTTCATCATAGCTAGAGTATTCCAATGCAATCATAACCAGGAAATGACCATTCTTTAGCTTACACAAGGAGAAGGGAAACTATCCAAAACTTTCCAGCTATGGAAATGATTATTTGAAGGCATGGCCAAGTAGTTACACATGAAGACAATGATTTTTTTTTTCTCCCAAGTGAATATTCTCCCTCAATAACAAGTGAAACACATTTCTATCAAAGAGGATCAAGGGTTTGTTTTAAAATCTTCATCATGACAAGGATATGAATTTACTAGAATGATTTGATTGCAAGTCATGAACTTCTAGGAATGATCAAAGGTATCTTCTAGCTAAATAATATTCATAAAATATTCTAAGTGAAAGAGTTGTATAAAAAGAGGGCTTGTCCTCATTTCTAAGGTTGTTGTTGATTTTTATTTTTTCTCTGTCTTAGGCTATTTAAAACTTTTATATCCTTGATGTGTGTATATTTTATCTCTCTTTCTAATGTGGTTATAGTTATACAACCATTAGTAACCTCAGAGAGCATTGTCTATGTCTCCCCTACTAAAAGAGAAAAATCACCATGATTTTTCCCCATGGTAGCATTCTAAAACAATGATGTATCTAATATTTATTTGAAAGAATATGGAAAATATCTATGATTTTTAATCTTTCCTATTAATGAAATAAAATAATATATTCTTCATGATTTGTTAATTTGGGTATTTAGTTTTATGAATATCAATGGCGGTAGTTATTTTGGGCATATATCTAAGTTTTAAATTACTTTCTACTTTGTGATTTGGGAGTATATTGTTAATAACCTATTAATGGCACTCTAGCTTTATGGATTTGATAGTAGAAAGTGTTTGAAACTATAGTTGTAGTGTATGTTATAAGGTTTCAAGAATCAACTAAATATTTGCATTATATTAGCACTAATGGATGTAACTCATTCTTATTAGTCTCCTTATCTTGTATTTTAGTCTTTCAACATTTATTTTAAATGAATGATTTCATGCCTATTGAAGGATATCCTATTATTTTAAAAACCACACCACTTTTTTTATAAATACTTAACTTATCCTACTATATTCTATCCTATAAATAATATACCCTACTACATATTTTAAGTGTTGTTTGCATGCATATGCATAAATATTGCATATATGAAATGTGTCTATATTGTATTGATCTTTGAAGATTAGAATTTTAGTCTTCCATTTAGTCCTCTATTGTTAAAAATTTATTTATAAATTAAGGTTTCAATCATATTTACATCTGTCTTCAGTAGCTTATGTCTGGCCTCAAGCATTTATTTATTTCATATGATAACCCTTCTAGGGTGAAGTGTGAAAATTTGGTTATGACCTAATCATATTTATATTTCTTGTGTGCCAATAATCCCCATTGATATTGAACTATATTATCCCTCCATACAAGCAAGCTACCCCTTAGGCCATATACCCTTGGTTCAAGTAGAGCTAGAAGTAGTAGGGAACTAACCATACCCTCTATTGATGTCTTCTAAGCATTCTCTATGTTCAATCCATCCTGGTGATAAACCCTTCCCCAACTATAACAACATACTTATGGGTTTTTCATATTTATTTTCCATGTTGTTAAAGTGTGCAAGGCTAAGTGTAAGAGGTGTATAATTGGGAACCAACACTTCATTGGCATCATTATCGAGGATCATAACTTGGCACTTGTGTTATTAGGGACTCTTATAGAGAGCTATATTTGTTAAGTGTTATCATGTTATCTACCTATTATTTATTGATTTTACTATATTTTTTTTGTCAATGGCCCAACACTTCATTGACACCATTGTTAGGGAGATACCATGGCACTTATGTTGATAGGGACTCTTACAAAGGGGTGTATAGGTCCATATTCTCAATTTATCTATCAAGTAATATTTGGTGCATTAACTTCATTTGTGTATTTTCAGACAATTTTTATCCATATTCTCATGTGTTTTAAATATGATGTAATTTGAGAGTGCTTTACTACTTTGGGTTGTCAACTATGTAACACTTCATTGGCACCATTGTCAGGGACTTATGGTAAATGGAGATATGTTGATTTCCTGTAAAGGGTTATAACTTATTCATGTTTTAAGGTGTTTTCTCCCTTTGAAAATCAATTTTGATTTTTAGTGTCTTTACTTTCATATAACATCATTTATTTTAGAAAGGTATAATTTTAGTTTGTATCACAACAAGTTTGTTCATTGTTATATTCTAAAAAATTTCTTCTAGTGGTGAGTCTAGTATATCATCTAGTTTCAAGTAATATCAGTGCCCATTTAAATATATTCATCCATATATGAGTGTTTTTTTACTTTAAAAGCTATAAGGATTGAGATCATCATTCAAAGGTGACTTGTCAAAGTAGCTTGTCTCACCCTTAAGTGTTTTTCAAAGAAGGACAATAGTTTGGAGACTAGTTAAAGGATAAAGTTCAGTAATAAAGGAGTGTTTAGAATATCAATATTATTGTATACCTAAACTTTTACTTACTAAACATCCTATTATTGAATATTATCATAGTTCTTATGATCATTAAAAACCTTATAGTCTTATTTACTACCCAATTCCTTCTCAACCAGCTAAATCTCCTCTTAATTTTGATCCCCCAAGTCCACCTCACTCACCCCATCAAAACCCTTTTCCATTTTATCTTGAACCCACCATTAAACCAATCATGAGGCATAGGGATAAAAATGAGAATGAATGTACTACATTAAACATTCCTAAATTTAGACCAATTAATTTTGATGAAATGAAAGGTTATCCTAATGAAGTTCCAAACCAAGTAAAGAACCACCTTGTGTTTTAAGGGAATAATGTAATGATTGGTTATCATCATTTGAGGGATTTTAACATTATCATTGAATATTATGAGGTTGAGAATGATGATGATTGCATTAAGTTTTTTATGTACATATTAGAAGAAGATGATCATGAGTGGTTCAATTCCCTTCCCCATGGATGCATTGATTCATGGGAAGAAATGAAAAATGTTTTTAAAATTTAGTATGGTGGTAGGATTGATCCTAGGTTTCTCTTGGCATAATTTAAAAACATAAAAGATAACCGTAATGAATGTGTGAAAGATTATAATACAAGTTTTAACAAGACTATGATGAGTCTACCTAAAAATATTAGGCCTAGTAATACAACTTGTCTGATTAAATATTGTGATGAATTTGACAAGAAGGTAGCATATTACTTGAGGGATAAGGATCTTATGAACTTGAGATGGGAATTCAACATGGAAATCCAAACTAAAAACAAAATAAAGGATATGGGAAACACCCTAGTTAAATGGGATGATGTAAAATTAGTTAATCCTAAAAATATGCAATCTACTAAGACAACCAACCATGAGGAAATAGTTAAAACTTTGGCCGCTATTTTCAATGAGATATTTTATAAGATGGCTAAAGTTGATAAAAGGTTGCCTTATGGGTCTACAAGTCTAGGGAAAAATAAGAATCCAAATCAAGAATAAGGGAGACCTATTTTCCACATTAGAGATAATGATAGAGGGAAGAGGCATGTATGTGATGATAGAAATGATACAAATTAGAATAGAGGGGCTCAAAAGGAAGTTCCTAATATATTTAACACCAAAGTCAATGTTGTAAATTTTGATATTGACATTAATTGGTGTGATAAATGCTTCCTTACCCATCCTATATGTGATACTACTAAATGAATTGATGAATATGAAAAATAAATTGAGTCTATGTTCGATGATAATTATATATTGATGTTAGATTGTTAAGTCTCCCAAAGTAAAATGTCTACCTCCATGAAATTGCTAAGTGATACCACTTTTGATGAGTTTTGGAATTCATTATGAAAGGTATGCATCCCAACTTCTAAGTGTGTTTATGATGTTAACATGACACAAGCATATGAATTACCCAATCATGATATCAATTTTTTACATTCCATGATGATTAATAAATATAATGGGGGAATTCCTTTAGTTGAAGAAAGGTAGTTACTAATTAATGCAATAGTTTCCCAAGAGAAAGAATATAGTCTGAGAAATAGGCAAAAGGTGTCACTCCTTAAGAGACTACCCCTACAAATCCAAGGGCAAGGGATGTAAGGAAATTAAAAAAAACTATAGTATACCCTAATTATTCCAAGTTATCACCTACTTCCCAATTTGTCAAACAAATAGGTACTCTATCCATGAATAGAGTATGTTTATTATCTAGTATCTCTAAGGGTGTGAGTGATGTTATAAATAACCCACCCTTGAAGTCTGATGTAAAAAATGAAAATTCAACCCAACCTATTCCACTTTAGACATTAAATTATTATATCATAATATAAGGTTTTCTCACCCTTCAAATACAACCCTTCCTTAATATAGTATGTTTGATATGGCCCAAGTGTTGAATCAACTGAAAATCATTGTACCACTTGTTGAGTTAGTATGAATACCTAAACATAAGAAGAGGGAATTTGAATATTTGAAATTTAGTGGTAATGTAGCTAAAAATTAGATGAATTCACCCCAAACACTCTTAGATTATGATGAAGAATCAGATGAGGTTGTTGAACTAGCCCCAAAGATTTATTTGGGGAATGCATTGGTAGAAAGTTAGCAGAATGTGGATCTATTTTACATAACCCTATTAATCCATAGTCTAATTATTCAAAATTGTATGTTTGATTTTGTATCCTCTTATAATGTGATTCCCATAGATGTCTTTAATGAGATTAGAGTGAAAATTACATTAGCAATTGGCAAGTTATATTCCATGGATTTATGAGAGGTTCCAGTTGTTGGATAAGTTAAAGGTTTGGTAGTGTTATTGGTAGTTCATCCAAATAAATTATTGAATATGGATGTGGTAGTTGTGGATTGCCCACCTTAGTGGGGGATGATACTATCATGACAATGGTCTACCAACATGGGTGGAAGTGTGTAGATGGACTTGTCTTATGCCACCATTACTTTGGAAGATAAGATGGTCAAACTTTATAGAGATCCAAATATGATGCATGTACTTGAAGATCCAAAAATAAATATAAATGAGGTATTGTCCATAGATGTGGATCTAGGTATCTTTATTGGGAATGTAGATGTTCTTGAACAACTAGTTTTTCTTGATTCTAGGTTTGACAATGAAAGTGTTATTTGGAAAATGTATTTTGATAGGGCTTACTACAGTCTTAGAAATGGAGTTGGGGTTGTCTTATATGACCCTAATGGGAAATATTTTTAGTTTTCTTTCATTTTTTATTTTGACTAAAAGAATAATATTACTGAGTATGAGGTAGTATTGCTTGGTTTAAGAATTACCCATGAACATTGAATCATAAGCTTGATTGTAAAGGGTGATTTGAAACTAGTGGTTAAATAGGTTTTTAGTGCTTATGACACCAAAAATAAAAGGTTAAAACAATAGAATAATTTTTTATGGGATTTTTTAGATTTATTTAATGATTTTAACATTTTTTATCATGATATAAGTTTAATTAAAGAAGGTGATAGATAGACTTTTAGGGTTAGGTGCTTAGTCTAAAATTGAAGATATGAAACCACACTATCAATATCGAGTGGAGGTGTTTGTTATGCCTTCAATACCAAACAGTAAAAGTCATTTATAAGTTTTTGATGATGATGAATAGATTAGAAGGTTCTTCAATTGTGAATTTGAGTTTCAAGATCAACTCATAGGCATAGAATCCATGGTTTAGGTTTGTGATGAAAATGAAACCTTGTTCAGGAAGGATATAATTGAGATAAATACAAACACTCTCCCTAGAGGATTAGTGAGTTTAGAAGCATATTTTGATGGGACAGACCAAATTAAAAATCAAGAGTCATTTATTTTAAAAGATATAATTGAATTCAATTTGGGCTCTAATGAACATCCTAGAAAGGTCTGGTTGGGTATTCACCTAAGTGCAGTAGAGATGCAATATTAAAAATAGCTATTGAAGAATTACTATGACTATTTGTCTTAGTCTTACTCTGAATTTAAATCATATAGGGAATATTTTTTTCAACATTTCATCCCATTATAGCCTAAAATCAAGCCTTTTAGGTATAAGTAAAGACCTATTAATTGAATTTTAGCCACCAAGATGAGGGATGATTTAAATAAGATAAGGGATGGTGGAATTATTCAACCCATCAGGTATTCATCATGGGTGGAAAACCTAGTCCCTATGAGAAATAAAAATGGTGGTGTCCACTTGTGTATGGATTTTTTTAAATTTGAAAAAAGATTATTTGAAGGATAACTAACCCTTGACTAATATGGATAACCCACTAAAAAGTGTTAATGGATAATAAATGGTGTCCAAATTATATGGTTTCTCAAGGTATAACCAGGTTAAGGTAAAAAAATCCAAGAGACCCAAGAATACATTTATGACACCTTGGGTCACTTATGTTTATATGAGGATGTATTTCATGTTGATGAATGTCAATGAAATGTTTTAGTGAGCTATGGATGTTACATTTGTAGGGGTAATCAATAATTTTATATATGTGTATCATAATGACATTATAGTATACTCCAAGAATAGGAAAGAACATTTGGACAATCTAGAGAAAGTGTTCATTAGATGTAGGGAGTTTGGCCTTTTGCTTAATCCTAAGAAATGCCACTTCAAAGTAAAAAAGGTAAAGTCACTAAGACATATAGTGTCTAAGGATGGTGTCATGATTTAACTCAAAATATTGGAGGCCATTGATAAAGTGCTTATTTTTAGTCCAAGAAAAGAATTCAATCCTTCTTTGGGTAAATTAATTTCATCATAAGGTTTGTGTCTAATTTTATAGAGATTACTCTACCTATTACTTCTATGTTAAAGAAAGACCAGACCATTAAGTGGGAGGAAAAGGTCATGAAAGAATTTAATGACATAAAAGGAGCCTTAAATTCTACCCCTATTTAAGTCTACACTAAAGAATTCAAAATATTCTCTTTTGCATCCCATAATATTGTAGCTATTGTTCTCTTGCAAAAGAATGATGATGATCATGATTAGCCCATATCTTTCTTCAACAAAGCTATTCAAGGTTCTGAAGTAAACTACATGATCATGGAAAAATAAAATTTTTCTCTCTTGACGGTTTTAAATATGTTTAGACATTATACTCTAAGTTTGAATATTTTTGCATATATCTCGCATATGATGGCCAAATACATCTTGACTCATATTAAAGTATAAAGCAAGAGATGTAGGTGGGTCAAAAAGTTGTAAGAGTATGACATGGATATTTAGACCATAAAGTTAGTAAGAGGGATAGGTATATCCAAGCTCATGTTTGAGACCAATTTGTAATCCATTGAGGTAAACACTATTATTTTTAATGTTGATGATTCCTTGAGTCAAATTAGCATATCTCCATGCTATAAGGACATTGTTTACTATTTAAAAAATTTGAATTTTCCACATGGCTTTGAAAAGAATAAAATGAGAAATTTTAAGCTTGTATCTCATAAATATATCTTAATTGAAATTGTATTGGTATGGAGGAATCTAGATGGAGTTCTCCTAAGATGCTTGGTAGAGGAACAAACGACCGATTTGATCAAAGACTTCCATAGTAGAATATATGGTGGCCAATGTGAACCTAAAGTCATAGCTCATAAAATTATTAGAGTTGGTTATTAGTGGCCATCATTATTCAAGGATGATTCTCAGAAGGATAGAAAGTGTGAGAAATATCAATGTTTTGTTTGGAGGTTGAAAGTTTTTGGTTCTCTTCCCTTATAGCCTGTGATGATTAAAGGCTTATTTAGACAATGGGTAATGCATTTCATTGGTGAAATCACTAATTCATCAATAATTATACATAAATTTATATTTTTTGAAACTAAATACTTCAAAAAATGGGTTGAAGTAGTCCCTAAGAAGAAGACTACACACCAAGCGATTATGTACTTTTTATTCACGTAGATTATTTGTAGATTTGGTGTGCATGTTAAGGTAATTACTAACAATGCCATGAATTTTAGAGCTAAGACTTTGGTGATATTATTCAAATTATATGGGATTAAATTAACTTATGATTTTGATTACAACCCTCATGGGAATGGGCAAGTAGAATTTACTAACAAGAACTTGCTTAAAATCTTTAAACAAACTTTGGAAGCAAGCAAGAAGTGGGGTGAAAAATTGAAGTTTGCCTTGTGGGTTGATAGAATCATGGCTAAGAGTGTTATAGATAAAATCCATTTTGAGATTTTTATGTATCTCAAACTATTTTTCCTATGAATTTGTAGTTGTGAACCTATCATTTCATGCAACAACTAGAGGAAGATGATCAAATAAACCACTATGAAAGTATAATGGCCCAAATTTTTGAGCTTGATGAAACTAGAAGATAATCTCAAGAGAGATACCTCAAGTTCAAGTAAATATTAAAATAATACTTGATATAAAGGTTTCTCCAATAAATTTCTAACTAGGTGATCTAGCTTTAATTTGGAATAATAGGCATGAGAAGAAAGGCAAGCATGTCAAGTTTGATGCCTTGTAGATGGGTCTTTATTCCATTGAGTAAAGGATTAGGAAACACACTTTCTTCTTGAGAGACCTAGATGGTGAGATATTGGAGATACCAACTAATGGTATACATTTGTAACACTTCGTTGATTGAGTCTGTGATTTTTTATAGTAATGTATAGTGTATAGTTATGTTGTTTTGTTTCCCCTTTGTGTTGTGCCTTTGTTTGTCTAGTTCCTTTTGGTGTTTTTATTTCATGTGGTTTTTTTTATATCCTCTTGATCTATTTTTTTTGGTTTTCATTTTTCTAATTCAATTTTTATGACTATTTTCTGATAAAAGGTCAAGTTTTAACCCTGTGGCCCAATGGATTGACACCTAGTCTTATTTTCTAGGGTTCTTTTCACACCTAGAAATGGTGTACATCCCCTAGAGAGAGCCAGTGTTAGTTCCCAAAATTTCACTAAGTAATTTATGACATTTTATGAATTATTGGTGCATGAATATCTAATTCTTGCCTTCTATTTTCAAGTGTTAAATTGATTAATAATCTAGATTTTGCCTTGATAAAACTATGTGTAATCTCAGTTCTAGTTAATGCTTAATGTTTTCATGTTTTAATGAGAATGTAGGGTCTATGATTAAAATCACGCTAGGAAGGTCAAATAATGTTGAGAATGATGCTTTTATATTCAAAAAGGATTTTAAGTGGTATAATTCTCAAAGTTGATTACAATTTTACAATATTACAAATTATAGTTGGGGTGAAAAGGTCTGTGAGAATATCTGGCAGAAAAACAAGTTGTAAAAAATTTTAAGTTTGACTTTTTGACTTCTTAAGTCTTTTGAAAAATTGTGAAGTTTGTAACTTTTTCTCAAACATTTTGGTCAAATATTTTTTTTGAAACTTTTGGATCAGATTTTTTGGTCAGACATTTTGTTCAAATTTTATTTATCAGACATTTTGTTTCAATGAACTCTTAAGATATTGGGTTAAGATTTTTCCCTCCCTTGAAGGATTTGGTCATCAAAATTTTCATTCAAGGTTTATGTTCAAGGTTTCTATTTAGAGCCTTTGATTCATAATGTTTGCCATCTATTAGTAAACATGTAGTCAAAATAGAAATGATCCAAAAGGAAGAAGTGAAGTTTCAAGGGAAATCAAAGCTTGATGTGGATAATAAGCAAGGCCACAAAAGTATTCAATAGGCCACATTAGTATTTCTTCTCATTCCAAAATGTATGACCTATCCAAGTGGATGTTAAAATTTTGAAAGCATGATATTTTAAATAGAATAGATCTAATATATTAATATAATCCAAATGGAGGGTTTTACAATAAATCAAAGCTATTAAAAGGGTGGAAAAATTCACTTAAGCATTATAAAGTTTGGTGTCAACCCTAAAAGGTCAAAGGTAAAATGTAAAATATGAAAGCATGGGATAATTTGGCATTGACCACAAAAGGAAAAAGGGTAAAATAAGTAAGTATTTCCATTTTTAATATGTTTATTGTGTTGAATACCTTAATAGAGGAAAAATATTTTGTATGGTTGTGATGCCAAGGTGGGCCATTTCATTGTGTTTTTTTGTGTTTGATTAGAGTGTGAAAGTAGGGTTTTAGAGGTATACCATATTAATGATGGTTCATAAATATTAGACCTCCAATCCAAAAATTATGGGCATGGATGTTTATCTCATATATACCCTAAATCTCGTGAAAATATTTGGGTCCAATGTAGCTGGTATAGAGAGATATGAGAAGGAGATGGTGGACTTCAAACATCTTGCAAGCTTCCTAGACATGGTTTCAGTCTTAATGTTCATTCATAGATTTGGGACCCTAAATATAACTCACTCCTTCACAAATATTGACTCCATATGGGTTCCCAAATTCCCCTATAAGCCTTATAATCCCTCTATGATGGAAGATATGAACATTTTAATAGATAACTCAAGTTGATTATTTGGACTATTGTAGCTCAAGGTGGTTGCTAAGAAAATTTTTACTTATTAATAATATTATTATTTATAAAACAACAATTTTATGACCTTTATCAAACTCATACACTTTATCATGGTCATCAATTTATTTGTGATGTCTAGGTTAGTCATCAAAACTAAATTCAGGTCTTGAGCAGTCAAGAATAGGTCTAGGACTAATGGGCCTAAATTAAGAATCAA
Source organism: Torreya grandis (assembly GCA_037957365.1). Lineage (NCBI taxonomy): Eukaryota > Viridiplantae > Streptophyta > Pinopsida > Cupressales > Taxaceae > Torreya > Torreya grandis. The sequence continues at coordinate 1,345,329 of JARHVA010004836.1, forward strand.
GGTTATATTTTACCTATATAATTTTATATTCCCTCATCCTAAATTTTTAAAATATTTATACTTTCCTTCACCTGCCTAAACCACTATCTTTACATCCTTCTCTCATCATTTTGCTTGTAGGTCTCACTATTAGCTTGGGTGTTTGAAAGTAGTGTAGTGGTCTAATTATCCCTTTCACTCTCCACTATAGATTTGGAGTTATAACTCATATAAAATGATTTTAGGGTTGACAACACCCTATTAAATGACACATTTTTCCATTTGTGTTTCTTGAATAGTCCCTTGAATTGACCTAGGGTTAATGAGTCTTTTGATCTATGTAACCCTAAGTGAGTGAGTTTAACATATTTTCTACCTCACCTACGAGTTAAATCATCTTACAACCAATATTATTTCTCTCTCACCTTTTAATTCAGGTGTTTTTTTTCTTTTGGATAACCTTTAAGCTTGCATATGCCTTCAATTTTGGTGGAGACCTTACATAAGTTTTTAGGCCTAATGGACCAAGTAGGCCATTAGGATATTTTATTTATATCAGGAACTGAAACCTTTAAAATGTAAAACTAATATCATTATGAATATGAAACATATATCATATTCCTAGTTGCATATCTCACTTTTCTATATGGTTTTTGTTGATGGTTAAAATTGCATTTGTTTCTAACACCAACAATGGGAAGTTTCAAGATGTGGGACTTGCGACTTGAAACAACCTCCATATTTTTAAGAAGTTGGTCACTTTTTTATATCAAGCGTATACTAGAAAAAGGGATAGGAATTTTAATAGAAACACAAATGCAAGAAATAAAATCTAACTATAGCGATTCACTTGAATGTAATTCAACCCTTAATTCTAAGCATAGTGAGACTATATGTAAGATTCAATTACATTTAAGAGAAAACAAGGCATGATCAATGTAAAAGATGAAAACAATAGAAACTGAGGCTCACAACTTAGACTACTTTTGTAGTGACATAGAAAATATCAACAAAGGCATAGGATTAAATCTTCTTATTAATTCTCCAGTCACATAAGAGGCACATAAATATGCATAGTTATATAAACTTTCCAACTCAAGAAAATAGAACAAAGGCAAATGATATTCCTAATCATAGCTCTAGAAAGTCTAAAACCCTTAAAAACACAGCTTAGACTACTTTTGCAATGACATAGAAAATATCAACAAAGGCATAGGATTCAATCTTCTTATTAATTCTCCAGTCACATAAGAGGTACAAAAAAATGCACAGTTACATAAACTTTTCAACTTAAGAAAATACAACAAAGGCAAATGATATTCCTAATCACAACTCTAGAAAGTCTAAAACTCTTGATAATAATTATCTCAAAAATTTCTCTCTAATTCTGATCCTCTTCATCTGGTGATCTCTGCACTCCTATTTATAGCCTTGGATTCACTCTAGATTGTTTGTGTGTTCCCAATCTAATGGCCCAACTAAAATCTAACTGAATTGAAAGTGTCTAACAGAAGATATTTCTTAGATTCTAAAACGCTCTTTCTTCTAGTAGTTTATTGGCTAAAACAGATCGTAAGACGCTCTCTTCTATTAAACAGAAGAAGACACTTAGCTGATTCCCCTTTTCCTCTTAAAAACCTTCTCTTTATTTAGGATGCACCAAAAAATGACACTTGGCATGATTCGTAGCACTTACCAAAGACACACGACACTTTCCACGTAACTTATACTCTTTTTGTGTCTTTGCTCAAGAGGGTTCCACCTTTGACACCTATCATAATCCACTTCTTCGAAACTTTAATAACTTAATAGAAAAAAAGACCCACAACATTTCTTGCCTGAGCAACTTTAAAAGGGTCATAGGGACAGGTGGCAATTTTTGCTTGCCTCAACAAAGGACACTTGGCAATCTCTACTTTACTTAACTAGGGATATGTGGTGATCCCCACTACTTTTAGCCACCTTTTGAGAAACCTGTGAAAGGCGACATGTGCTGGTCTCCATGTTGCTCTATTTATATTATAGAAATAATCAGGTCTCATTTCATATTTACATGGACAGTGACACTTGGCGGCTTCCACTTGATTCAAAAATAAAACCTGATACCCACCACAGTATTTACTATATTGGTGAAACAAAATGAATAAAATTTAGAGGTTGACATGTGGTGGCTTCCACTCTCTTCAACTAGGATATGTGGCATCTTCTGTCACTTTTTAGAAAAGCAAATTGAAACCTTCCATGATTGTCACTTGGTGCTCTCTACCTGATCCTGATACTTAGCTTGTTGAAACCTTCCACTCAAAAGAGATTTGAAATGTGGATGCCGATATGAAATGTGGATGATGACACTTATCGCATTTCACTAAGTTACCATGAGATACGTGGCAATCTTCACTTTACTTATATAAATTGTAAAAGGTGCCGTGACTGATGACATTTGGTGGCTTCCACCTGACTTCAACACTTGGAGAAAAATGAATCAAAAGGAAATTAGAGCCCGTGCTTTGTTTCAAAACTTTTCCATCTCGAACCAAAGTATGCAGGAACAAAATTTTGTAGTGCACAACTGAAAATTAAAATTAAATGTAGAGTATTTTTTACTCTACAATTATTGGTGACCCTAAGGACTTTTGAGCCTACTCAAAAAGAAACCACAACTCTCGCTAGATCAAAATTGAAAAATTATAGCTTCAGTAATGTTGTTTGGTAGGTAGACCACTCATTGTCAGATAACCCCTATTTATTATGCAATTCATTAAAGGCTAAATCAAGGTTAATAATATCCTTATGAGAAAAATTCTACAAAATCTAAACCATAGCCTTCAATTTGAATTTGAGTTGGGAAACATGAATCAAAACAACTTCTACTTCAGGGACTGATGAATCATTCCTTAAATCCTAAAAAATTGTCTGATCTTTTTGTTTGGCCAACAAAAATGGTTTAATTTCATCAACCATTAACACCATATTGTCATCAGGAAGTAGAGAAGGAAGACCTAATTGCACTAGATCTTCAAAGTGCTATTTCAATTCACTGATTCCTTCTTTGATGACATCTACGAGCTCTCTGCAACTAATGGCTATAGAATTGTAGCTAAGAACCTCATTCACTCACTTAGTAGTGACCATTCTGTTCTCAATTTTTGCTACTAACAATATTCCATTTATTACATCATAAAGCTTTTGCAAAAATGTTTCAGAGTCCAATACTCTCCCAAAAAATGTAGCTAGAGTGTTCGCAACTAAATTATCCACCTTTTCGCATAATTTTTGTGCATTTAGCAGGAAGGTGAGAGAAGGCTTGAGCTGAATAATATCCAAAGAGATTCTCTTCCACATGGATTCATATAGCTCCTTCACCAGACTTAACACTCTGACATTATTTAGCCTATTGGCTAGCTCCAGTGTAAATTATTCTGCTCTTTGTTACTCTACTTAGAATTGGGCTTGTATAGCCACAGTATTATTCTATTCTCTTAGCAGATTTTGTTGCAATTGGGTAACCTATAGCAGGTGTTCCTCACATTTTTCTTGCAATGCTACTTTTTCCTACCTTAGGGTCATCACCACATATTTTACCTACATTAGCCCTACTTTTAAGGAATCATTTTGATCCTAGACTGCCCAGTGAGTCTAAAGAGAAACAATATCTTGTAACTGTTTATTCAGATTTTCTATCTCATTATCTTTTCTATTGATTTCTATGGTCAAACTATTACAGTTTACCTTTTCCTTGGTTAAATCGGCCTCCATCTTATATAGCCTCCTTGATGTCTTCAATTAGTCTTCAACAACTGCAAAAGTGGATTTGGTTAGCAGCTCAATTTTGTCTTATGGCCTGAACAAGGACATGTCTATGACCACTACATTCATTATGTAGTCTTCTGGCTACATCTGCTCACTTGGCTTGATTACATTTGGTGACAAATGAGTCACCATCAATTACTATTGAATGGGGTCAAATTGTGACTGTAGATGGGGTGTAGCCAAGGCTTTATTTTCCTTGATCTTCTTTATCTCTCTTTGGGCTTCCCTTGCCTTCCTAGTAGCATTTGCTTGGGTTTGGAAGGTAGAAGGAGAGGCAATGTACCCACTTGAAAAAGGATGTCCCTGTAGCAAACCATATTGAATAGCCAATTGTTGGCTATGGGTGATCTGAGGGGAAAGTTTCTTGGGAACAGAGTAGGAAAAGTGAGGTAATGTTAAAGCTTGAGTAGGGATACATGGGGTAAAGTGAGAAATGGGAATGATAGAGGTGGCAGGGGATGTCATTTGGCTAAATGGAATCATCATGCCAATAGGAGAAGAAATAAATTGAGAAGGAGAAGGAGGAATAATAGTTACCTAAGGAGCAATTATAGTACTCTGTAATTGGCATTGTGGGGGGTCTACCTCCTCTTCTGAATCAAACTAAAATTGCACCCTCTTTCACTTCATGGTGTCTCTTCTTCTGGTTGTGTTTATTTTCCTTCCACATCTACTACTACCATTAGTGATGCTTGTGGAGAACTAGGAATTTCAATAACCAATGTTGATGGGGAAGCTTTTGGTGGTGAAGGCACCACACTCTTTTGCTTTTCCATGACACTGAGAGATTGGGGCCAAATTGATATAGTTACTACAGCTGTAATTTACCCTAAGGCCTATGGCTCTTAGCTTGATCCTACTCTATCTTCTAGATGTAAACCCTGTGTCATCAAATTGCTTGTGTTAGGGCTAGATACAAGGGACAGATGGCACTCATCCCATAGTTCTTCCCATCTTTCATCTATGTCTACATTCCAAAAAGAATGAGTTGTCTGACAAATTTCTTGCCTATATTTCTAATAGGCTTCTATTTTCTCAGCATCCCAATCTTTATTATTTAATGCCCTTCTTAAGCTAGAATTCATTCTGACTTTAGAGTCAAAATCCCTCTACTTAACATAGAATTTTTCCCAGGGTTTGTTCTGTGGAAGGGGCAAATCTATTAATTTAACATCAAATCCAGGAGCATCTTCTATAGGATTTTTTTTGTTTTCCCAAAAAGGGTGGCCTGCATGTGTAATTCTACTTTCAACCCTATTAGTCCTTATCCAAGAATCTATGAAACCATTTGGGTGATATACCCATTTGTCTTCAACTAGCAGGAAACCCAGGAAGGCTATTTTTATAAATAGCACAATCTCAGCGTCTCTAGCTTCTAATACCATGTTAGTTGTCATCCATGAAAGGATATACATTTTCCTCTTCCTCTTTTTAGAGCCATATTCATTATCTAATGTAGGTACATGCCTAGTGACCTCTAAGAATGCTAACCTAAGAGTCAAAATCTTAGGTAGCAACATTGGTTCCCCACAAAAACCATGGACTCTTATAATTGTATGGTGGGATCTAAAATAGAAATCACAAGGAATTGGGCAACTGGTTAGAAATTTTGAAACACTTGGAAATAGTCTATTCATAACTGGTTTCAGGCTGAGGTGACAAAAAGTAGGGTAACAAATAATTCCCAAATTTCATATGGGTCACTAGTTTTTGACAAAATATGTGTCCATGCAGACACAAGAGTGGTCCTGTGGAGATCAAAACTTGGGTCATACATATCAAGATGCATATGTGGAGAAAAGATGTCAGAGTTTTGATATAGCATGAGGTGAAACAAATAAGAAGAGTACCTGAAAACTCCTTTTGATTTGAACTGGACCAATTGTTCCACCATTGAGTATGCAATTTGTTCAAAAAAGTTAAGCCAATACTCCTTAGTTTTGTCAACAATTTTCAGCCTGAAGAGGATAGCCATTTGTTCTCCATAGACTGCCATATCATCCTTCATTCTGAAGATGAAATCCATCATAGATAGTGCATCTTGGCTAGCTTGTGCAAATTGGGCTCTTGTTGTAGGGAGTGTAGGCACAATAGTGTCATCATCACCCATTTGTAATTTGAATCTTAAGAACCTTAACTGAGTATTGATGTTTTCCCACATTCTTTGCATTTTATCAAAAGTGGGAAACGTAGCTATCTTATCGTGATATAGGGCTAACATGTCCCTGATAACATGTGGTATGATTTGCACCATGAATGGACCCCATTGTATAGTGTTTGAGGGTGCATGGAATAATTTTGCACATAGTTCAACCAAGTTAGGGCATGGATGTACAATTGGGACAATGAATTGTGCCAGTTGTGAAGTCCATATCCTCATGGTAAATGTTTCATATTGCCCCACTCTAGCCCTCTAAAGACACCTTTGATGTTCCCCTTCTCTAAGATTTTTTCTACTAGCTCTTTGAAGAATTGGGTCCATAACTCCATCTACATAATATTTTATCTTTACTGGGTCACTTGTTTGACCAACTTCAGGGATTCTTCTCCATGGATAGGTCTTCAATGGTTGCATGGGAGCTAAAGCATATGACTTGCTCACAAGAAACTTGTCAAGGGATTCATACATCCCAGCTCCTTGTTGTGAAGATTGTGCTCCCTCCATATCTATCTATTCTATGATAACTAGTATGAACTTTTGAAAAATAGAAACACTTTCATTGAAGCAAGTTTACTAGGAACCGAAAATGCAAGTAGCAAGATATTTTCTCATATATGCAGGACTATTTGAGAAACTATAAGCTTTAAATCTTGTTAAGATGTATTTATTGACCTATCAAGTCTCAAAATGGCATTAAACTTAGATAACCATTAGCAAATCTTACTCAATATTTATGGGATAGTGAGATAGACACATTATGTGAGTGGGAAGGCAAGGTACCTTGGGGATTTCTAAAGATTTGGAAGATATTCAATGCATTAAGAAATATTGAAGATTTTGAAAAACTCTCTGAACTTCTGACTACGTGTTCAAATAACACTTATTTAAAAGAAAAGCAGGAAAACAAAAAAGATATGAAAAGGGGAAACTATCTAACTATAATACATTAACCAAGTATCTGTATCTCCCTCCTGGATCAAAAGAAGAATTTCTAAAGTCTCCTTCATGACAAGCCGGCTTATATTGCTAGACAAGTGGTTGAATTAGATATAGATCTGGTGACTTTCTCTCTGTGTATGCTACATTGATTTTCCTCCATTCGAGTGAGTCTGAGTCAAACATGTTTCCAACATATATAAACTCTTCTTGTCCTTGGAAGCTTGTCGATTGCCAGTTCTTGATACTAGCATGTCTTATCAAGAAATTAATGACTATTTGTTCATCAACAGAAGGCCTTTGATATATATCATTTATTGACTTATCTCCTTCTACCTCAAACTCAAATTTTATTGCATGATCATCCTCTTTAATGACTTTAAAACTACCAACCTCTTGAAAGTATAATTCTAAAAGTTTGAAATAATTTTGCATATGTAATTGAGTCTCAATGTTGTCTTGTTCATCTGTAATTAGCTCACAGCTTCCTTGAAAAATAGTATAACCTGACCCAATGATTTCAAACAAATCATTCAAATCATGATCAAGTAAATGTCCATGTTCCTCCACATCATCTTGCAAAGTAAGAAGAAAGTTAGAAATTATCTCTTCTTCATCAGAGATTAAGGCATAAGCTTGTGACTTCTCACTCAGAATATTGAATTCATGTTGAGAGACCTGAGGATTGATAGAAGAGGTATATTTTGACTTTTCTTCCCTTAAAACATTTGGGATTTTATTATCTTCCTTAAATATGATGTAATTACCCAAACCCATGGAGTCATAATTTCCATATGGTTCACTTTGCATCATAGCTAATAAATGATCATTTTCCTCTTCTGGATCATGTTTAGTCCATTCAGCTAACTCCTCAACAAAAACCCTTTCTTCTTTATTCATCATAGCATGAGCTACCTCTAACTTTGTAATTTGCTCATTGGTGATGTGATCCTTATATAATAGTTTAGATAATATCTTCATCTTTGAACCATATTTGGTTCTTAGGATGAGGTGAGACCAATCAAGGGACATATATCCTCCTATCTTGGCTATAAAGTCTCTTGATAAACATAAGAAAAAATAGGAGGTATATCTATGACTACTACATCTTGATTTATAATTATATTGGGACAAGTATATAATTGTAATGGTAGTTGTTTAATTCTCCCTATTGTTTGTACTGCTTTGCCATCTAGCTGCATGACTCCTTTAGTGAGTGGTTCATACTTAGTTTTTAAAGCATTAGCTATCTACTTAGGCATTACTATAGTACTAGCCCTTGAATCAATCATTACATTATGTATAAATTTCTTGCCCACTATCAAAGTTAAATAAAAGGGATCTTGTTTGGATTTGCTTACCTCTGGTGCATTATTCACTAGGGTTGTTGTCTATAAATGAACTGTGTCTTTGAGCTTTTCTTTTTCAGTAGGTCCTTATTTGATAACAATACATTTGGGCACTGCTTGGCCTTGTAGAACTTCTTGTAGTAGTGTCTTCTATTTGGGAATAGCCAATATATCCCATATTGATACTTGTGTTGGAGTCTTCTTCAAATTATCCACCACATTTATTGGTCTCAGAGTCTAAGTTCTTTGAAAATAAGGATATCTTGTTTTTTCTTGAATTTGTGTAGGAATCACTTGATTCTGCATTAGCTGAGGCACTTCTTATCTAACAGCTATGTTTATTTGTCCTTTAAATGGAGGATTCTCCACGACTTTACTATTTACAACTTTAGGTTTTTCCACCATCATTCTCTTTGATCTAGTATAATAATCAAATTGCACCATCGATTTCTTGGAAGTGGAAGCTTCGTTCAAGAAAATTGATTCTTCATCTTCAACCCATGAGAACAAAGCATGTTCTGGGGCTATTTCTTCCTCTTTTTGTAAAGACATCCCTTGCATATGAGCCATTAAGACTAGATTTTGCATACTAGAAGACTGGTAGGCTTGATTGTCACTGGAACTTGCAAACTATCCATCCATTCTTCTTTACTCTACCACCTTTTGTTATAGATTACCCATGGGACAATCTCTAGGCATATGAGCATTATTGAAAGGGAAACACTAGGCATTAGTGTTATCCACATAATTATTTTTCCCTAGAACAATCTCCCTATTTGAATTGGGGGGAACAGTTTGTGAGGGTGTAGGGACTGCAACTAATTAATTTGTTGGCTAAGGGTTATTTTGCATTTGAGGACCCTGGTATTGGTTTAGCTATGATGAGAATCTATTTCCTTGATATCCTTGATATGGAGGCCTAGAGAAAGGATTATGTTGTCTCTTTATATTAATTAGCTCATTAGAAAATGTCCTTAAGATATTATTTATATAATCCACCTCAGATGACTAGGCAGGGACAATTTCTTTAGCAGGTGGTTGAGGATATGTGTACATAGACATAGGTGGGGTTATGGATTTAGGGGCTTCTTGAGGTAATGGCAAGGAAATCTCTAGAAATATGGGCATGGGAGGCCTTGGAGACAACTTTCCAGCATCTATCAAATTATTTTCAGCTTTGAATATAGAGTCATAAGCCTTTGGTAGAGTCTAACCTCCAAGTGACTGAATCATAACAGATATGTTTGAATTTAAAGCCTTAAGATAGAAAACTATATACATATCTGGTAATGGTCTAGCTATAGCAGGGATTCTTTCCCAAGTCTTTTGAAATCTAGAATTGAAATCAGTCATTACTTCTTATGGTGCCCTTTCGATGGCAATCAATTGCTGTAATAAAGAAGACTTATCACCCTTCTCTTCAAATCTTTCAAATAAAATATCTCCGAGTTGATCCCATGTAGATATGTTATTTAGGGTCAAGGATTGGTACCATTCTAGAGCTTTCCCTTTAAAAGAAGCTACTAATAATCTTATGGCCACATTTTTTTGTGTGACAACATGTATAACACAAACATCTAATACATCTTGTAGATGTTCTTCAGGTGTTTTGAAGTCTTGCCCTCTAAATTTGGGTAGAGATTTCAAGGCATTCACTAGGATAGGGTCCCAAGTGGCTAGTGGTATTGGGAGAATGAAAGGACTACCAATGTTCCAACTTGCATAATTTCTTGGGGCAATAGGGGCTCCCATATTTACTCTTGGTATTGGTATAAACTGGTTGACTCTTCTTCTTGGACTAGTTACCAAAGGTGGCAAAAGAATACCTAGATTTAAATTAGATTGATATTTGGTTATTGGTCCACAGGTCTAACTCCTCATAGCTCTCTAGTTCATACGATATTGAAAGAAACTTTGATATAGGATCCCACTAGGCATGCTAAAAAATGTTGATGGTTAAAATTGTACTTGTTTATAACACCAACAATGGGAAGTTTCAAGATGTGGGACTTGTGACTTGAAACAACCTCCAAATTTTTAAGAAGCTGGTATCTTCTTTATATCAAGTGTATACTGGGAAAAGGGATAGGAATTTTAACAAAAACACAAATGCAAGAAAGAAAATATAACTTTGGTGATGTGCCTGAATGTAATTCAACCCTTAATTTTGAGCACAGTGAGACTATATGTAAGATTAAATTACATTTAAGAGCAAACAAGGCATGACCAATGTAAAAGATGAAAAAATAGAAACAGAGGCTCACAGCTTAGACTACTTTTGTAGTGACATAGAAAATATCAACAAAGGCATAGGATTCAATCTTCTTATTAATTCTCCAATCACATAAGAGGCACATAAACATGCATAGTTATATAAAATTTCCAACTCAAAAAAATACAACAAAGGCAAATTATATTCCTAATCATAGCTCTAGAAAGTCTAAAACCCTTGATAACACAGCTTAGACTACTTTTGCAATGACAAAAAAAATATCAATAAAGGCATAGGATTCAATCTTCTTATTAATTCTCCAGTCACATAAGAGGCACAAAAACATGCATAGTTACATAAAATTTCTAACTTAAGAAAATAGCACAAAGGCAAATGATATTCTTAATCACAAATCTAGAAAGTCTAAAACTCTTGACAATAATTATCTCAAAAAATTCTCTCTAATTCTGATCCTCTTTCATTTGGTGATCTCTGCACCCCTATTTATAGCTATGGAGTCACTCTGAATTGTCTGTGTGTTCCCAATCTAATGGCCCAACTGAAATCTAACCGAACTAGAAGTGTCTAATAGAAGATATTTCTTAGATTCTATAACGCTCTGTCTTTTGGCAGTTCATTGGCTGAAATAGATTGTAGGATACTCCCTTCTATTAAACAAAAGAGGACACTTAGCTAATTCCTCTTTTCCTCTTGAAAACCTCCTCTTTATTTAGGATGCACTGAAAAATGACACTTGGCATGTTCCGTAGCACTTACCGAAGACACACGGCACTTTCTGCATAACTTATAATCTTTTTGTGTCTTTTCTCAGGAGTGTTCCACCTTTGACACCTATCACAATATGATTCTTTAAAACTTTAACAACTTAACATAAAATAATACCCACAACATTTCTTGCCCAAACAACTTTAAAATGGGCATAAGGACAGGTGGTGATTTCCACTTGCCTCAATAAAGGACACTTAGCAATCTTTGTTTTACTTAACTGGGGATATGTGGTGATCCACACTAATTTTAGCCACCTTTGAGAAACCTAAGGAAGGTGACACGTGTTGGTATCCACATCACTCTTTTTATATTATAGAAAAAATTGGGCCTCATTTCATATTTACACAGACAATGACACTTGGCGGCTTCCACTTGAGTCAAAAACAAAACCTGAGACCCACCACAGTCTTTACTATATTGGTGAAACAAGATGAAGAAAATTTTGAGTTTGAAACATGGTGTCTTCCACTCTCTTCAACTGGGATACGTGGCATCTTCTGTCACTTTTTAGAAAAGCAAATTAAAACATTCTACGATTGCCACTTGGTGTTCTCCCCCTGATCTTGATACTTAGCTTGTTGAAACCTTCCTCTCTAAAAAGATTTGAAATGTGGATGCCGATATGAAATGCAAATTCTAACACTTGTTGCATTCTATTGAGTTACTATGAAATACGTGGCAATCTCTACTTTACTTATAAAAATCGTAAAAGGTGCCTCAGCTGATGACACTTGGTAGCTTCCACCTGACTTCAACACTTAGAGAAAAATGAATCAAAAGGAAATTAGATCCCATGCTCTATTTCAAAACTTCACCATCTTGAACCAAAGTATGTAGGAACAAAATTTTGCAGTGCACAACTAAAAATCAGAATGAAACGTAGAGTATTTTTTACTCTACAGTTTCATAAATTAACCTCTTTCTTTTATACATTAATTGTGAGTGTCTATTTAGGCCCAACTAAACCTAATTAGTCCATACAAGCCTTATTATATCTCAATTAGGACTCATATCACATTAGATCTCTTGATAGATGTTTAAACTTACCTTATCAAGTGTTCCTAACTTAGAGACCACTCCAAAAACATGCATAAGCCTTCAACTAATATATAGGTTTGTATGTGTTAATTAGGGCCTATTAAGCCTAATCTAGTCATTAGGATATTTGATATATTTTATATGGGAAAAACATTTAATGTATATTGATGGACCTAATGGGATTATCCATATTTACCCCTTTTCTTCTACTCACCCCAACCTTATGTAGGGATATTTACTTAGGCTCTCTCATGTGACCCTACTTACTTGGTTGTAGTCCTACACTTTTGAATGTGTTATTAGGTAAGAGGAAATATTTATTTATTCACAAAGGATATTATAAAAAATTTACCCATATTAATCATATTTTCATCATTTTCTCATTCATATTTCACATTATATCCTTAAAGACAAGGTTTCTCCTTTGTCCAACTTCCCTGCCTCTAATAGTCAACTTATAGGTGATGTTTCTATGCCTTTTAACTATGTGTGTGATCAGTTTGAGGGATGTAATATGTATTATTTATCCTAGGATGATAATAATAGGTGATTAACCCTCCATTTATCTATATAATTTTCTTATGTTTATTCCAAACATCATCATATTATCAGAGTTCCCTAACCCTATAGTCACAACTACTTCTTAAAAATCTAGACTGGGTCACTCTCTTGGGTAGACTTAATATGGTGTTATCCCTATCTACCATGGTATATTAATTAACATACCATTTAATATGACTCTTTATTACTCTTTAAGGATTTTTATTTTATTAAAAGCTTTGTTTCATCAGTCAACCTTCCATGTGACTAGTCTGCATAGCAGGCTTGTTGGTGATAAATGAGGGATCATTTATCTATGTGTGTGTGAACACTTTGGGGGATGTACTTATTGAAATTTTATCCTTATATGAAAAATTTTAACCCTTATAATAAAAAATAATTACATGATAACCCCTCAAGCTCATCTATAGTACCTAAACTTATCATTTCTTATGATGCTTCTTGAAATCATTTTACAATATTAGAGGTGTCATAGAGTTTATTTGTGATCACCATATGTAAAAACTATTTGAATTTATATTACTAATTCATTATTAATCATGATGGTCTTGGAGTGATTAAAGAGAGTTTCAAGTTTTCTTGGAGTCTAGTGAGCTATTTTGAACTTGTTTGATAGGTTTAAGGATATTTTGACAAAATTAAGGTAATTTGGAGGAAATGAGGTTTCTAATCCTTATATTCCTAGACCTATTTTATCATTTTAAATAAGGGGTAAATATTATTAATGGGATGGAATGGTGCTTGAGCATTGTTTAATGTTATAATATGAAGATCAATAGTGTGTTTAAGTTCATTATCCATGATATATTCATCCAAGATCTATTCCAATCTCAATTCTTCCTTAGAATCCATCAAATACCTCTCAAATATCCTATGTTGGTTAAATACATTACTAAATATTTGTAAATGGGTGATATTTCAAGTGTCTCATGGTTTAAGAAAGGCCTTAAAGGAGTCTCCAAGTCATTACTATGCATTTCATATCTTTAAAGGTCCATTTAAAGCTCATACACACCTCCCCACTAGCCAAGTAGACCCCACACATGCCAAATTTTGTCTCTCCCACTTCCCATTTCCATATTTATTGTTTTAAATTGTCATTTAACCTATGTTTTTCCTATTTTGATCCTTTAATGGAGGTAAATGGTCATAAATCTAGATAAAATGTAGGAAAAAATACTTTTTATGTGTTTTGTGTAGTTGTACAAACTTGTATGATCATATCTGTATAGGGGGAGATCAGAGGTTACATGAGGGATCATGTATGAAATATAAAATAATTTTCATGGTAAGAAGATTTAAAATAGATCCAAAACTAACTTCTCTCCTCAAATGAGTTTTAATACATCCCAAGAAAACTTCTAGGTTTGTGGATAATACAAATGAGAGAGAAAACCAAGAGTTGGTCTCTTGGGTGAAGGAACGGGTCTCTTAAAATTCCCATCCATGGAGTTTATATTCAATATCATGTTATATACTTTATGAACATTATTTAACAATTTGGCCACTGTAATGAGCTTTTTTATTTGTGAAGGGAGTTGAAATGGCAATGGTTTTGATGAAGATTTGAAGTTTTTCTAAAATATAATGTTTTATGTGTATTATTTAATATATTCATATTGCATATCCATCACCTTCCACTCATTTTTCATTCATGTGGATGATGAGATCAAGAAAAATTGCATGCTTTCTTCATCTTTTAAATTGTAGTTTAGTTTCTTAAGTTACAGAGTCCTTGTGTATAAGATGGGAGTATGAATAATGTCTTGGATTTGATTGTGAGTTTATTAAATCATGTAAAAAATCCTTTGCCTCCTCAAATACTCAAACAAGACACCATTAGGCCAATCAACCCCTTATGCCCTATTTTATTGTGACTATCTTGGATGATGTGGCATTCTTTATAAGGTGAAGTCTAAGTGACTACAAATAATATTTTAATGGTGTTTGAGATTTACACATATCTTCCTTTCACTCCATTCTATATTTTACTTCCCCATACTCGTCATGCCCCTATTCAAAAATTCATCCTCACATACATCCTATTTTTCAATGGAAACCAAATTAAACTATCACAAATCCTTACACATACTAAATACGTGACATAGTCACTATTGAATGGGAGTATTAAAAACATTCAAGATCTCTAAAGAGTCATATGGTATTATTAAAGGAGGAAATATTATTGGAATGGTTTTATAAAACATTCTCAAGGTTTGTGTTTAGTGTCTTAGTTCTTGTATAAAAGGAAGGACCTAGATGGCCTAATCAGGCTTAATGATACCCAAACATGTAATTATAGTTAGACTAAAGTATAAAGAAGCCTATTTAATGATTAAAGTAATAATTTTTTCAATAATGTGACTTCTTTCTCAAATATCCTAATCCTATTATAATGTTTTGATAAAGTGTGATATGGGTAGGAAGACTTAATGACCCATTTAAGCCTATTAGACTTAAAAGGTGACATGTACAAGCTTGTATATAGAGTTCATAACATCTATGAGACCTCAATGGTTGTTTGAATTCTGAATACATATAGTGGGAAGGAAATAAAGGTGATAAGTTTTAACATATCAGTTTTAAAAGGATATTAATGTCACCAAATTCATCAAGTTCAAGGAGACCTAGATGGTGATCAAAATAAGATCTTAAACAAGGGTTATAAGGTCAATTAAACAACACAATCCTCATAAAAATCTTCCTATCTAGGCTAATGGAGTTTTTTTCCTAAGAGAGAGTGTATCATGAGAAATAAATTTATTGATAAAAAATTGCTTAAATAACATAATATGAATCCATTATCATCAAACAAAAGCATAATGAAACAACTGTAGTCAAGGTATAAGAAGGAAATCATAAAGAAACAAGGTAACCCAATAAAAAATGCAGTCTATTAGAGTTTCCAAAAAGTGTTTGTATTTATTAAATAATAATTTTACATTATATCTCCAAAAATTTGGTGATTAAAGGTAATCTAAAAGGGTTTATTTGTGTCAATAGCTTAGGCAAACCTAGTCTTTACAATAGGAACCCTCATAGTTTATCTCTCTTAAGACCTAAACTAGGCATCTACATGAATTGGGACATATAAAAGTCTTTAATTTATATAAGTCTAAATATATATTAAGATAATTGTATGGAGATGATATAAGAGTTTTATATAAATTAAGGTCCCAAATGGATAAAGGAAAAGACTAAGAATACCTTCATACAGTCAAGAACACAATTGAGACATACAAGCAGGGTTAGAGAGGGTGGAGCTATATTGAAAATTATGAAGAGGTGAATTTAAAGATAATAGTATAGGACATGATTCCTAATATATTAAGGCCATCACTGTCTATTATATGATTAATAATTGAGACACCAAAGGAGCCTTGGCCAACCCTAAGCAAGTCTAAATACTTACCTAAAACCAACCAAATAAGATTATACCTATGACTGAGGACCTTTGATTATTAAAGTTGGTTATAACCTGGATACATCATAGAAATTTCAGTAAATAAAATGAAATAATACATCTAAGGTGTTATAAGCATCAATTAAGACAAGAGACAATCTAGCTAGACCTAGTAGACTTAATCTAATACACACATGCATGTACTAAAGTTGAGGATGTTATCATATGTTTGGGACCCCTAAAAGTTTGGAAAAACTTGAGAATTTATCTAAGAGTAATAAAAAATGTTTCAAGTTATTACAAGCCTTTGATTCAAAAGAGAACACTAGACTTAGAACCAAGGGTTACATAGTCCTGATTGTGTGTAAACCCTAGGCTAAAGGATCAAATCCATAAGGAAAAGAATGTGGAAAAATCCCAAGTGTTGTTAGACCTTGAAATAATGTTTAAGGGTGTTTTATAAATAAATTAAATTTGAAATGGATAAGAAATGAAGAAACCACTTAGGTTTCTACATTAGCCCAAACACTCGAACTAACACTATTGTATATAGGCAGTCTTATGAGAGAATGGCATAGGGTTGAATTATGGGAATCCAAAGGTAGTTTTATAAGGATATAAATAGGGGTAGTAAATGTATTATTATTATACTAAGGTTTCTATGTCTCCACAAGTCACTTAGACCCCTAAAACTTAGTTGAGGATTGTTAGGCCTAAAAGCCTATCTTAGGCCTTAAACCTTATACTCACCTTAAAGCACATTCAAACCCTTTGTAATAAATTTTAACACCAAAAAGGTATAGGGGATGATTTAGGTCCAAAAAATTTATTTCAAATAAGTGATTACAAAATAAGGGTCAATTTTAGTCTAGAAGATTAACTCAACTTACACAGTCCAAACAGCCAATTATAGCCATCATTTTAAGTGCTTAGATCATTCACCATAGAGGGAATAGAAGAAAATGATCTTAGTAGGAGTTATAGACCCATATATACTTGATATACATGTTATATAAATCTATATTTAGGGGCACATTTTTATGAACCATTTTTAAGACTGATGACATGTCTAGATTGCTTACAAGAAGCTCAAAGCCTACCAACTTACGCTCATATCTTAACACTATAGACACCTAAAATTGGCCAACAATGGCCTTCAATTGGACTTCAAATTGATTCCTACCAACCTTTTAAAATTAATCCTATGAATCACTAAACATCCCAAATTTGATTGTGCATCATTCATCAAAGCTCATAATCTTGTTGAGAGATCCCAAATTGAGGTATCTTACTATAAGCAACAAAAACCTCTCATAGATTTATTTATAATAATCATGTGTCATCATAACATGAAATATATGAAATATGTCCTATAGACTTATTAAGTGGGGTAATTTCACACAAAAAATCAAATATTAAAAATGCTAAAATGGATAATCAAAATTAATTAAAATGATAAACCAAATTAAAGGCCTAATGTAATTATCCATGTGTAATTAATATATTACTAAAAAGATAAATTCAAAAATATGAAAGATCCTTGCATTTCATGATTGCCTTTTGTGATTTTCCAATCCCTTGATAATATTTAAAACTATCTCACCCATGTATATTCATTAAAAACCATTAATTCCTGACACCTTTTAACTCTACTAGGGTTAATTGACTCACTTAGGTTACGTTTGAACCCATTATATGTTTAAACTACACTTTAACTCACCTTGAGTTGAGTTAGTTCCTAAGCCTATAAATAAAAGCCATTGCCTATTGAAAATAGAGCTTGGAAATTTTAGAGTTATAATGCAAGTTTTGTAGCAAGAATCATAGAAATAGTGCTATAATGATAAAATATTAAGCCAAGCCTTATCAAGACACAAACATAAGCCACATCAAGCAAGCCACAATGGTGCTAAGGAGGGAAGGAGAAAAGAATACTCCATTGTTGAATAATCTTTGAGCACAAACTAACTAATACAAATAATGAATCATTTGGAGCATTCAACGAAGGTAAGAGATTGTTGTTATATTACATTTTAGTTGTGTTTTTAATTGGTTTTGTTCATTAAGATCCCCTATGATCTAGGCAAGTGAGTGTTATCATGTTAGTTTATTTTTATTCAAGTTTTGTTACTTGTTCTAACACTTGATCTAACCTCCCTTTTTGTATTCCTTGATCATAGATGGCAAGATCAATGGGACATGCATCCTTTTAGAACACTAACATAATGATTTTCATATCAAAATTTTATCTTGATAACCAAAAAAGTTTAAAAAATCAAGCCAAGGGACTTTTTTTTGGAAGCTATGAGGTTAATCTATATAATCATGATTTTTCTCTTAGGACTGCAATATCACAACACACATAGTTGTGGTTTTTCCTTTGTTTTCATATTTTTGCACCTAATTGTTAATATTATTTTGACTATTTTCTAACTATAGGGGCCTATTTGAAATATTTAAATATTTTGAATTTTAAAGTCATGATATTACAATGCCATGATTTCAAAAATCACAATATCATAAAATTATGATTTCACGAATCATGATATTGCATGACCATTAGTGATTTTTCATCTTATCCACTAGTGGTCACTGTAATATTTTTTGGTTAAGTTGTAATACCATAAATTTTGAAAATCATGTTTTTGCATTATGAGTTGCATTTTTACACTATGGGTTGTATTTTTACACTGTATACCTAAGACTGATAGACCATCTTTTAGAGCTTTGTTTGGGGTCATCTAGACTCTATTTTTGATGATTTTTTTTAAAACCACGTGTTTTATCCTAAATTTTCAAAATATGTTATCAATTTACCTTAAATTTTCATAAATATTTCACAAATCTCCAAAACCCTCTAACATTTATAGGTCACACATGGGAGAGTGCAAAATTTGAACATGCTTAATTCTTGAGCACTTCATTTTGGTGCCTAAAAGGAATGGTTAAGTCTTGAACATTTAGTTTTAGTTCTTAAAAAGGAACCTAGGTATTTATGCTAATCATTTTGTGAAAAAATTTCAAATGTAAAGGCCAAATACTTCATCAACCTTCATTTAGTGCATAAAATTAATACTTAGATCGAAATTTCTTTAAATTATTTGTTTTATACTTTTTTGTTTGTTTGTGAAAAGTGAAGAGTGCATGTATGCTCTCCCCCATTCACTATAGGGAACTTAGGGTAAAAAAATCACGTTTTCACTTGCAATTTTTTTCTAGTATAAGGCATGGAAATAATGTTGTCTAAGATCTCCGTAAAATTTGTATGGTTTGTGTGATCTAATAATAACCTCTAGAGTTTTTTCACTTCATTTTATTTTATGAAATTTGGCTTGTGAAGGAGATTTCAGAGATTCTTCATGAATTCTTTAGGGAATATTTGACCAAGGGTTTCATCTCCCAGCATTATCTCAACCCCACTCGATGGTGGGGAATATAAATCAAGGTACACATATTGTGAGAGCTAGGAGGTTAATAAAATAACCTCTACTTTCATAGTAAAAACCCAAGTCAGATTTGTTTAACCAAGGGATTAAACTAAGAATTACATGGATGGAATCTCTATGAAAAATAATAGACCCCTGCATAGTAAGTTAATAAGTATGAACTAAACTAATTGAGGAATCTACAGTGTTAGCCACACTTGGGACCATCTATACGCTCACAAAATTTATGTTTTAAACAAACCCCATTTGTTACAGACATATTGTTGATGTAGGGCAAGTAGCCCAAAGGTTCATGTCTCTATAAAATATCTTGGAATAAAGGGGTATAAAACCCTACTACTTCATATTCTTTTTTTTTTATATTAACACTTAAAATCATCCCAAGAGCATGTATATAGATGTATTTCAATAATACAATGCAATCTTGTTAGTTATAGGATCTAGGACATTATGCTTAGTTATATTTGGTAATTTTTCTTTTGTTTAATTTGTATTTGAGTTTAAAAATTTGTTTGTTTATGATATATCTAAATGATTTTTGTGTCCACATCACTCCATTATTTTATGAGGCATTATGCCATCTATTTGACACCATGGTTTTTGAATTGAGAATTATTTAGTCAAAAATGTTGTGTGTGTCACTTGATTGAAATGGGTAACATTACACTACCAAAATTATTTCAAATTTTGTGCCTTGTAATATTAAAACCAACCATTATTTACATCTTTAAATAATGATAACACCATTACATTGCTCAAATAATTTAATAGACTCATCTTTTATTGTGTCCAAGTTTCCATTTCTCAAACCAATACATATGTGCCTTTTTGGGTCTTTATTTAGTACCATTATGATGTTCACCTTTGCCTAGCTTGTTTGGTCAAAAAGCCTAGTTTTCATAAGTTGATTTTTTAATTAACCTTGATAAGTTTGAATAAAAATTGATTGATTTATGTTTATGCCTTGTCTAATTTGTACTTAGACATAGATCTTTATCTTTTGGGTCATGTAACATAGGCTAATTCTTTACCCAAATTTGAAAATTGTTGTGTGTGCCTTTATTTGGTAGAAAATAGTCTATCTCTAAGTTACTTTTATTTCATGCCATATATCAAATTGACCAAATTCATGTCTAAAGTCAAGTGCCTAATCTATGCCAAAGTGTTTCAAGTTTTTTAGATTAAATACCCCTTTATTTTATGTCTAGATTTTGATGTCATATTTGGCTAAAAGTCCTAGCACATGCCTATTTCAATCCTATATTTTGATGTCGTTTATGGCCAAAATACCTAGTATCATTTATTTTCCTAGACTAGAATTGTTTGGAACACTTTGGACCTAGAGTTTGGCATGGTTGGTTATATTCATCCACTTGGCCTTTTATGTGTAAGATATTTGATGTTAGAAATATGATGTTATATTTTTTATACCAAGTTTTATTAAAGACCATTTTGGAGATACAACTCCCCTAGACCAAGTTATAATAATTTAGAACCATTTTTCCTTTGCACATTATATTTCAGAGTTTGTATAACTCTAGGAATTTTTACAGAGATTTCACTATTGATGCATATATGTATAGATACACTTATGGTGAGGTCATGTACAATCAAATTTATAATATAAAGGCTATATAAATTGACTTTGATCAAGACCTATATGGTGAATAAGTGGTTTGTGAGATGGATCCATATCCTCCTTACAATCCTCAATCTATGGAATAAAGCCAAGTATTAGATTCAATGATACCTTCTTTTAATAGGTTGATGTATGATACTCACCATGTTATGACCACCTGATCTCCTACCTATACCATTAAACCTCCTTTATATTATTCAATAAACCAAGTTCTACAACATTTAAGGAATACCATTACCATTCCAAGACCTCATCCTTTGGCTTATGCAAGCAACCAAGATCCATGACACCCTATAATTACCATTCCAAGACCTCATCCTTTGGACTTTATGAGCAACCAAGCTAAAAAATTCCCTACCATTTATATACCAAGACCTCATCCTTTGGCTTGTATCATAAACCAAGCTCCACAATGCCCTACTATTACCATTCCTAATCATTCCACATATGGTAGCTCTTTCTCCTGATAAAATTATCCAATCATAACTAGATGGGTCATAGTTACTATCCTAGGTTAAGAATTAGCCTTTTTTACTCCTCTCATTTTCCAACCACCAACCATTATTCATCCATTTACAACCATTACCGACATTATAAAACCCATACCAATCCTCTAGCCCCAACAAAGCCAATCAACACCTCTCAAACTGAGCCAAGCATTCACAAACCAAGATATATTCAAAATTCATATTTTAAAACTACTTGTAAACCAAATCCAAGAGAACCAACCAATCTAAGATGTTTTTGTTTAACCAACCATTTATGATGAGTTCACATATGATGAGTCACCCTTTTATCCTATACCTATTATTAAGTCATATCAATCTAATAAGATAGTATGTGTTGAGTCACTTTTTAATGATTATAATTGCCTTTGGTCAAATCATTATCTTGATCATATTACTATTTTTTAAGAGCATCCCCTTGATAATATACTATATGTGGAGTTGTCTCTTTAACTTTTTCCACTCGTTGAGGAGTCTCACTTTGACAAACTAGTCTCTGTGGAGCTCGTTATGTCATCATAAGCCATTACTTGTCTAATACCAAATATTCAACAAGACATCATTATAGTAGTGTACAAACCAAATGAGGAATCCACATTTAATTTAGGTTCTATTCTTAAACCAACATTAGATTTAGAATCATAAGTAGCATAGAATTTAGTTTTAGCATAATATTTAGAGTCTCTTGAGTCATAATTAGATTTAGAATTAGAATATGTTCATGATTGTCACAACAGTGGTTATGCATGCTTTATCGATCAATTTGAATATATTTTTTATCCTTATATGTTTTTTTAGGATGAGTACTTTAGATTAAACACAATTTATCCTATTATATTATACAAGGATTGTACGACCTCCTCCCATTCCATTACCATTAGACATGTCATTACCACTACCCAACCTATCCATTATATTGACATTATACCTCCCACAAGTGTCAATTGGGACTAATATAATCAAACCTTGTTTAAATTCATCCATGGTGACATATAAATTGTATAATATTAGGGGGAATAATACCACATTCATGAAAAAGATGAAAAATCTCTTAGTTAAATTTTTTTGAAGGTGCTAGGGGACGATCAAATCTCAAACTCAAAATCTTCTATTGAAACCTTTCTAATGATATAATTACACACCACTGAGAGGGTGGGGGGTGAATCAATGTTTAACAATAATGTAATTAAATTCCTAACTCTTCAAGATAATTTAATAAATCGCATCATTATGCAAGATATATGAATCAAAGAATAAACATGAATGTAACCATTACGCAAGATTTATGTGGGAAACCATCATGGGGGAGAAACCCCACTCTCAATTCTAAAAAAAATAGAATACATTACTATAATATGATCAAAAACATTATGCTTTAGTGAAGCACCCACTTCACAAGGAACACTAACCCCTAAAGATGACAAGCACCAATTTGCCTAAGATTTTGAGCACCGACATAACACCTATCAAATGAACAATTATTGAAATCTGATTGCTTCTCAATTTGATAGAGAAACCCTATAATATCAATATTCTCCTAGTATACAACTCCACACAAGTCACCAACACCAAGCTATCTCTTCATCATAAGTAATAATAACTTCATAAAAAATTTCACTCATATACAAATATGCACTCATAAATCTTGTTAAAATAATCAATAGAATCAAAAAATTATACTGAGTCTAATGATATTTTTCTCTTTTCAATATCATAAAAACATTGGTCACCAAGATCCCCAACAAGCTTCACACAAGGTCTTCAAAATATCAACACTTGCTTTTCTTAGCTTAGTATACTCACCCACAAAGGTCATAAAACATCTTATATATATATATATATATATAATTATCAATTATGGTCAACCATATCTCTTTAGAAAAATTTATGAAAAATTACTTATGTCTTCTAATGTTATCCATGATCCTCTACATAATATTTCTATACCATACCATGATCTCATGCAAAAATCACCTCACAAATGAGGCATAGCTCCACTTGTAAGACTATGTTTGACCAATATGAGATTGGTCAAACCCTAAAAATAACTATAGAAGATATTAAATAAGTAATCAATACTATATAACCATCAGAGACACTTTATCTAACCATATTCCCTACAAATAAAGTCAATCATCTAAAATAGGTTACTTTTAACTATCAAAAACATCATGGTCAACTATGAGTCAACCATTCAATAATCTCCAAGTGACTAGGAATAATAAAATTCTCATGGATAGAGGGTATACATCCTCTATATCACATTCAAGAGATCATACCCATACTTGCTCATTGATTAGGCCTTCAAGTTCACTTCTAACATTGATTGGTCTTTTTCACTCATGTCATCCTTTTATTCATATTGACTAGACAACTTTGAGGACCTATAAATTTCATAAGGAGAAATTAATATGACTAAAAATTTTCATGAATTTTTTATTCAAGCCATAATATTCATCACACACCCATTTTTTCACTTTGTTACTTTCAAAAAAAATTCACAATATTAAAAACATTATTAAGAAGCACTTTTCTATGGGACCCACAAATAATCAAGATTAAATAAACACATATTAAAAAGACTAGAAGAGTCCTCTAAAAATTCCAATAATCATATTGGAAATCCACCATTTTTTTACCACATAGAAGCAATATCTTTCTAATCAGGTCTAAGACTAGGGTTTTTGCACATAAAAACCTACTTACCTTCTTAGAAATCATTGATAAATAATAAGACCTTAATCCATGAACTAATGCTTGGAAAAACTTATTAGTAACCTTACTCAACTTCTCAAAATGGATGATATCCCCATGAAAATTCTGCATGAGCTAATGAACATGAGAACTTTCCTCTCAAGCTCAAAATGCACCATTCAAGCACCCTTTGAAGAACATGAAGTCATTTCTAACTTTATCTCTCATCTTCTAACCTATAAATTTGTAAATAAACTTTAACATACCTCTATAATCATCTCCCATTAAAATACAAGCTTTAACAACTTCCAAACACCTGTTGATCCTTCACAAGGTCTTGTAAGCCCACCTAGGCCAACTAGGCCAATGGCCAACTTGTCTTATAGACCACTATCCACCTCTTAAAAATAATATTTATAACATCTCAACATCCTATAAATGTACAACATTTATATTCAAATCATACTAAGCTCCATACCTTTACATACAATCCATAGGACTCAAAAACCTATAGGCAACCATGTGTGATCAAGCCTACAGAGCACAAACTGGCCTGTATACCTCATGAAGGCTACATAAATCCAACCATTTAGAATATAAAACATTAATAAAAAGTCAAAAATCATCATACCAAGCTCCATTCATCCATACAAAATCCACCTAGGACACCCATACACACCCTTGCAAGTATCACATTGCTCTAAGTACATTAAAACACCATGTTCTATCACTCTGACATACTAGACCACTTTATCATCACTAATTCCACTTGAAATCAATGAAAAAACATCTAAAATAATATCCCAACATTTAGAGGCACTATAAGATAATTAAAGTAAAAATTTAGCATTCTTTAGTGAAACCTTCTTAGAGGTGCTATAGGACAATCAAGACAACTTCATTGGTGAAAACCTCTTCGAGTTGCTAATAGCTGAGCATACTAGTCATTCACTACTTGATGAATACATTCTCAAATGTAAAATTAGTATAACTTTCAATATATAACATAATTAAATTTTATCTACTATTAGGCTGAATAATAAAAATAATATGGTCATCTTATCTAGAGCATATTCAAAAATCTTTAGCCCTACCACAACCAAAATTATGTCAAATTCAAAATCAACAACATTTTGTGTTCATAAAAAATTTTATTTTCATTTGTTTCATGATAATTATACATTACATTATCATCCTTATTTACATCACCGAATCAAACCTATCATCCACTATTTATTTGTATTTACCATCCTTGGTCACACTTTCCTTTGCAGAGGCTACAAATATACCATGTCTTAACATTTATAAGAAATAGAATCAATGACCAAAAAAGATCACAACAACATTATTGGCATCCAAATATATAGTATGTTCTTTACATAGCATCTATCAAAATAGGTGTTGTCTCTAAATTTACATGATTGATTATTTTGGCTACATCATATGCTAATTAGGACGTGCATATCCACATCAATAGGAACAACATAATCATTTGCCTAGCTATAATCATATGCCATACCCATACCTTTTACCAAAAAACATTTATCTTGGCCAAAAACATTTCCCATGTTGTTGTCATTTTTTATTTACCTTGTCATTATCATTTTCCATTCCTCTTGCCATTGTTTCATTCCCTTCCATTTTCCTTACCATTTACAACCAACCCTCTTACCATTTTATTCAATCTTCATGCCATCATCCTCATGAACAATGTCTTATCATATGACATTTTACCATGTTATCCCTATTATACCAAATCCTATTTTTAGCCATCCTACCCAATCCTATTTTTATCTTGGTTTCTTTAGTTATTATCACACCTTATGTGAGGAGTTTTTGATCTAGTTTCAATATTTTTTAGAATTATGTGTTTAAATGATAGTCTATGAAAAGAGTGTGATAGTGGATCTGACAAGTTATCTTTAATTTAATTTCAAATGGTGCCTTTGATTATAACTAATTATGGGAAAAGTAGTATTCCACATTGTGTTACTAATTATAACTGCCTATGGGTAAATTAGTACCATAGACATATGGCATTGTTGCCTAATTATAACTGCCTATGGGAAAATTAAGAACAACACATTTTATCATGCATTAACACATCACATTTCCATTACTATTATCATTTTCTTTGTGATTCACCTCAATTTTAGAACTTGTTGTGACCTAGTCAGTTCTCCCTACCTTTTATGTGGGTAGAACTATAGTGACTTGAGGTCCCATCTTGGGACTATGTAGGTAGCTCTTGATTCACATTGAGGTCAACTTAGTGACCCTTTTCCATTCTCTTGTCTTTTTGTGAGTAATGTTTTAATTTTGAATTCTCTTTCCATTTTGTAAATAACCTAAGATACTCTCTCACCATTTTTCAAGTAATTCTTCAATTTGAATGCTATCTCCATTTTTTTAATCTTGGACCATTTAATATCTCATAATTATCTATCAATTTGAGATGCTCTAAAACTTCAAAAAACATTTGAAAAAAGTTTTGGAAAATCCAAAACAATCCCCATTGACCACTTATTTTCCTTAAGGATTTTAGGAACCCTCATTGAATCACAAGAAACCAATTGTCATTTAGTTTCCCCATCCTTATTGGACTTTCATTTTATGGTCTCGTCATTTTATGAGCCCATTCGCATATTATTTTATAACATCCATCATGTTTTCTTCTTATCACTTTATTCTATCCCATTTCCTAAGAGAACTACATTTGGCCTATAGTTTTTGTTAGATATTATATACATGGAACCATTAATGTAGTGTCCACTTGCCTAGTGCATTTGGAGATAGCTTGATTACCCCATTCCTTTTCTTCTATTCCCCCATTTTGTATATTTGTTTTTTTGTCTCTTCTAATCTAGGGGAAATGATGCATCGTATTATTTATTCTTTTCTTGTACTAACATTATGATTAATCATTGTTTGGTTTTTGTTTCTATTTCTTTCATTTTCTTTTATTTTTTTATTAGTATTTTGTTTTATTTGTTTACTTGTTTTCTTTCTTGTTATACCTTGATTCAATATATGTGCATTCATTGGGTGATTCCTTGCACATTATTATTGAATCCATCCATATTAATGTGTCAACATTGTCATCATGGTTTTTATCATTGGTGCATTATTTTCACTTGATTATTGCATTATGTATCTATACTTATTCACATTTTGGCCAAGTTATCATTGTGTTATATCATGATGCCTAACATCATGTGCTACACTAAAAATTAGCTCAGAGAGTCTACATGACAATGTAGCAGTGATAGTTCTTGCCCCCACCAATATTCTTGATCTAATCAGAATCATATCCCACATACAAAGTAATTAAATCACAAAATAATTTTCTTCTTTTCTAGTTCAGATGAACATCTCCATACTCATAGGTTGCCTATATTCATATTTATTCTTTGTACCAATTTTTCATCATATTCTGCATCATGTTTACCATAATTGGGGTACAATGATTATATCCTTGTTTTGGTAAATCACTGTATACCATTCCACTTGCATTACTAATGATTCTAACCACCTTTGGGAAAATCATTGTTTTCAATTTTGATGATTATAATTTACTTTGTAAAAATAATTATCCTTCTTCTACCCAATCAAGGAACATTTTCATTGTGATAATGCTTATAACTACCTTTGGGCAAACCATTTTCTCTATCTACCCAACTAGGGCATGTTTTTATCCTACCAATGACTCTATTCATCTATGGAAAATCATTTTTGTCACTTTTGATGATTATAAGGGACTTTGGTAAAATCATTTTATTATTAACCTAAGCCTTTTTCAATGATTATAATGGCCTTTAGGCAAATCGTCATCTTTTTTAATCCCACCTATGTTGATGCTTATCATCACCTATGGGCAAATCATCCTATTTGTTTGTCCTCACTAAGGTAGATACATATGACACTAAATATAAATACCTATGGGAAAATTATTCCCTTCCACCCCATTCCATCATTTTGGTCCACTCATTTCCTTCTTTTAATTTATTGATTGCCAACCCCTTTTCCAACCGCTCCATTGATGGGGCACCTATAATTCATCCATTGTCATTAAAGTCATAAGTATATGTAAAATTTTAATTCTTTGAGAATATTTTAATATTATTACATCTTATAATGCCTTCCAAAATAGGGGAAAGATATAGACACCTAAAACAAGCCACCAATGGACTTTAACTAGACTTTAGACTGATTCCTACCAACCTTTATAAATTATCTTAAGAATCATTGAAATCACAAATTTGCTTATGCATCATTCATCAAAACTCAGAATATGATTAAGACATCCCTAATTGGGGTATCCTACCATACAAAAAATATCTCACACATATTCATCTCAATCATCCTATGGCTTTATAACATGCAATATGGTCTATAGACCTAATAAGTGAGGTAAGTACACACATAAAATCAAATCTTGAAAATGCTAAAATGGCTAATCAAAATAAAATTAAATGATAAACCAAATTAAAGTATTATTTTCATTATTGATGTGAAATTAATGAATTACTAAAAAAATTAATTTAAAAATATGAAATATCCTTACTTTTCATGATTACCTTTTGTGACTTGTCAAGCCTTTGAAAATATCTCAAAATATATCATCCATGCATATTAATTGTAAATCATTAATTATTGAAATTTTTTTACTCCATTGTTTTTAATTAACTCATTTATGTTAGGTTTGAACCCATTCCATGTTTAAACTACACTTTAAGTCACCCTAAGTTGGGTTTGGCTCCTAAGCCTTTAAATACATGTCATTGCCTATTAAAATGAGATCTTGGAAATTATAGAGTTATAATGTAGGTTTTGTAGAAAGATTCATATAAATAGTTTTATAATACCAAAATATTGAGCCAAATCCAATGAACCTACAAGCATAATCCACATCAAGCAAGCCATAATGGTGCCAAGGAGAGAAGGAGCAAAGAATATTCCATTGCCAAAGACTCTTTGAGCACAAACTGAGCAAGTCACACAATGAATAATTTGGAGCATTAAAGAAAGGTAAGATATTGTTTTTACCTTACATTTTAGTTGTTTTTTAATTTTTTTTATTCATTAAGATCCCCCTATGATATATGAAAGTAAGTATTATCATGTTAATGTGTTTTTATTAAATTTTTGTTACTTGTTCTAACACTTGATCTAACCTCCCTTCTTGGATCCCTTGATTAAAAACACACCTTTTTCATGGGAAATAAAGATGATCATGAAATTTTAAGGGTTATATGGAATAAATATCCATAATAAGACTTTTTTATTTGGGGGCCCATACTATATGAAACATCATTAAGATGGTGGATCTCCAAAACCCTCCTTAAAACCTCTTATAGACTTGATTGAGATTATGATGAAGAATTGGAACCCAATTGTAATCTAATGACCCTAGAAACACTTTAACCATAAAGAGAACTCAAAGGATTGACCATGGTACATAACTATACTGACATTATACTGACACTATATGGATTTGGTATAAAAGTTTAATTTTCTAAGGTTTTAAGATATGTTTAGGGTGCATAACTATTTGGGATGATTCCAATCATTAGATGAGGAAGTTTGATACTTTTTTCACATTCCTATGAGACTATAATCTCAAAACTATGCCTGGTGTAGTCATACAAAATGTGATAATTGGTAACTTGAGTGTGTCTTATGACACCCAACCCATAGGTCCCTCTTTCATGATCTCATGACCATCCTATACACCTTTTTTATCATTCCCATTCATTCAAAGATTTTTTATACCTAATTCCCATTTAGCAAAGCTAAATTTACTATGATGATTCCATTCCCCTAGGTCTCATACCTTTAGGACAATAGTGTCCAAATCAGACTATAGCATAAGACCCTAGGGTGTTCATTTTCAATGCTCATATCTAATTGGATTTTTACCACTAATAGTTACTTCCTTCTATTTCATATCCTTATTATTGTTGGCCTAATGTGAATACATTTGATCCATGACCAATAGATCTCTATAAAATCCCATTCAAAGTTCATTTAGAAGGGGTTGATAAATATCATAAGGCAAGTGAGAATACAAGTAAAATTACTCAAGCATATTTCCCTATTCTCTATATACAACCATATAATATAACCAAAAGCTTATTTGAAACCTCACACTATTACTTAACCACCTTAAAGACACATATTTTAGCATTCTTCATCATCAGATACACTATTTAACAAATCACATCAAGTGGGAGAACTACATATGGATTAATCTCTCTTCAAAGTATTGATATGTAGGTAGTATTTCCTACACAAGATGTGTGGATACATTTTTAGTGAATATTACACACACTAACCCCCTCTCTTCCTCAAATTTTGTCAAATCATAATTTAATTTAAGGTTTGAAGACTAAATTAGCTCTATAGGGATCACTATAGACATCTAACATCCAAAATTTCATAGGTAAGCTCACATAAAGATAGTAGACAAAACCTAGAAAGATAAAGCCTCCAGGCCAATAGTGGTAGAAGAGGATTATAATTTCATACCCTAGGGTGTCTTATTTCATCACTCCTATCTTTTCATGAAATGAAGACATAATCTTGATTCAAAACATTATCATAGTCTTGCATACCAGATTATAGACCATGTCTCAGCCATCTCAATCTAGTTTAAGCTAGGTTACATTTCTCTTCAGTTATTACTATTTTTAGAGAGGTTTACATTATAATTAAATTATACAAGTTAGTATATTAATTATTCCAATATTATTTTCTGATTTAATTAACTCAGACCCTTAACTAAATTATGAATAAGACCCCAATATTTCCAAAATATTAAATTATTTGGTGAACTTGATATACTTATTTTGCATATAAAAACCCTAGGGTAAATCCCTTTTTGATTTTTAAATTTTTTTTAAAATTTTTTACTAGCATATTTAAGTCAAAAATTCACATCAAATTTTAAAATTCTATAGTAGTTTAAAAAAAAATCTATAAAACCCTAGGTGCATATACTAGGTCCCTTTAAATCAAGAATTTTCTATTTTTTTTACTAGCATATTTAAATAAAAAATTCACATCAAATTTTAAAACTCCATGGTATTTTTTTTTAAATATTTTATACAAAACCCTAGTTTCATATACTAAGTCAATTTAAATAAAGATTTTTTCCAATATTTTTTTTATTTTTTTACTTGCATATTTAAATTAGAAATTTTATTTTATTTTTAAAATTCCATAATAATTTTTTTTAAATTTATTCCAAACCCTTGCTACATATAATAGGTCCAATTGATTTTTAGGTATCACTTTACATGTTTATGTGATTCATATCCTTTTAATGGATATTCCAATTTGCTATTTAGATTACATTTGTTTAATCTTTTCTTCCATTATTCAAGTTGTTTTCCTTATGCCACCTAAGCTCCTTGCATCCCTTCCTTTGAGATAAAGTGTAATATTTAGTGGAAACCCTACTAAACTAACCTAAATTCCTTCAACCTGACTATATACCATAGATAAACAACTAGCTCAGGTTCATGTTATAGATCCTACACATCTAAATTACACCAATTTTTGTGAGTATAATTTTGACAATGAGCAGTATGAGAATAACAATGATGATATAAACATTGATGTTCATAACCCATTACATCAAAATCTTGATCCACTTCCACCTATTATTGATAATGAATTTGTCCACAATAAATATTTGATCCTACAAATTTTTCAAGAAAGATTAAGGGAACAATCATGAGATCATAATCTTATCTTAAAATCTATAATGGAAATGAAAATGCTAAACAAGTTGAGTCTTTCATTCCTTTAGAGTATCTAGTTGTAAATGACACTACTAGGGCAACTATGTCTCAACAACCCCCTATAACAACCCAACCTTCCTATGAGGTAACACTAGTTATGGTAGTACATCATTATATCTTGATATGGTAGCCTTGGTGTAAGAGATAAAATCCCTTAAATTTAAGGTGTTACATCTTGATAAAGGTAATTTTATACCTACACAAGCCTTAGATTCTTTTTCTCTACTACATACTCCATTGGCATATGATATTTCTTCCACACCCTTGCCACAAGGTTTTGTTCAACCCAAGATCACTCTATATGATTTCAAGGGAGATCCAAAGACATATTTGAGATCTTTTCATGTAGCATGCTCAGACTATGTGCGAAATGACTAGCTACTAACCAAGTTATTTCCATGGAGTCTAAAGGATTATGCTCTATAATGGTTTTATAGTCTACTAAATAAGTCGATCAATGTATTCAATACTTTAGCCAACACGTTTCTCATTAACTTAAGCATTAACATTGGTGATAAGGTTTCCTATGCCCAAGTTGCATAACAAAAATAAAGGTCAAATGAGCATCTCACATATTATGTTCTTCAATATAATACTATGTTGGCTAAGATGACTAGCCCCATATCCAATCAAGAGTTAAAATATCTCTTCAAATAAAGTCTTGTACTAGCCTTGAATGAGTCAATAATGTTCAAAAGTTTCTCTTCATTCACAGAGTTATTCCATATACTAAAGGAAAGTAAAGTCAAATTAAATTCAATGGGAAAACATAAGTACACAAGTATATTAGAAATTAAAAATAAGAGTAACAACAAAGTCCCATATAAAGTAAAGGTTAATGAAAGAAAGATATAAAATAAACCAATAGTTAATGCAACATCAGATCCCCCTCAATGAATGGTTATATGTGTCCCTCCTCGGCAATATTTTTGTAATCTACCAATTTTTCTAGCCAAAAATTTACAAAAAAAATTGGAATGTAATATCATATCTCTCCCTCCTATTCAAGAAGTTGATCCAATAAATCCTATTCCATGAGGATATGATCAGAATGAAATTTTCAACTTTTAAAAGTCACTATGCCACAAAAAAATAGATTCATTAGTTTGAAACACAAGATACAAGACTTGATAGATGGAAATGTTATTGATCTTGGAACTCTAGTTGAGCCTCCTCAGGCAAAGCAAACATAGGATAAATCTTTGAAAATATTCTTAGATCCTTTCCCATAAAATTCTAAACAATAGATAGGGGATACATCAAGTGTTCACCATGAATATCATGCACATCATCCACCTTTTACAAATCAGGAACCTTTAGTTGAGCTACACTCTTTAAACAACATAATTGGGGTATAAAACTCTAGAGTTCTAGCTAGACCTTTCATCTCTTTCCCAAAGTAGGAGATAGTTGAGGATGATTTAGATTAAAATGCACTCTTTATAAGAGCTTACAGTCATAATCATCCTATTCATTGTGTTCTCATAGATAATCGATCTAGTGTAAACATGTGCACTATAACATTATTTCAACATTTAAGATACTAAAAGTAGGGTATACATCGATGGACATAATTATCAATCAATTCACTAGGCACATATAGAGTTCATTTGGTGAGATTATACTTCCTCTATAGGATGGTCTAACACATGTGGCCATACAATTTACTATTGTTCCTAGTGTAGGAGTTTTCAATATGTTACTTGGTCAACCATGGATTTAAAAACTCTAAGAAATACCTTCTAAAATTAATAGATACATGAAATTTATTCACACTAATTAGGTTATTATAGTTGGTGGAGTTCCATATGAGTTAACAATCCCCACTTCAGATCCATATACTATTTTTTAGTCATTTCTTTTAGTTATACCACTATTTTAGTTTCTTCACTAGTTTTAGTTCTTCCTCTAGTTTAGATTTAGACATAGTCATGGCCTCCATCACTATTACAAAGAGTTCTTACACTTCCATATAGGCCTATTTTATAGAAGCCATAGTTTTATGACTCTAGATAGTTTCCAACTACAATGTTTGCACCTAGGGAAGTCTCATTAAGGTCTCATGCCTCTACACATAGAGCACATGTTTAGAGATCTTCTCCTACTACTAGATGGGTTCCTAAAAGACCCATAGTTTGTCCACTTTTTAGAGTTATAGAGGACCCCACAATTAGTTTCTACTAAAAATATTTTAGAGCATTTATAGCATACATAGTTTTTAGATCCATAATATCATCCCTTCTATCATGATTCATGATCATGCAAACTCCCTCTCCTTGATATAAGACACCATGATAAGAAGTCTCCCATGAGACTCATCAATTAGTATCATTTCTTCTCAATCTTGCTTATCCATAGCTTTTTTTCAATTTCATGTGCATAGTCTCCTCATGATTGATTGAACATAGCTTACATATCAAAAATACAAAAAAACATTCAAATATATAAAAAATCAAAAAACATTTGAATATGTAAAAATACCAAAATCAATATAACATTTCAAAATTAAAAAACATTCAAATAATTAAAAAACACAAAAACATTTAAATTGTATAAACTATCCATGATTTACATTTCTACTACCATGATAAACTTACATTTTATTATTCTATGCTATTATTTGTCAATTTATCTACATTACCATGCTTCACTTGATCTTCTTTGATTGTGTGTAGTGACATCTATATCCTTGAATGCTTCACTCTACCCATTAAGGGGACATCCTATTTCTACATTAGCAACATACATCGATATATTTACCCATAAGGGGCATCTTCTACATGAATATGACATCCAAGCTATGTCATTCTTACACCATGTAATCTAATTATCATGTTGATATAAATTAATTACTATATTACATATATTACTCTATCAACATTCACTAGTATATAACATTTGTGTATTTCTTATCATTTACCTAGTCGTGTATTCCATGTCTTGCATACTTTCACTTCTTTCTTTGATTAGTTATATGCAATTGTAATTCTAATATTTTACATATCTTCTTTTCTTGCTTTGTATAGCTAGATGTTATTACATTTATTAGTTCCTATTTTCTCTCCTATGTGCCTTAGGACATTTACCAATGTCTTTTGATTATATTCTTGTGTGTGCCTTAGGACATTTTCCAATGTCCTTTGCTTGTACTCTTCTATGTGATTGTGGCTTTCATGCCAAATTTGCTTGTTTCTAATTATATGTGTATGTGGCATTTGAACCCACTTTTTATACTTGCTTTCTAGTATAAGTGACATGTGCCCATGTCCCTTGTTTGATTAGTCCCTTAGCCACTATGTGATGCTTCTTTCTTCTTGCCTTACATTCTTTTTGATTATTTGATTTTCAATTATTTGTAATGCCATGATCCACATCATGCATTATCTTACTTTCTTGGATACCATGATGGACATAATGCTCCATACCCTCTTGAAAACTAACAACTAATAACTATCATTTCCAATTCTAACTTATTATATTGCACATGCTATTACATTATTATATCTATCTAGGCATACCCCTATTAATCTAACAATCTCTATTACAAACCATGTTATATCTTGAGATATCTTATTCATTATCATTGATATATCATGTATTTTATAACATAACACAATTTTAGGGCTCTTTCTTCCAAGGGAAATAATTTCAAGGTCCTCATTCTTACCCTCAAAAGAGGGGATAAAAAATAAGGGTTTTGTCACAGAGATCAGAGCTCCTACCAATCAAAAAATAATCCCTCATAACACCTAAAACATTATCTAGACTTCAAATTAGGTAGAATAGACTAGGTAGATAGTGATAATCATAGAATATTCATCAAAAGCAACTCAAAAAAATAGCACCAAGATTGGATTATAGTGTTAGATAGTAGGGTATTTGATTTTGGTACTCCTATCCAAATAGTAAAAAACCCAAATTTTTTAGAAATAGATAGAAAGGTAAGTTTGGTTATAGTTTTGTCACCTATAGTTTAGTTCAGAATCAATAATTTAAATACAATTTTCCTTATATAATTTAGATATAAGGGTCATCATGTGTGGCATGATGGCTCTCACTTATATTTTCAAGTAGGGTCATTGATATAAACTCTAGATCATAATCCATGTTACAAACACCAGTGATTAGGGGTAATGTATGCAACACATTTGACTTAATTTATTTTTGAGTTTAGTACATTACCCATGTATTCTCAGTAGTTGCATGTCTTATTCTATCTGTAGGTGGTTAGCATCATTTTTGAGTGGCTTCCACATAAGCCTATTTCCTAGTTTTGAAGTGGCTTTTATACAAGCCTAATCTCCACCTTTTTTGAATGGCCAAAAGTGACCTAGTTTCCATAACACATTCAACTATCCACACAACATTGTTAGATTATAGAATATTCATGGGCTTCAAGATCCATCTCATATGACTCAAATTTCATATAGATATCATTTCATAGCTTCACTTCATAGCGAAATAATGGATCCAAAGGACTAGTAAGCCTTCGTATTCTTGAGCCACCTATTTAGAGGGATTGGACACATAGTCTAAACATCTATTAGCACATGCATGATCACATAGCTTCACTTAGTGGGTGATAATAGAGCCAAAGGGCTAACCTTTGAATTCTTGAATCACTCTCAAGGAATTTATCACTTCGGTCCATTCATTATATTACTCTTGGTATAAAATAATTCAACACATACTCAATATCATTCACCATTATAATAGGTTTTGTATTAGTTTGCATACCCAGTGAGGTATATTCATTCATTTTCTGCATACCCAGTGAGGTGTATTCATTCATTTGTCTTCCTCACTCTTACCTAGTTTTATACATTCTTATTTTAGATATAACATATTTAGTAAGAACTGATATACTCTTTATTTTTTCTTAAATATCTACATTTAACAACATTGTTTCTTTATGCACACATAGCTTCATGAGATTCACCCTTGTAGGTAAGTCCAGGTATTCTTTCTATTTTTCCTTTATCCTAGTATTTCACTTTGTTGTATTAGTAAAATAAAGGGGGGGGGGGAATGTAATCATATAACATTTGAAAATTGGTA
The DNA here is from genome assembly GCA_037957365.1 of Torreya grandis. NCBI lineage: Eukaryota > Viridiplantae > Streptophyta > Pinopsida > Cupressales > Taxaceae > Torreya > Torreya grandis. The sequence goes on from JARHVA010004836.1 coordinate 1,382,715, forward strand.
ATATGAGTGTGTCTTGTGACACCCAACCCATATGTCCCTCTTACATGCTCTCATGATCCTCCTAGACACCTTTATTCTCATTCTAAATCATAGAGTTCTAAGACATGATTCTTGCTTATTTAGGCTACATTTCTTATGATAATTCCATCCCCATAGGATCCATACTTTAAGACAATAACATATAACTGAAACTATAACAATGGACCCTAGGGTGTCCATTTTTGGTGCTCCTATCTAATTATGTTTTTACCTCCAATGATCACTTGCTTTTGGTTCCTATCCTTCTTCTTGTCATCCTAATGCAAATAAATTCAACCCATGACCAATAGATCTTTATAAAATCCCATTCAAAGTTAATTTAGAAAGGGTTTGAAAATATCACAAAGAAACCAAGAATATAAGCAAGATTACTCAGCCATATTCCCCTTTTCTCTACATATAGCCATCCAATATATCCATAAGCTTATTAAAACCCTCACATCAATACCTAGCCACCTCAAACACACATAGTTTATAATTTTTTATCTTCATATACACTACTATATAAATCACATCAAGTGGGAGAACTACATATGGCTTGATCCCTCTTCAGAGTATTATTATGTCATTAGCATGCTGACACAAGGGGTGTGGATACATGTTCAGTGAATCTTACACACACTAACCCTCATCCACTTCTTCAAAGTTTGTCAAAGCATAATAAAGTCTAGTTGTTGAAGACTAAATCAGATCTATATGGATTTCCATAGACATCCAACATCTAAAACTTCATAGGTAGGCTCATATAGAGATAGCATACAAAACTTAGAAAGATCATGCCTCTAAGATAATAATGGTAAAAGAGGACTATATCATCAGACCATAGGGTGTCCTATTTTGATGCTCATGTCCTTTAAAAAAATTAAGGATAGATCCTAATTCATGATACTATCATAGTCCTTCATATTATATTTCAAACCTTATCTCAACCTTCTCATTCTAATTTAATCTATGTTACATTTCTCCTTATTACTATTTTTAGACAGGTTTAAATTACAATTAACTTATACAAATTAGTAGATTAATTATTATAATATTATTTACTAATTTAATTAAATAAAACCCTTAAATAAATTATGAATGTGACCCCAATATTCCTAAAATAGTTAAATCACTTAGAAATACCTATGCAAGCTTCATCTATACAGCCAGTCGATAAAAATGAAGGACAATGTGACTTAGTTAACTAGTGTGGAAAAATTTCAAGTGTATCTTGCTCAAAAGAGATAATATAAAGATATGGGAGGTAGGTCTAGGCCTAAACCTCATTCATACATAGTTTATCAAGGTTTCATATAGGATTTCATGGCCATCAAATGAAAATAATTAGGATACTAGACCTAATTGGCCTAGTAAACCTACTTGGTCAACCAAGAGGAATGAAGAATGGAATAGGGAGACTATTGAGGGATTTATTAAAGATAAATTATACCATATAAGTGATTATTTTAATGAGTAAATTTATATTTTAATGGTCATTATGGAGGAAGACTTTAGTTTCTTAACTTGGTCATATGCTCAGAAGGAGAAGTATGGGTTGTTATATGCTTTATGATGGACTAATTACACCTCATTCACATTGTAACTTCTATGAAGAGGAGTTATTTGACCCAAATATTGGTGTATCATGATTTAATATGATGTTAAACAAGTCAATCACACCCTCCGCTACACCACTTTAATGCCTAAGGGATCATTCAAAGACCATGAAGAGCATCAATGCATAGCAGGAGGCTTTTATGACTATGTAACTATTTTGTAATTGATGTATGAGTTAATGATGGTAATTTAATACCCATATTTCTCATCTCCACACTATTCTCCCCACTCTCCCTCTTCCCTTTTTTCTATATATTTAGGCCTTGATTTATATCCCTCACCTAGGTATGAGGAAACTCTACCTTGTTTTATACTTGTAAATCTATTAGATTGATTAATAAACTATTACATCTCTTTCATGGTTATATATAGTGTGTTTATACTTTTTTATATTTGAAAATGTGATGGATCTCCCTCCCTTTAAATTCTTTGTTCACCTAGATAAAAATAAGGTATCTTATGTAGGTTATGTGGTGTGTATAAGTGTTGTTGATGGAGTTTGAATTTTAACTTGACTAGTAATAGTCTCATAATAGAGCTTATTTTCATGACATTTTCATTATAGTTACCTAATAAATCCTCCCCATGAAACATTTTTTCATAAGAACTGATGAAGATGATTTTTTAGTTGCTTGATTAGTCTACTAGTGTTGTTAGGAGTTCAAATTGAGTAGATGAATGAATCATATTATTTCATTACCACCACTTAGATTAGATTTAATTTATGAAATTTCTATCTCTTTTCACCCCAACATTAGTATTTTTTATTAAACTAAGCCACAATTGATGTACCAAGGGAGCTAGCCTCATAATATAGAGTTATGGTCTAGTTATAAGGTCATAAACATCCTTTAGGCCATTCCCATGTTAGTAAAAGTTCAAAGTAGAATTTAACACTCTCCTTCATAGGGTGAAATTGTGTTGCTAATAGTTCTAACATAATCAATGGGCCTAGATTCAACCATTGAAACACTCACATACATCTTTGTAGTCATCTCAAAGAGTTTGAAACACTTGAGAAAGGATGTACAATCAAATTTCATGTTGAAAGATATCAAAAAGTCATCATTGCATAGGTAAGGAAAGTTATTGGTCATAATTTATTTTGTTATGCATATATTCCATGATAATTTATGGTAGTCTATGGGATAAATTTATATCATTCACCTCCCTATCAGACCTACCATAACCCCTTTCGTTATTATACTAACCCTTATCAGCCTTATAATAGACCTCTTTACCAATAAGACTATCAATCTCATTGTGAACCTCATCCACCTCATTGGCAACCTTATTATCCTCCTGACCAATGATGGTACTAACCTATAGTTTGTTATACTTAGCCTGCACTAAATAATGAGGATCTAAGATTGGAGATTGAGAAGCTAAGGGATGAAATAAATAGGTTGAATGAATGTCTTAGAAAATAGGAGATTTAATACCAATACCTTGTACATAATCATAAAACCCCTAAAAACCAAGAATAATATACTAGGGTAAGAAATCCATCTCTATGATCATAGTATAATTTTTGGTTCATAACTACTTATTTGATGACAAGGCTATAAATTTATTTATCCCTAATCTAGAGGTAGATAATTTAAACTCGGTGTATTATCCCACCTCCAACCTTGAATTTCAATGGAGTGGGTTGACTAAAAGGGTATTTAGCCTTATCAAAAACCTAAAACTCACCCTTCATTCTTACTCTAAGGTTTCAATTACATAAGACATCATTGGTACAAAAGTTTTACCTTATTTTGCCTTACGTTCATCTAGAGATTTTATGGAAAATATTGGGGGATGATTGTCTAGTGACTTAGCTTATATGATATGAAAACATGGGTATGGTGTAAGGGTTAAAATTAGGTCTGAATCACTTTTTATGTTTCATATTTAGCCTTACACACAAAACTCTTCTAGAGTAGATTTACATCATCCTCCCACTCTAAACAATCTATATGTTTTAAAAATCCCCTTCAAGATCATTATATGCCTTCTCAATAATTTTTAATAACTTCATCTTGGAGGTCTTTTTTGGATAAAATACCAAACTATGTTATACCTTCCCTTGAAAGAGAGAGTTAAGAATAGGGGAAAAGTATGAATTCTAGTTCAAGAGGTGTCTCATGTTCTCAAAGTGTCCCATCATCCCTTAATATTTCATCCACTCATGAACATCAAAGTAAATTTCAGTTTGATAAGTAAATTAAACAATGGAAGAAGGAAAATCTAGTACCTAAGGTTAATACTCCAAATTTTATAATCTAGAAGGACACCTTAAAAACTATCAAGTAACCTAAGGATTTCCATTTCCCTCCCACCCTCTCACATTATGAAGAGTAATCAAATGCATTAAAGGTAATAATTGAACATCAAAGTATGGGAGACAACTAGCCAATATTTATTAGTGAGATGATAGTTCTTCAATAATTGGATCATGTTATAGTTGCAAAAGAGTTTCAAGGACACATTAAGGAGGATACCTCAAGAATATATGATTAATAAATCCATATTCATACCCTTATTCATCTTTATATATCATAAGTTTAACATGAAGTGAAATTAGGATGATGTGATATAGCCATAATGGAAAGATGTTAAAGTTGATGAAGATGAGACAAAATAAACTTTCCTCATGGAAGAAAGTCATGGAAACAACCTACCAGAGTCCATTGTTGAGGCTAAGAGAAGTTAAAGTTAGTTATATGACTATTGGTAGTATGTATATCATGAGTTATTGAATGAGATTGAAGAACTCAATATGGTAGATTTTAAAGGTGGAGTGGGAAAAAATATTGATACTTCACATGAAGATGCCACTAATGATTTAGAGTTTGGGTAAAGTAATTCAAATTTGGAAACACCTATACAAAATGATTTGGAGTTTGAGTGGGTTGATGAGATGTCATTCTCAATTGAGGATGAAGATGATCAATTTACAATAGATCAAGATCCTTTCTATGACTTTGTCAAATAGTTGGAAATGATTGGACAACATGATGCTTCATAACCAAATGGTAATAAAGTTAAGGAATTCCATATATTTTTAATTGATCATGATGATATGGAGTTTTGGGAAGACTTGGAATTTTTTTGTTTGATTTTAAACAATCCACCTCTACCACATGATAATATTGATGAAGATCTTATAAAGGACACTATGGCATCTAAAAATTCTGAGTCTCATAAGTAAAACCATTAGTAGCTCATTACTGAGGTATAAATTAGAATATTGATGTAAGGAAGGTATGTTTGTACTGAGTATGATTTGGTGTTGGACTCACCTAACTAAATCATACACCTAGGGGTAGAACAAAAAAGTCTAGTTGCTTCCACAAGAGGCCATGAACATACCAAACCCCTTAACTATAAGTGGAATTCTTCATGTAATAAATAATGATTATTGCACATTGCACTCAAATAAAGACATGGAAAGTAGACCTCATGGTGTTATAGTGACCAAAGTAGTTTTATGTTTGATTATAGAGGAAAGAGTTGACCTTAGGTTAGTTATTTATAGTTTTTTTGTCTTGTTTTAATAAGTGGTTGGCACATGTTTATAGTTTGTCCCCTTTTTTTTGGGTGTCTTTGTTATTTGTTTCTTAGGTTTAGGTGTATTTATTTAGTTGTTTTATTTTGTTTTGTTATTTTTTTAGTCATATATTTATCACAAGCAATAAATGTGTTTGATAGTTGAATAAATTGGTTATCTACTATAAGTCATGTATAAGTCTGTCATTGGCATGAAAAGATAGTGGGTTCTCTTGACTAGCAGGTTGGTCACCCCTCAATGTTACCAAAAATGTTGACATTTTTTCCTCATAGGCCAAATGTCAATCCCTAACATGAAAAAAACTTTCATGAGAACCCCTGAAGCTCATCTATAGTACCTAGACTTATCATGTCTTATGATTCTTCCTAAAATCATTTAACATTTTTAGATTTGTCATAAAGTCTATTTATGATCACCATATGTCACAACTATTTAAAGGTATATTTTTTATGTATTGGTCCTCATGATGGTATTGGAGTGAGTAAATAGAGTTTCAAGATGTTCTGGAGGTCTAGTGAGTGGTTTTGAACTTGGTTGATAGGTTTAAGGATCTTTTGAAAAAATTAAGGTAATTTGGAGAAAATGAGGTTTATAATCCTTATAGTCTTAGAACAGTTAAAGACTTTTTAAGAAGGGCATACCTTGAAAATGGGATGTAAGTGTGTTTTAACATTTTTTGAGGTCATAATATGAAGATAAATAATGTGTTTAAGTTTATTGTGCATGATATATTCATCCAAGATCAATTTCAATCTCAATTCACCCTTGGAAGCCATCAAATACTACTCAACCACCTCATGTTGGTAAAATAAATCACAAAACCTTTATAAATGGGTGATATTTAAAGTGTCTCATGGTTTAAGAAAGGCCTTAAAGGAGTCTCCAAATCATTACTATGTGTTTCATATCTATAAATGTTCCTCTAAAGCTCATACACACCTCCCCACTAGCCAAGTGGATCCAACACATGCCAAATTATGTCTCTCATGCTTCCCCCTACCGTATTTATTTTTTTTAAATGTCAATTAACTTATTTTTTCATATTTTCATCATTCAATGGTAGTAAGAGGTCAAAAATCTAGAGAAAATGTAGAAAAAGAAACTTTTAAGGTGGTTTTTCATAGTTTTACAAACTTATATGATTATATTAATATATGGAGAGATAAAATGTTTAATGAGGGATCATGTATAATATCTAAAATAAATTTCATGTAATTAAGACTCAAAATATATCCAAAACTAACTTCTTCCCTCAAACAAGTTTCTTTACAGCCCAAGAAAGCTTCCAGGTTTGTGGATAGTATAGATAAGAAAGAGAAAATTATGAGATAGTCTTTAGAAAAGAGTAAAAGGGTATGTTAACCTTAACATAAATTTAATTTTTATACAATATAATGGTATATAATTTATGATCAATAGTTAACAATATGGCTAGTCTAATGAGCTTATTTATCTGTGTAGGGATTTGAAATGGCAATGGTTTTAATGAAGATTTGAAGCTTTTTTGTTAAATAATGTTTGATGTGTGTTATTTAAGATCCTAAAATTCCATATCCATCATAATCCACTCATGTTTCATGAATTTGGATTGTGAGAATAAGCAAAAATTCATGCCTTCTTCATAGTGCAAACTATAGTTTGGTTTCTCAAGTTGTAGAGTCCTTATGCATAAGATGGGAGTATGAATAATGTGTTGAATATGATTATGAGTTTATTAAATCATTTCATACCTTCTATCCCTCCTAAATTACTCAAACAAGCCACAATTAGAAAAAAAACCCATAATCCCTATTTTATTATGAATATCTTGGATGATGTGTTCTCTTTTGCAAGGTGAAGTCAAAGTGATTGTAGAAGATATTTTAATGGTGTTTGAGATATACACATCTCTTCCATTCACTCCATGATCTATTGAAATTCCCCATACTCATAATTCTCCTATTCACTAGGTCATTTCCACCTCTGGCCTATTATTTAATGAAAACCCTCATTTAACCATCATAAATCCTTACACAGATAATGCACATGAAGTAGTCACTGCTGAATGGGAGACTTAAAGACATTGAGGATATTTGAAGATTCATATGGTCTTATTAAACAAGGATATATTCCTTTAATGGTTTTCTAAAACATTCTCAATGGCTATGTTTAGTAGATTAGTTATTGGAGAAAGGGAAGGACTTATATGGCCTAATTAGGCTTAATGATACCCAAACATGTAGTTATAGTTAGACTAAAGTATGAATAATCCTAAGTAATGATGAAAGTAATAATTTTTAAATAATTTTACTTATTTATAAAATCTCCTAATCCCAGTAGAATTTTTTGACAAAGTGTGATATGGGTAAGAATACTTGATGACCTATTTAAGCCTATTAGACCTAAAAGGTCACATGCATAGGCTTGCACAAAAAGTTCATGATGTCTATGAGACCTAAATGGTTTATTAAATTATAAATACATATAATGTGAAGTTAATAAAGGTGATAATTCTAAATAACATACTATATTTTCAAGGAGATTAATTTCACAAAATTCATGAAGGTCAAGGAGACGTAGACATTGAGCATAATAAGATATTAAACAAGGGTTACAAGGTCAATTAAAAAACATAATCCTCATAAAAATCTACCTATCTAATATAATGGATTTATTTTCCTGTGAGAAATTTTAGCATCATAATTAAAGTTAGTTATGTAACATGACTAAAATATCATGATAGTAATCCATTATCCTTAGACACAAGCTTAATGAAATAAGCACAATTAAGATGCAGGCAGGCAATCATAAAGAAACAAGGTAACCCAATGAGAAGTGTAGTCTATTGGATTTTACAGAAGTGTATGTATCAATTAATGAATCCTTTTACATTATCTCTCTACCAATTTATTTACTAAATTTACTTTTAAAGGGTTTGTATGTGTCAATAACTCAAGTATATCCATTCTTCACAATAGTGACCCTCACAATTTATCTCTATTAAGGCCTATTCTAGGTATTTACAGGCCTATGTACATGAATTAGGACATATATAGGTTTATATGATTGATATAATTCTAAATATATATGAATATGATGTGAGGGAGATGATATAAGGGTTTTATAGCAATGAAGGTCCCAAATGGATAAATGGAAATACTAAGCATACCTTCATACAATCAAGAACCCAACTGAGACCTACAAGTAAGGTTAGAGACAGTGGATATATATTGAATATTATGAAGATGCAAATTATAGGATATAATTAGAGGACATGATTATTACTCTATTTATTACATTAATTTATACTATATGATTGGTCCTTGAGACACCAAAGGAGCCTTGACAAACCCCAAACAAGTCTAAACAGTGACTTACAACCAATTAAATAGGATTATACCTATGATTGAGTATATTTTATTATTACATTTGGTTACTACTTGGAAACATATAAATAAAATTAGTAAATAAAATTAAATAATACATCTATTTTTTTATAAACCTCAATTGGGACAAGAGATAACCTAGTCAACCCTAGTACACTTAATCTAATACACACAGGATTGCACTAAAGTTGAGGACATTATCATATGTTTGGGACACTTGAGAGTTTTTAAACACCTGATAATTAATCCAAATGTTATGAAAAAAATTTCAATTTTTTACAATAATCTAATTCAAATTATAAAACACTAAACTTAGAACTGAGGGTTATACAGTCCTGACTGTGTGTAACCCCTAGGCTAAAGGATGAAATTCACAAGGAAAAAAATGTGAAAATATAATAGGTGTTTCTAGGACTTGAAATAATGTTTTAATGGAGTTTATAAATAAATTAAATTCAAATTAGATAAGAAAGGAAGAAACCACTTAGGTTTATACATTAGCCTAAATATTGAGGCTAACATTGTTGTCTTCAGGCAGTCTTATGAGAGAATAGAATAGGGTTGAAGTAATGGAATCCAAAGGAAATTTTAGAAGGATAAAAATATGGGGAAATAGTGTATTATTATTATATTCATCTTTCCAAGTCTCCATAAGTCACTCAAACCCCTAAAATATAGTTTGGGCTTATTAGGCATAAAAGCTTATCTTAGGCCTTAAACCTCAATACTCAGCTTGAAACACATTTAGACACTTCATAATAAATTTTAACACCATTAAAAGGTATAGGGGATGATATAGGTCCATAAAATGTGATTTAAAATAGGTAAGTACAAAATAAGATTCAATTTTAGTCTATAAGACTAACTCGAACTACATAGTCTAGGCAACCAATTCCAGCCATCATTTCAAGTACATAGATATTTTGATAGAGATTTAATTGAATAAAATTATTTTATAAATATTTATGAAAAAATATACACTTGATATCCATGGAACAAAAATTAGATTCATGGGCACAGTTTTATGAACCATTGCTAACACTGATGACATGTCCATAATGACTGTAGGAAGCTCAAAGCCTACCGACTTACGTTCATATCTTATCACAATTTTTTTATGAGAACTCAAGTTTGTTATGAAATTTTAAGGGATATATGGAATAAATATGCCTAATAAGAATTTTTGGTTTGTAGGTCCATACTTTATGAACCATTGCTAAGATGTTGGACCTCTAAAATCATCCTTAAACCCTACTACTAACATGACTGAGATGATGATGAATAATTGGCACGTAGATAAAATTGGATGACCCTAAAAACAATCTAAACATAAAGATAAATTAGAGGATACCCTTACCATGATACTTAGCTATATAGACACTATACATATTTGGTAAAAAAGTATACTTTTTCGAGATTTTAGGAGATTTATAGGGTGAAGAACTATTTGGTATGATTAAAATAATTGGAGGAGGATGTTTGAAACTTTTATAGCCTTATTATGACACCATATTCTCCAAAATACTCCTATAAATACTTTTTTTTGCTTCATCTATATAGTCAATCTATGGAAATAAAGGATAGAGTGACCTAGTTAACTAGTGTGAAAAAATTATAAGTGTTTCTTGCTCAAAATATCTCATGTAATAATATGGGAGGTAGGATCAGACCTTAAAATGATATATACATAGGTTCTCAAGGTTTCAAATAGGCTTTTTTGTCCATCAAACTCAAACAATTAAGCTAATAGGCCTAATTGGCCTAGTAGACCTACTTAGTCAACCAAGAGGAATGAAGAATGGTGTAGAGAGAATATTGAGGGAGTTAATATAGATAAATTAAACCATGTGACTAATTATTTTAATTAGGAAAGTGAAATTTCAATGTTCATTATGGAGGAATAAGTCATTTTCTTGACTTGGTCATAGGCTCAAAATGAGGAGTATGGATTGTTATATGCTTTATAGTGGCCTAAGTACACCTCATTAGTGTTTTAATTTCTATGAAATAGATTTATTTGACACAAACATGGATGTATCATGATTTAAGATGAATTTTAAAAATTTCCACTGCCCCACTTCAATGTCTAAGGACTCATTCAAAGACCATGAAGAGCATCAACACATAGAGGGAGGATTTTATGATTGTGAAGCTATTTTGTAACTAATGTATGAGTTAATGATGGTCATTTATGACCCATAATTATCATATCCATGCCATTCTACCCCTATTTCTCTTCATTTTTTCTATATATTTGTCTTAATGCCTTGATTTGTATCCCTCACTTGGGTATGAATGAAATTTGCTAGGTTTTGTACTTGTAAACCTATTAAATAGATTAATAAACTTTTGAATATATTTCATGGTGATATCATGTATGTTTATACTTTTTTTTATTTTCAAATGTGATAGATATCCCTCCTGTGCAAGTCCTTGTTCACCTAGATAAAAATGAGGTGTCTAATGCAGGTTATGTGGTGTGTAGAAGTGTTTGTGATGGAGTTTGAAGTGTGACCTGACTGATAAGATTTTCATAAAAGGACTTTTTCTCATGACCTTTGTATTCTAATTACCTAATACAAGCTCCACATGATACATTTTTTCATATAAACTCATGAATATGATATTTTAGTTACTTTATTAGTACACTACTATTCTTAGGAGTTTGAATTAACTAGATGGATGAATCATATTGGTTCATCACCACCCCTTAGAATAGGTTTTATTAATGAAATATATAACTCTTTTCACCCAAATAGTAGTAGGTTTTAGTAAACTAATCCATAAGTGATTTACCAGGGGATCTATCCCCATTATCTAGAGGTTTGGTCTAGCTATAAGGTCACCCATAGCCTATAGGCCATTCCCATGTTAGTCTAAGTTTGAAGTAGAAATAAATACTCTCCTTCATAGGGAGAAAATTGTGTTTCTAACATGAAGTTTATTCTATAATATTATTATGAGTTACATCATCATGCTCATGACCCCTTATTACCCTTCTTACCCTCAAAACAGGGTTTTTTTCTTAACTTTCCTCCTCAACTATAGTCAAGTCTATATGTGGAAATTCTAGGCCTAGACTTAGTCTTCTCTTCTCTTGGAATTAGTTTGGTGTATGTTTCTTGATAGAACCTATTATCTTAATTTCTAGACTTCCTCATATGTCCTCAATATCCTTAAATAATTCACTAAGTTTTGAACTCACCAGTATTTCTTTTGATTGGTCTACCTTGATCCTGTAGGTAATCGAATAAATGTTTATTTTTTAAGGATTAAAATTGCGAAGATGCTTGATTAAATAAAATTGATGGTATATGAGAGTAAAATAACAATGATTTATTATATCATTGAGTATCTTATGTATATTTTATCCTAACTTGATAACCCTTTGTAGCGACTATAGTGACACATTGTTTATGTTTATTAAGAGATCGCATAATACACCTATGATAGTCATATTAGAGCATGATTTGTAGGGTTTACTTTTTCTTGATGAAATTTATGATATTTTAATGATATATAATGTTTTAAATGACTAAAATTAATCCATCATCCACTTTGAAACTACCTCCTCCCTCCCACTCTTATGTATCAAAGATCTATAACATAGATAAACTTGTTTGTAGTCTTAAAATAGAGGAAACATGAATCTTTATCTAATCCCACACCCTAATGTGTGTGATAAATTAGTGCATATTGGTGGACATATAAATTTATTACTCCTCTAATATCATACAATAATTAATTTTTAAAACCACTTACAAGATGTACCAAACCTGTTACACGTTTAACCCCTTGCATAGATGAAAAAGACCATTTGAGTGCCTAGATTATTGAAAAAATTCATAGAGTATAGGACATGAGATTTTAGAAAAATAAAATTAATAATAATTTCAAGAGAACCCCTTCTTCTTCCCAAAGTCTCATATCTTAATTTTATCTCTCCTATCTGTACCATTCACTAACCTTGAAGGGTTTTTTTGGGTTACAAAGGAGCTCAATGGAAGGAGAGGGTGAATTTTTGGTATATTTTACATCCTATAGTCATTAAAATTTTCCAATAAAATTTATTTGAGTTATGATTCAACCTTATGACCTCATTTATATGGAATTAACTGTATAAGTCTGTAAAACCTAGTAAAACACTTAAAACTCTCTCATCTCTACATTTTCTTTAAGTTCCTGACCATGGGATGTCATTGGAGGGTAGAGGGAGGGAAAAAATAATTTAAAAAGCAATTTAAAACAAGATGTATGGTATGTAAGTTGAAAGGTCATGGCTTCCCATGCGTGGGACCCAATTGATGAGTGGGGAGTGAGTTTAAGTCACAAAATGAACATTTATGGACATGAAACTACCTAGTGATGGATTTATGATGATAATATGAAAATTTTAAGACCTTTCTTATGCAATATTCATCAAAACATTCTCCCTCTTAAAATATTTACAATGAAAATAGGTTTATATGAGGCATTTGAGGGTCATTTGATGGCTCTAGGGGTTATAAAGTGTTGAAACTAATTGAATAAATAAACCATGAATAATGAAAATGAATAACTCATTAGAACTTAATATTATGACTTTGAAAAAGGATATAAACCCATAAATCATAACAACACATATATTTCTTCAATAAATTACATACAATAAACCTAAAACCATAAGGATTAGCACCCCTATTTTTTCCAAATTACCTTAACTTTTGATAAAATACCTTAATCTTGTCAAATAAGTTTAATACCACTCAATAGACCTCAAAAGTCACCTTGGAACTCTCTTAGTCACTCAGGGATCACCATTACCACTATCACATTACCAATAGACCTAAAAATAGCTATGACATAATATAATTTCAAAAAAAAGGCTCTATTACAAACATGAAACCTTAATAAATGATAAAATGACTTTCAAAGAGAATTTATGGGATCATGACAAGTTTTATACACCATGGAAAAACCTATAGGGGTTTCTCATGAAAGTTTGTGGTTGTAGGGGTTTGCATTTGGCATAAGAGGCCAAACTAACAATAATTCCCTAATAAAAACTTTCCAATCCTTTCCTTATTTTCACAAGGCATTAGGTAATTATCATGGCTAAGGAAGGCATCATGTTTATGTATTTTTTTGAGAAAAAAACAAATATTATGTTTTTTTCCAAGAAGTAAAAACCATACAACATGTAGAATTTAAAGCAGACATTTTATTTTAAACCAACAAATATAGAATTTAATTTTAATAAATTAATGCACCATAATAGTCTAATCAAGTACAATACCTTGAAAATCACCACTAATAAAAATTCAAACAATCTATATGATGCATTTTGTCAAATCAATTGCATCCAACATCTATTAAGACATTTTGTCAAATAATTCACATTTATCTACTATTAAGGTATTTTTTCAAATAAATTTCATCCAACCTCTATTGAGGTATTTTGTCAAAAAAATTGATACCAACCTCCATTGAGGCATTTTTTTTGAAAAAAATTGTAACCAACCTCCATACAATATTTTTTCAAACAAATTGTTGTCAACATCCATTAACGCATTTTATCAAACAAATTGCATCTAACCTCCATTGAGGAATTTTGTCAAATAGTTCACATTTTGTTAACCAATGAAGAAAATAATTATCTATAGAAGCTACTAGCTAAACAAATATTACCTAATCATAACTTAAAAAATATCTTAAACAATAATAATTTTGTACAAACTAATATTAAACCAACACATTTCATTCTCAAGGACGGATATTGAACATACAACTATTTTTGAATCATCCATTCACAACAATTTTTTATTATTAAATATAAATTATCACATACAATATAATCTACACTATTGAATCCAAAACTATTAACAAGGAAAATGATTATAATATGCTTATACTCAGTGATAATCTAAGAAGTCTACTCATGTATCATATGTCAAAATAGCATTTTAGAGAACATACACAATTGACCTAGATGTAGAAAGGCTCATATGGGTATGCACACAATAAATTAAAATATTCATTTTAGATTTAAAACCCATAATTTTAATGAAATTAGAATACACATGATTGTATAAATATTTAAAGAGTTCACAACACTCTTCAACCAAGATCTTTCTAACACACCATTAACACAACCATGAGTACTTGAACATAAACAAAAAGAATAAAAAAATTATGAATAAAAGCAATTATTATTTAGAAAAAAAAAATTAAAACAATGGAGAGACCTTACATAATTAGGCAAGGAGAAACAAGAGTCAAGCTTAAGTAGCCAATATGAGATAAATGCTCATATAGGACAAAACTAGGAAAAGCATTAAAATCCTATCTAAAACCTAGTAAGCATGAAAAATATACACTAACAACCCCCTAAAATGAAGATAGGGGATATAAATATAGGATGAAGTGTGAATACACATGTCCATATGGATGCTAATCCATCTTTCCAAAGTACATGGATGTCGAGTCATTCTAACTACCAAGTCAAATAGGAATGGTGGTGAATACAAGGGTCATATAAAAAAAAAACTACACTCTAGAATATTGGATAGAATGATGAACATAAAGAATAATTTCTTGAACACCCTACAACAAGATGGTGATAAGTAATTTCAAATACTGGTGGGGCTATCATACTAGTGCCACTAGTGGGGATACCACACTAGTATCACTATAAGAATCACTAAGAAGGCTATGAAGGCAAGTAAAAATCCTCATATGGGATAAAAAAATTAGTTCCTAAATAAGATACCCATGTAAAATGGAATAATATATAAAACACTCATAAAACATTAAAATATACATATAACTCTAATAAATTGGATAAAAGAGGAAAAACCCATATGAAAAACTCTCCCCAAAAGAGAAAGAAAAATAAGAGAGAGATAAAAAGTTTATACACATAATATTTAAAAAAATTATTAGTTTCTTACACTTCCTATCTTGAAGGAACCCATCAATTTTCAAACTATTTGAGTGCATGCCTTAAGGGGTGCACTGAGAAAGGGGTGGGTAAACCATTGGTGTTTCACATGATTATTTTCCCTTTACTACCACTTGTTATCAACCAAACCATCTCCTAAAAACATTACCCTAAGCTTTATCTCCCATTTTTCACCCTCCTCTAGTAATTTTCCACCTTAATTAGCCATTTCCTAGCCTAAAAACCCTTTTTGGTAGTTTACATTACATGATCAACCCCATCTAACTTGTACTCTAATTGGAAAAAACTTATTTTGGGTTTAGTTAGCCCCTAGATGACCTAGACCAAGACCTAATTTATTTTTGTCAATAACAATACAAGATTGATTAGGTCAACCTTGTTGGCCTAAAATTTTAGAAAGTGGTAGGGTTAAATCCCAAATATAAACACATCCATTGTATCATTTATAGTAGAAGAGATTAATGAGACATATATCTTGTGCATATACCTATCCAAAAATTTACTTGAGGAGCATAGATTAGGTTTTCATATTTTCTTTTGATATACAAATTTTATCTTATCAAGAAGTCTTTTGGATGAATTGATAGGTTATGTATCCTAGAGCTAATTTATCCTTGTCATCCTTACATAGTAAAACAACATCTTGTGAAGTACCTTGGCCAAATGAGATATTGAGGCTCAGTGGGTTCATATTCAAAGGTAGGTATTCCTAAATTTTTCCTCCTTTGTAAGAGCAGATAGATATGCATTTGTAATTATCTCTGATGCATTAGGATTCTATATAAATTCATGTGAGTATATGTCTTCTGTACATGTTTACTTATAATTTTTATTACCCCCACTTTGAACCACAAGCTTTTGTGAGCACTAGATAATATTTTATTTTACTTATTTTTATTTGAGTGAATATGAAAACATAGGACCTAATTAGGGTTATTCCATAGTTTTGCTTGATTGGAGGCTTTGGAACCCTCCCTAGTGATATTATTATGGTAATATATCCCTTGTATAGGTCTTAAAGATCCATCTTAGTCATGACCTTGAATATGTAATGTATCTATAATCAATAGTGTAATTAGGATTTATCTTCTATGAGCTAGGATTGATTTATATATCTACTACATTTCCCATTGCATACATTTGGTGAGCCTAACATGAATATAACCCTTGTATGTTTTCTTTCACACTATAATTTTTATGATTATATTATATTTTTCCATATTTGTGTTATTGTATCAGACTAGTTTATATAGTTATAAATTTTTGTTCATAGGTTTAACACACATTTGCATCAAAATGACTCTATTTTATCTATGTAGGTCTTCATCAGCTATATGTTACTATATCAAACATTTCAACATAATAACCTTATTTAGTTCTAGATTATCATATAAAGTTGAGAAACTCAAATTTTTCATCTAATTATTTCTACAAGCATATAGGTCAACAAACACTTTCAAACATGTCAACCTTGTTCTTTGTTCTTCTTCAACATATAGGGTTTTACAAAACTTGGTTAAACTAGTGGACTCATTTTATAGAATTTGAAAATAGTAATTAAAGCACTTAAGAATTAATTTTGAAATATTAACCATATTTAAACACACCAAGGTTATTATCTTTTCCCTCTCTATCATTTTATTAATTTCTTCAATTCTATTTTTCATAAGTTAGCAATCTTTAAAACTACAACCCTATAGCTAACTAGGTCAACCTGGTCGACTTAGTTCTATAGTTTATCTTTTATTTAAGATACATAATTGACCTATTAGACTCTATAATGCTCTTTTTTTTAATCCTATAGCTAGCTAGGTCAACCTGGTCGATAATAAATAATATAAGAAACCCAATCAACTCTATTTTTTACTATTTGCATATAGTGTCATTTGAACTAACTCTATACTATTCTCAATCAAGGAATTAACAACTATTTGCTAGTAATTAATTCACATTTCATTTTCATTTGTTTTCATGATTATAGTAACTTACATAGTATAAATAGGTAGTTTTTATAATTACCATGTTAATTAAACTATTTTACTCTTTCACACACACTACCAAATCACATAACACTCAAAATTCATTTAAACACTCATCTTCCCAAGTCCTATCAACTTTGATTTCATCACCAGGGGGAAGCTAACTTAGTTTTCTAGCCAAGTATAAATATGTGGTTATTGGCAAAGAACCTAACACCCTTATCTCTATAGGATTGTGAAGTGAGGGGGTAGGCCCCAATACCAATCTATTACCATCACTAAAACATATCCATTTTAGTCCAAACATCCTAAAACCATCCATAAATTACCTTTCTAGTTCCCTATTTTAGCCAACTTTTCTATCACATTTAAATCAAAACTTTATAATAATATAATAACACTTAGGATGACCAATTAGTTAGCATTTAATTTTTAGTTGATTTCTTTATCTTTGATCATTATGTGTTGTCTTATAAAAACTTGCATTGGCTAAGGTTGGTGCAAGATTTTGTGTTATATGCCCCAATTGGATCACTCACACTGATTTAATTATTTATGTGTTTTATTTCATTCTTGATTTTATTATCTTTAATAAATTCTCCTTATTTTATAACACTAACATTTTAGTCAATATAGTCTCTTACATATTGTATTTTTCCCCTACTAGTAGTACACAATTGACCTATATGAATGTGTCTTCTTATTTCTCTCTTTTTTAGTTCTCTATTTAGGAGTACACAGTAGACCTATATGACTATGTATATTTATTAAATTAATTTATCTCCCTATCAATAATATAGAGTTGACCTAAATGAATCTATATTCTTATATGCCATTTGGGTTGAAAAACAAAGTCAGCCTCTATGAATCTATATTTTTCTCTACTAATCAAGTTATGAAACATAGTCAATCTATATGACTTTATATCCTTATTAGCCTATTTTTCCCCCTATCTATAATAAAAATTCAATCTAAATGACTCTATATTCTTCTCTACTAGTTAGGTTATAGAACACAACTGACCTACATGACTCTATATCCTTTTTGTTGCCTTTGTATTTGTATCATCTTAATATTTCTTAACCTTTCTCTCTCATCATGAACTTGTTTTTTAAGGAAAACAATAAGCTTAACTCAATATATATGATGGGCCTTACCCACCCCAAAAAAATTTCCCATAAATATTTTTTAGATCCTAATCTAGATAAAAGTAATGTGCAGGTAGTAACTTACACAACAAACTATTGGACCCATCCTCATACCTCTTTAGTTCACAACCCTCTATTCTCCTTATAATATCAACCCAAATTAGAGTATACTCCAAGAATGCTTTTCTTCATTAATGAATTTATCTAGCATCAAGGAAACTACCCTTACGCTATTTATCACCTTATGATAAGTGGTTAAATAGAAGAACCCCATTCACCTTCCCCTAGATTCTCACATGGATTTGGGGGTAATAGCTTCTTTTCCTCTCAACCTCTTCCTTCTCTTTTGAGCCCTTCTCATACTATGACCTTTCATTATTTTATTTCCTCAAACTCCATGCCATGTATCTATACTAACATGGAATATTCCAAATTGAGTGGACCTTTTCCAAGATCCACTCTTCTCAATTCCTCCACTAGTGCATTATTTTCTACCCATGGTAATAATTATACTAATGCTCCTTTTTTTAATCCTTCTACTAGTGCATATTTTATAACCCAAAAAAATAATGATACTATTGCCTCATTTTATAATAATTCCTCTCAAGATACTAATAGCACACATGCTACCACTCATAGTATTACCCAAGCCACTAATACCAATACTAATTCTTCACATGATACAAATAACACCACTCAAACACATCAAATTTTATTACAAACTCTTAACCAAATGAATTATTTCCAAGATAATAATTCATAAAATGATGCAGAGGTAAAATCATATTATCTATCTCCAAAATCACCCTCAATAGGTTCCATAGGGAGCATACAACCAAAAATTCCCCCACCTCCCCTTAGGTATTGCCATGGTAATCTTATCCATCAACCTCCTCTTGTTAATAAAATAATCAAATACATTCAAAAAAAATATCTTACACCTCAAATTATATATATATATATATATGTATATATAGAGGAGGTATCACCCCTACCATTATCTATAATGGGTCAACCGATCCTACCATACACTTAAAAAACATTTGGAAATCTATACAAAGATTGGGTAAAGTTAGACACTTTTGCCACTACCAAGATCTTAGAAAAAACCTATGTAGAGATGATTTATATTGGTATAACCAAATAAAATATCATTCCATCACTAATTTGGAAAATCTAATTAATGATCTAGTACAATAATTCTAATCTAGTGACCTCCCTAAAAATACCTTGGCTCATTTTATTAATTGCAAGAAACTTGAGATGGAAAATGCACCAAATTCTATCAAATAGTGGAAGGCGTTATCTAATAAATGTGAACACAACATGGAAAATGATAACCTATTTCATCTATTCACTAATGCTCTTTATCCTAAGTTGTAATATCTCGTTTAAAATCTCCTTCCATAAATTTTAGAAGAGGCCATTGAACAAACCTTGTGTCAATATTTCCTCATGCATCAAGTTGAGCCATCCCAACCTTCTATGGGAACTCATATGATAATAAAAAATAAAAATAATCATGCTACTAATGATGGTGTCACTGATTCCTATTATGCCATTCATAATATTCAAGCTATAGCTCTTAACCATTCTTTATAATAATCTTCCCCTCTAAATCACATCCCTAATCTTTATTTTTATTCAATAATTACAATTAATGTTCACAATCCTTTTTATTTGAGTTACAAAAATGCTTACTAAGGCCTCTTCCATGAGAAATTGATCTCACTAGTCTTATGAAATCATGGTATGATCCAAATAAATATTGTTAGTTTCATGCTAGTTGGGGTCATTCTCATGAGATGTGTAGGCATTTGCATAACTTAGCTATGGATTTCCCCCTTGGTCCCAATTTCAACCATGATTATGTCATTCATAAATATCAGAAAACCTATGACATTACCTTTTAAGATCATGAAACACAAAAAAAAAAAATTAAAGCTTTGAACTAGGATAATGCTCATTTGGCCATATTAGGAAGACCCTCTTCCAAATCACCAAGACAATAATGATAAGCCTAATTCTTCTTCAAATAACATTGACAGTATTATAGACCCAAATCCTAAAGATAATGTGGTCAACATGAGTAATATGTGAAGGGTAATTTCCTTCATTGATTCTCATCCCACCCACACTCACCAATCATCCCACAATTTCTGTGCTATCCAAGATTTTTTCCCAACTCACCTAACAGAGCTAGGGAAAAAATATCTTATCTCTTTTAGTGAAAAAAATCCAACACATCCATTATATAAAACTTCTCATACAATTTATACAACTTATCCAACCTATTTAGCCATTTCTAATTATACTCAACCTTATAACACTACTTCTTCAAATCTATCTCAAACCAAACCTACATAAACTAACTCATCCTCTCATGATAGTCAACCAACTTGTCCCATAATAAAACCTACCACATCTTATCAACACAAATTTTCATTCACTTCTGCTCCTCCCTCTGAAGAACTCCTCCAATACTATGCACATATCTCTAATAATCCCATTATGGGCTATGATTAATGGGATCATATCACATAACTTACTAATCTCCCATATAAAATACCATTTCTTAAACTCATGTGGAATTCTCCACATCATCATAATAACCTTATGTAGCTCCTATTCAAAATGAACATCCATCATCATCCCCTAGTAGGATGTGAAGCTACCTTATCTATGTCAGAATATAACATTTTACAGTATTGCCAAGAAATGTATATATACAGTGATAAAACCATGGGCACTTATCTATCTCTCAAATTACCCATTCCTTCTATGATTCCAAATAATATTCTACTTCATGTGGATGATCCTCCCCTCTTTATAAGCATCCAAATCGATGACATCAAATTCAAGTGTACCTTGATTTATGATGGATAAGGTACTTGTGTTGCCTCTCTAAACTTTATTAACAACCTTGGATTATATGAATGTAATCTCAAGTCCACATGCAACACATTTCAAGGTTATAACCTAAGGCAAATTCCTCCCTTAGATTGTGTGTGCCTACCTATCACTATCTCACCTATCAGTTTTTGAGTGAAGATTATGATCTTAAATTTTCTTCTCTCCTATAACATATTGCTTAGAAAGACATAAACTCATCACATGATATATGCTAATTCTTCTACATACCAATGCATTAAGTTCCCTCACATTTTTGCAATCTATAGGATTCAAGGAAATACTAATCCTTGGAATTATGAACAATTGCAAGATCATGGTGTATTCAAAATTCTAACCTTTGAACCCTTGTCGAGTGTTCAATTCTACAAATATCAATGGTTTAATTTCCTTATCAAATTAACACAAGGATATCATGGTCACCCTTAAATAATTGATAAAATACCACCTAACCTCATATATTCTATTGAAAATGATCCTAATGAGATCAACCTCAAGATAAAACCTTCCAATCTATCTACTCATCCCATTTCCTAGCTTCCACCTTCTCTAAAGTTGCATTCCCATCAACCACATAATGATGATATACCCATAGTATTAACTAAGACTTTTCAATCTATTCATCACACCACCTTTTATGAAAAGGTCATCCTTACATGTGTATTTAATATTCATACACTTGAGTATGATGATGGTTATATCTTAGATGACCCATTTCTAGGAGGTCTTGTTCAAGATAGAGATATTTAGATCATTCATTATCATTCGTATTCGATTCAATTTTTCCATTTATATAATCACATTCCATCCTATAGAGTTCCTAATTTTAGAATTTTTCCTCTTATTTATAGGGTAAAGATGGTATACACACCTCCAGTTTCTAAAGAACCTCTTAAGAACATGCTTATGGATCATGTTATGAATGGTCCCTATTAATTCACTAGATACTTAGACAACTATAGTCATATTACCCCTGAGATGATTGTTATTATCCTTTATCCCTTTGTGCATCTTTCCCCTCCCTCAATTAAACCTTGTCCAGATCCTACTCTGACTCCTTCTCTAGTTGAGTCTCTCTCTACTTATAATCCTATTTATCCTCAAGTCAAGCCTCATCTAATCTCTCCACTAGCCCCACATTCCTTTGGTGATAGATTAATTTCCTTACCACAACCTTATCATTTTAGCATCCAATGGGTTGATCAGCCATACTATGATATTCATAGAGTTGTTGGTCATTAGACTAGAGACTATTCCAATCCCTTTGTTAGTACACCCACAAAGTCTACTAATAAGCATATATGTTGCTTTTATAACATATATAATCATACCTCCATACATTATCTAAAGATTTAAAAATATATATACACCTTAAATCCCACTCTTCCTCAGCTCATATAAAAGGATATATCTCCCCCTAAAGTATTACCTGAGTATATTCCCAAATATGGAGTTATATATTGTTTATGGCACTAATACAATACCCATCACACTGATCATTACTACATCCTTAGAAACATCTCCAAGATCACCATCTGATGATTCATATGACTACTATCCCTTCTCGCACATGTCTTTCTCATAATAAGTCTCCCCATTATTCACCCATGACTCCTCCACTTGTGGCCCCTTCTCCACATATAGTTATTATTGACCAAATTTGACTTTTAAGTCAAATTGGGGTACCTGTAGGTAAAAAATTGAAATTATAGGTATATAATGGGTGTAATGAGTGTCATGGGGTGTATTATAGTTCAATTTATGTTAATTAATGTTATATTGGCCTTGGTCAATAAGGTTTTATGTCCATTTATCCTTTTGAGTCATTTTAAAGGTCAAAATGGTGAATTTAAAGATTTGTAGGGGTTTCTTGGGAAATGTGAAGTTTTCAAAGGTTTATGTCACATGACATGTGTCTTAATAAGTCTTGAGTAACTAAAACCAACTAAAAATTGGTAGGTTATTTAGAAAAAGGTAGTTTTTTTAAAGGAAAAGGTGAATTTGGCACTTGTATGACCTCCTTACGAAGTGTGCCATGTGGGAAATGGTTAGGAAGTGCCTATTTAGCTTCCACATTCTTAATTCCACAATTTTTTTGATCTAAAAATGCCATTTTTTTGGTCAAAACTATTCTTCTCATTTCTTGGTTTTCTAGACACACTGAAGTGACCTTCAAGTGTTTGTCAGTATGGACAACTCAAGAAATTTCAAGAAAAATGAACTTAGGGATATATTATAAAATAATTAAGATTATATTTGATGTTTTTTATAGTGTAATGGTTTTTTGATATTTATGAACCATTCCTAATAAGTTGACCTTTCAAATCTGCCTACTAATCTATGTAGCCTATGGGTTTTATCTTAGTTTGATCAATTCCATATGAACCACTTGCTAATTTTGATGAAATATGATTTTGACCTCCTCCTCACATGTTCCACATTATTTATTTCATGTTTCAAATTTATTTTATGAGAAAATCACTTAAATTTGTAGACTGGTCCATTCTATGTTGTTAGCACGTTTCCACTATTTTATAAATTTCCATCCTTTGTGAATGATCATAGGGGGTTGTGATATTTACATTTCCATGTTTTCAAGGTCCTCATAGTTATTATAATATTTAAACCTCACTTTAAAAATCAATCTATGAAAAATTGTAGTCACATATGACTTGTCAATTAGTCTACCATGAAAATCTTCATCTACAAGTAATCTTATGGTGAAATGCATGTTGAAAATGAGGTAGACACCTATGATAGATCAATTTGAGAGTGAGGATTGAATTTAAAACCTTGGTTAAGCTTCATAACTAATCAAAATCATATAAATCATATATACTATGCTTATTCCTTTTCACTACTTGCATATATGACTAAACATGCACCTGTAGGTGCCATGAGGGATTTTTTCACGTCAAAAAGAATGTGTTAAATGTTGTTTCAGATGTTTTGATTTAAGAAAAATGAATTTTATGATCAAGATAACCCTATAATTCATTGGTCATAAAGCATGCATATTTCCTATGATATCACACTTGCTACTTGAACTAAGAAAAGGCCACCTATAGGTGGTTCTTGATAGTAAGCTAAGGGTCATATGGGGAAAATTGAAATATGACAAGTCCTTATTTGGAGTTATATAATTGTTTATGAACATTATAGACAATTTTTTAAGTTAAAATATGGAAAGTGTCATGTAAATCACTTGCAAAAAATGAGGAGATATTTTCAAGCACACTTTCCTTAAATTGTGAAAACAAAGGTCCAACACCTTTTGGTCCACACCATATAGTATAGTAATCAAAGGTTTGATGCATCCTAATGTACATGTATTATATCATATAGTAAATAAAATACATTTTAAAAGTTTTGGGTGATGATAAATATGGGAAGATAGTTTTTAACATGGCTAAAGTTGCTAAATTATGCATTGAACTCCTTCATTGATGTCTAAAGGCCTGAGCCATAATAGACCGATTTTCATCTAAGTTAGCAATAAAAAACCATGATTCATGATGGAATAAATTTACATGGTTTATGATAAAATTTATAGATTTAAATTTTATCTAAGGAGATTAATAGAATATTATTTTGGCTTCCCATGTACACTCTCAATCCATACACTATGGAAATGTGGACCTAAAATAGGGTTTGGAGGCAAAGCATTATGTCTAACCAATGACCCTAAAATTGAGGTAAATATGGTATTTTAAGACTTCCAAAGAATATAAATAGTATTAAAATATAATTTTTAAACTTAATTTATTGCAAGAAGCCTTAAACATCATGAACAAACTCATTTGAGAAAATGAACACCTATAAGGTTTAGTCCAATAAGGTATAGGATAATGATCCTAGATTGATACCCAAATAGTGATTTAAGGATTTAAAGTTTGATTCAGGTTAAAATAGATGTTTTGTGACATAATATATTTCAATAGAGTTATCTTTAAGTCTCAAGGAGCTAATACATACCTATAGGAGTCAAAGGTTGGGTGTTTGAGTTAGAGCGGTAAAGAGCAAAGAAGTTTATTTTATTGAGATAGATATGACATGAATATGGTTAAAAATGGATATAAAAAGAATAAAATTATACTATGGGAATCTTGGAGGGGTTTTAGACACTATTTATAAACCTCAATCAAGCATAAGCAACTACAGGGGTCTTTCTAAAGGAAGCACAATCAGTCATGTCAAAACTCAATCTTGAGAATTCAAAGATGAGAAGGATATGTAAAAGGTTTTATGTGGTAAAAGGATTTGAGATAAATTAAAAATTATTATTATATAAACTACATGCTCTTATAAATTTAAATTAGATAGAAAAGGGCTATATAACATAGTTAGGTAGTGTACTTTCAAACACCCATGCATAGTCTCTCTTAATAGGAGATTATTTTATTTTTGTGAGATTTGAAGGGTCTAAGGACATGATAAAGAGTTAAAATTTAGTATATATAATCTCCAATACTTTTTATAATCTCTTAAAACATTCATATAGTCTTATAAAATACGAGAAGTGCCCTTTGTTTTATCTCAAATAGAGGGCACTTTACCCATGAATGAAACCTACAAATCTTGAGAGATGGACAAGAAGATGAATCTAAAATCTATTTTAAAATTTTATATAAGTTTTGGAGGTTTAATAAAACATTAAGTATTCATGGAATACATCTAAAAAATGAACTCCAACAAGATGGCATAAATCCTAAGAATTATAGGCAGCTCTACTAGGCACAATTAGGCCTAGATTCTAAATCAGATGTCATTTTCACCTCTATATATTAATGATATTTTTAATAATTTTTTTCATATTTATTTAAATATAAATATATTTTTTTGGCTATTAGGAGGTATTGAAATCCATCAAATTCTAATTTAAGATTAAGTTGTAGCCAGTATTACATGAGAATGACTAGGCCTAATTTCAAATGATGAGTCACTTTTAATTCTAGCCTTAGGAAAGAATAAAAATAAATTTTATAAGTTTAATGGGGTATAAATATATGCTTTAAAGATTTAAACATGAAAAATAAACCTTGGAGAAGCCATTTTTGGCTTAGGAACCCATCAAGCCTTTTGGAATAATGGAAACAAACTTGATAGGCTAATTTATAACACTCGTATCCCATCTAAGGATTTGCATGGAGGATATATGAATTTATGGAAGATATCAGGGGTATTAAAAATTATATTAGTGCATTTTTTTATTTCTAACATACCAACTTTATGAACAAAGATTAAGGGATTAAATTGCTAAGAAACCCTTGCAAACCTTTGACAAGGACCTAATTGGAGAAAAAGTCTTGAAAAGATATCAAAATGTACCAATTTTAATATAATATTTATTTTATCTTGTATAATAATCTTTAAAGATACTGCCCATCAAGGGGAGTTGTACGGAACTATATGGATAGGGTGAAAAATAGGGGTTTCTTGACTATTTTGTGTGTTTTATAGGTTGAAGGAGGTTTCAAGAGATGAAAATCACATGGATGGAAATATTAAGACTAAATATAACTTAACATATCTATATAATAAATTTAAATATCTCCTAAGTGTCCAAAATATGTGCTTCAACTTAGCTAGTCAAAATTGGCCTAGTAGACAAGCTAGGGAGAAGTGTGAAAACTTCAATTGAATGGATTTTTAACGTGTCATTGGTTATTATAAGTACATGTAGGGTATTTATAGGTTTCATTAAATACCTTAAATGTATTTATATAAGAAAATAATTCCAAATTTGAGGCCAAGTGTGTAGGGTGCATGAAAGAGAGGTTTTATAGACTATAGATGATGATTGCTCCATTATAGGAGATTTTAGATGACCAAAACTACAAAAAATGAATAAATAGGAATGTATAATGCTATTAAACTTAAATAAAATCATAATACATGGCCCTAATTAATTATAATGTGTTAAAATAGGGATAATCATGTAGCCAGAATGAGGAGTTTCTTGCCACTTTTCATGAAGTTTATAACTTAGATTGACACTTGTAGCTCCTAAACATGAATTTTTATTCCACAATCCTTTTATAATGAAAAAATATCTTATTTTATAATCTTAAAAAGTCTCCTTATGACTCTTTTACTACTCTTTTCTTCTCTCTCTTTCAAGTTCTATAAGAACTAGCCATTTTGGCCATTATGATGAATGTTCCACTTGAGTATGGTGAATCCCTACTAAAATTTATATGATTTGAATACTAATGTTTACCTCATCCATTAATTTTATTAGTGTGTTCATTATAAATGTTTGATTTTGTGTATCTGAAGAATATGGATTCCTTAGCATGTTATTTCATTGAATCATTTATTTATAGTTAGAAAACTTCTTCTTGTAGGGAATGTAAAGTGTTCTAGGAAATGTATATGATTTAGTGAATTATATTATTCATTAGTGGCCTCATATTCCTCTTGTATATTCCTCATAGCTTTGTAAATTCATCCATAACCACACAATGTAACATTGAT
Source organism: Torreya grandis (assembly GCA_037957365.1). Lineage (NCBI taxonomy): Eukaryota > Viridiplantae > Streptophyta > Pinopsida > Cupressales > Taxaceae > Torreya > Torreya grandis. The sequence continues at coordinate 1,410,728 of JARHVA010004836.1, forward strand.
ATGAGAATATGAAGTTTGGAGAAGTGTATGTAAAGTTTGTCCTTTGATTTTAAGTCTAAAATGCATATGGTTGGATGTCATCATGTTATTTAGTGTATGACCTCTCTTAGATTTGTTTGTTTTCATTTATCCTTCTCACTTTTTACCCCCAAATTTAAATTTAGTTACAATCCAAAGTGGTACATCAAGGGAGTTATCCCTATCTAGAGATTCACATCATCCTTAGACTACCGACAAGCCTATAAGTGTTTCCATCATCCCACTTCGATGATGATAGATACGTCATATATTCAAAGGGTGAAAATCCAAGTGACAATAGTTTTTTTCATGCCTAGTGGGACTCTTGGTCCAAGAAGTTGAGACATTTTTGGTTTTGTCTCTCAACAATCAACCTTTGAAGGCATCTATTAAAACATTAATGGTGACCCTGAAGATAGATCAACTGGTCAAGTAGCCTAGGTATTGATTTTGAATATTGATGATATCCATTACTTATCTCCAATATTCCTAATGAAGTTTTCATGGCTGCATTTGATGTTAATATTTATCTTACACAAGTTGGTGACACTTTTCAAGCTTATCTCATTCCTTATCAATATGAACAAGTCCTTAATCAACCCATTTAGGAAGTATATCAGTCCTACAATCTACCTTTATATGAACCAAATTTTACCCTTTAATGTTCTTATGAATATGGATATCAATCCTATAAGACATGATAGCCATATATCCCTTTATTTACCTCTCCATATGGACACCATGTTGCTGGAAATTTTGATGAGAATGCCTACCAAGAAACACCTCTTTGTCTGTCTCAATAAGCGACCTATCATTCATACTATGATTTTTATAAGCCTCAAGAGCATTCCTATGAGTCTTATCATATGAAACCAAAAGTTTTGATGGAATTTATACAAAAATACCTTTGGTAATATGTATCACCTACTCATGTATATGATACACCTCCTAATCAACACAAGAATTCACTTCCATATGAGTTCACTAGTGATTTCCTCTTTTCTAAACCCATTTATAAGCCTTATCCTTCATCCCACACTCCATCTCCAGCTCCTTCATCTTCCACTACATCTCATACCCTAGCTCATTCACCTCAAATCCATGAGTCTATCCATCAACCTTTCACATCCTTCTCAAGGAGGAACCTATCTTGAGAGAAGCAAGTAGAGAATAACAAATTCAATTCGCGGCTCATCAAGAGGCTCTCATGAGTGATTTTGAGGAAGAAATCATCATATAGATTCTTCTTGGTGAAAAAAAGGACACCCCAATAGCTAATTTATTTGTATTTTAATGGATTTGTATCTATGAAGAACCCCCTACACTTCATCCTTAAGCTAATTTTGTGTTTTATGTGCCACCTCCACCAACTAGTTCATCTTGTCCTCACCATCACACTATTTTCCATGATGGACATATGGTATGGGAGCCTAAGGATGATTAGATGGTTGATAAATAAATTGAAATTTTGATTGAAGTAAACCTACCTCTTTGGCAACATCATTGGGCTAGGTCACATGATTTCAAAATGCCTTGTCTTGGAATTACTATGAAGGGGAAAGAGATACAGGATCTTACATCCCTTGAAGAAGACTTTATAGCTAATCAAAACATTGTAGATAATCATCTCAAACTTGAAGTGGAATGTACTATCAAGAACTAAATTCAAGTGATCCTTCAAAAAGTGGAAGTCCTAAGAGAGACTGATGAGACCAAGATAGAGGAAACAGTTCTTGAAGACGGAGTCCATGAATAAGAAGATTTATGGCAGAGGTTTAATGCCATTAGTGAAGAATTTGATGAGTTGTGTAAAGATTCTCCTTCTCCAAAATATTGCACACCTGATGATAAGACTGTTGATGAGTCTAAAAATTATATTGAGTGTTCAACCAAACATAAAGAGGAAACCCTTTCTACTATTTAAGAACCTGTTGTCATGAAGTCACGCAATGATGCTAGTATACAAGAAGTTGTTGACAAAGATGAATGATAGCTATAAATGGAGACCTTTCAAGATCCTAAATAACTTTTCCAAGTTGAGGGTCAAGTTAATGACAATGTGAATAAAGAATCTTCCATGGAGGTCATTGATCAAGATTAGATAGAATTTGCAAAGCTCCTTGATGAGCTAGAAGAATTTTTAGCTAAGAGGAAGCCCAATCTTGTAAAAAACACTATGGAAGAAAAGAAGGTATACCATGCTGAATCAAAATTCAAAGTTAAAATTAAGGATCCACAAGATAAGGTTTAATATGTTTGGAAGCAAGATGACTATTGTTATATTATAGACCTATTTGAAGTTGGTCTACTTGAGATCATGGTAATTAAAGTGCCAAGGAATAGGTCTAATCCATAAAACATCCAATCCAAGGAGAAACATGATTTGCACCATGTTCCATCTCATGAATAATATGATGCTTCAAACTTCACCTATGATCTAAGAATGAGGTATTCTTAGTTATTAGTTGTACAAAATAGTTTTTCTCTATTTACCCTAAGTTCTTTGAGCACTTGTGTGTTTGTTGTCTTACTTTGTGTGTGTCCTTGCATTGTATGGTTGAGGTAGTCATTAGTCATATTTTATTGTTCAATGGTAAAAGGTTTCTTTATTTTTATAAATCTCTATATGACTCCTAAACTGAATGGATTGAAAAGGCTATTGGTTTAGTTAGTATAACAGGCATACTACCCTAATGAGTCACCAATTGGTTGACCAAATTTGACCTTTAAGTCAAATTAGGGAACCTATAGGTAAAATATTGACTTTATAGGTCTATAAGGGGTGTAATATGAGTGTCATGGGGTGTATTATAAATCAATCGATGTCAATTAATGTTATATTGGCCTTGGTTAATTAGGTTTTATGTCCATTTATCCTTTTGAGTCATTTTAGGGGTCAAAAAGGTGTATTTAATGATTTGTATGATTATATTTGGAAATGTGAAGGTGTTAAAGGGTGATGTAACATGAAATGTGTCTTAGAAAGTCTTAAGTAACTTAAAACAATTAAAAATTGGTAGGTTATTCAGAAAAAGGTAATTTTATTGAAGGAAAAGGTGGATTTGGCACTTGTACAGCCTCTTTGGAATGTGTTCCATGTGGGAAATGGTCATGAAGTACCTATTAAACTTCCCCAATCCTAATTAAATGTTTTTCTAGATCTAAAATTTCCATTTTAAGGCCAATACTATTCTACTCATTTCTTGGTATTATAGACACACTGAAGTGACCTTTATGTTTTTACTTAGTACAAACATATCAAGAGGTTTCATGAAAAATTATCTAAGGTATATATTATATACTAAAATATATTTAATTTTATTTTTTGTTGTAGAGGAATTTTGGTTTGATCTTTATGAACCATTCCTAAGAAGTTGATCTTTCAAATCTGCCTACTAGTATGTGTAGCCTATGGGTTTTGTCTTAGTTTGAGAAATTATTTATGAACCAATTAATAAGTTTGATGATATATTATTTTTACATCCTCCTCACATGTTACCCATTATTTTTCACACATTTTAAGTTTATTTGATGAGAAAATCACCTCAAGTTTGTAGACTAGTCCATTTTATGTTGTTGACAAGTTTTCACTATTTTTTCAATTTTCATGCTTTGTGAATGGTCATAGGGGGTTGTGATATTTAAATTTACATGTTTACAAGTTCATACTAGTTACTCTCATCTTTAGACATCAATTTCCAAAACATCCTATGTGAAATTGTAGTCACATATGACTTGTCAAATAGTCTGCCATGAAAATGCTCATCTATAGGTACTCTTATGGGGAAAATCATGTTGAAAATGAGGTATTAACACCTGTGATAGATCCTTTTTAGAGTAAGGAGTGAATTTTAATTTTTTTTAAAGCCTCATGACTGATCACAAACATATATATCATATATACTACTCTTACTCCTTTTCATTACTTGCATATATGAGTAAACATGAACCTATAGGTACCATGAGGGAATTTTTCACATTGAAAACAAGGATTTGAATTTTTTTTTAGATGTTTTAATTTATTAATAATTCATTCAGTGAACAAGATAAATCCTAGAATTCATGGTGTATAAAACATGCATATTTCCTGCAATATCACACTCACTTCTTGGTCTAGGAAAAGACCACTTACAGGTGGTTCTTAACAGGAAGATAAGGGTCATATGGGGAAAATTGAAACATGAACATTTCTCATTTAGAGTTATATAATTTTTTAGGACCATGATATACCATGTTTGAAGTGCCAAGATGGTAAGTGGCATGTACATCACTTGCAAGCAATGAAGAGATAGTTTCAAGCCCACTTTCCTTAAATTATGAAAATAGAGGTCTAACAACTTGTGGTCAAGACTATATAGTATAGTAATCAAAGGTTTGATGCATCCTATTATACATATCTTATACCCTCTAGTAAATAAAATAAATTTAAAATTTTTTTGGTCATGACAAATAAGGGAAGATAGTTGTTAAGATGGATAAAGTTGCCAAATTATGCGCTAAACTCCTTCATTTGAGTTGGTAATATGAAACCTTGATTCATGATGGAATATATTTACATGGTTTAAGATAAAATTAATATCTTGAAAGGTTAGCTAATGAGATGAATAGAATCTTTTTCTGGCTTCCCATGTACACTCTCAGTTCGTACACTATTGAAATGTGGACCTACAATAGGGTTTGGAGGCAAATCATCTTAGTCTAAATAGTGATGCAAAAATTGAGATAAATATGGATTTTTAAGGATTCAAAAGAATATAAATATATTATTAAAATAAAATTTTTGACCTTAATGGATTTAAAGAATCCTTAAACATCATGAACAAACACATATGAGTAAATACACACCTATAGGGCTCAGTCCAATAGAGCATACAACAATGACCTAAGATTGATACCAAAATGGTGATTTAAGGATTTAAAGTTTTATTTAGGTTCAAAAAAATGTTTTTTGACCTAATAGAGTTCAAGAGAGTTCCTCATATACCATGATTAAATCTCATGTAGATAATACATACCTATAAGAGTCAAAGTTTGGGTGTCTCAATCAGAGGGGTAGAGAGCAAAGAAGTTGATTTTATTGAGTTAGTTATGACATGAATATGGTTATAAATGGATATAAAAATAATAAAATGATCCTATATGCCTCTTGGATGGTTTTTATACACTATGTATAAACATCAAACAATCATAAACAACTATAGTAGCCTTTCCAAAGGTAGCATAGTTAGTCATGTCAAAACTCGATCTGGAGAATTCAACTATGAGAAGGATATGTAGAAGATTTTAAGTGTTAAAAGGATTTGAGATAAATTAACCATGAGTATGATATCACATACATGCTCTTAAAAACTTAAGGTAGATAGAAAAGGGCTATACAACATAGTTAAGTAGTGTACTTTCAAACACCCCTACACAGTCTCTCTTAATATGGGACTATTTTGTTTTTGGGAGATTTGGAGGATAAAGGGACATAAAAAAGAGTTAAAATTTATTATATATAATCTCCAAGACTTGGACATAACATTGAGAAAATAGAGGAAGTTTCCTTTGTTTTATCTCAAATAGAGGGCACTTTCCCCATACATGAGACCTAAAAATCTTGAGAGATGGGTAAGAAGATGAAGCCAATATCTATTTTAAACTTATAGATAAGTTTGGTAGGTTTCATAACACCTTAAAAAACATGTAAGACATCTCACAGAGGAAGGAACTCCAACAAGATGGCTTAAATCTTTAGAATTGCAGGCAAGTCTACTAAGCACAATTAGGCCTAGAATTCAAATGAGATGTCATTTTCACCTCTAGATATTAATGATATTTTTAATAAATTTGGTCATGTTTATAGAAGTATATTTTTTTAAAGTTATCATGAGGTAGGTAAATCCATCAAAGGCCAATTTGAGCTTAAGTTGTAGTTAGTATTACATGAGCATGACTAGGCTTAGTTTCAATTGATGACTCACTTTCAATTATAACCTTAAGAAAGAATTAAAATACATTTGAATATGTTAATGAGGCCTCAATATATGTTTTCAATCTTCTAACATGCAAAATAAACCTTGGAGAATCCATTTTTAGCATAGGAACCCATTAGGCCTATTGGAATAAAGGAAACAAGTTCAATAAGATAACTTAGAACACTCATATCTCATTTAATAATTTTCATGGAGGTTAGAGGAGTTTATGGAAGCTATTAGGGGTATTAAAAATTATATTAGTGGAATTTTTTTGTATTTCCAATGTCCCAACTTTATGAACAAATCTTAAGGGCTTAAACTACTAAGAAACCCTTGTAAACCTTTGACAAGGACCTGATTAGAGAAAAAAGCTAAAAAAGATATCTAAATGGAACAATTTTAATATAATATGTTACTATAATCTTTCATAATAATCTTTCAGGATACTCCCCATCAGGGAGAAGTTATATGAAACTATATGGATGGGGCAAAAATAGGGGTTTTTTTACTATTTTATGTGATTTTTAGGTTGTATGAGGTTTTAAGAGATTAAAACCACATGTATGTAGAGCCTAATATTTAATATAACTTAAAATATCAACTATCATAGACTCTAAATTTATACTAAGTGTCCAAACTAGGTGATGTCGACTTAGCCAGTCACAAATTGGCCTAGTAGACAAGCTAGGGAGAAGTGTGAAAACTTAAAGTGAATGGATTTTTAAGGCGTCCTTAATTATTTTAAGGACATTTAGGGTCTTTAAATGTATGTCATTAATTTATTCACATGTATTTTATAAGGGTAAATTATTCCATTCTTGATGCCAATTGTGTAGGGTGCATGAAAGAGAGGTTTTCTAGACTACAGATGATGATTGCTCCTTTCTAGGAGATTTTAGATGACCAAGACTAAAAGTAGAGAATAGAGAAGAATGTATAATGTCCTTAAACTTCATTCAAATAATCACACCTGGTATTAATTGGTTATAAGGTGTTCAAATAGGGCTAATCATTCAAACATTTTTTTTGAGCCAGAATGAGGAGTTTCTTTCCACTTTTGATGAAGTTTATGAATTGGATTGATACTTGTAGCTCTTAAACTTGAATGGTTAAT